>BMAC01000308.1:50983-86977 GCA_014905375.1 Phtheirospermum japonicum
GCTGCCTTCTGGTGGCCCGTTTTGATCGCGGGCTTTTTTTGGCCCGCCCCGTGAAGACCGGCGGGCCGGCCCGCGGGCTAGCCTTTTTTTTTTTTTTTTTTAATTTTTATATTTTATTATAATTATAATTTATATTGGTTAAATTTGAAGGCATATTTGTATTCTTTTATTTTCTATGAGCCCGTTATAATACTTTAAATATTATAATAATATTTTTAAAATTTTAATTTTATTTTTTATAATTTTTAAAATAAAAATAAGATTTTATAAAAAAAAAAAAAAAAACACGGGCCAGCCCGCGGTCCGGCCTGTTGGCCCGCGGCGGACCGCGGACTTCAGTTTTCCAGGCCCGCGAAAAAAGTGGGCTGGCCCGCGGCCCGCCTCGTTTTGGGGCAGTTAACCGCCCGGTTCGGTTAACCGGTTTAACCGTAACCTTAACCGGTTCTCAACCGGTTAGGTTACGGTTATGCCAAAATCGGTTAACCTAACCGTCGGTTAATTAACCGGCCGGTTAATAACCGGATTAACACGTCCAGGTGCGATTGTATAATTTACTTCACATAGCGCTTAATAAAGAAATTGTTATTCGAGGAATCTTAGGCCTGATTGTACTAATATTACTTGAGATTATGTATTCTAGTATTCATAATGTTCAAGTATTTATAATTTTGTGAATAGTAAGAATTTTTATCATTGTTTGTTAATATATTTGATGTCAAATCATATATGAAAAAGTATGTGATAATATATTATTATAATTATATTTGATGTCAAATCATGTTTGAAAAGTGGATAATAGTGTATTATAATATTGTATTTAATAATATTAAATTATTTAATTATAAAATATTATTATTTGAGTATATGATTTTGAGTTTTAAAACAAAAGAGTATTCGGTATTTCGAATCTCGAATCCAAGATTCGGAATCCTAGTCCAAATAGGCCCTAATTATTTAAAAAACATTTCACTGATTAAGCATTATATGAAAGCAATTGATTTCAATTAGTGTTGTTTTAAAAAATAAGGTGTATTTTAGGTGATTAGTCGCCTTACCATTGGCTCTCGTATTACTTTGGGGAAAGGTTAAACAAAACCTAACCCTAATTACATATTTTTCACTGCCTCATTGTCGTTCTCACCTTGTACGAGTGTTGAGATAATCCAATCTAATGCTTAGGTCGGCTGAGCCAAAATGTCATGAGTGGCATCGTATAGAATCGAACTTGGACATATATTGCGCCGGGATAGATCGGCCCGACGGAGCAGGTGTGTTGACAGGTCAACCACAGTGCACTCTCATATGTGCCATGCGTGTTCTGGTCGGCTGAAACATGCCCTGGTCGGCAGCGACGTTGAGACTATGCGCCTCACATGCATTAGTTGGTCAGTCGATGCGCGAATACTACGCGTATGTCGGGGATTAGCACACGTTGGTCGATCACCACATCCTGATCGTCTAGGAGCAAGCAGGTCGATCACCGCGAGTGAGGTTTCCTCGCATCTAGTAGGCGATTCGTGCGCAAGCAATGGTCAACATAAGACGACATGGTCGATGGCGCCACCACGCGTGACCACTCGGCACATCGTCCACACAGTTGGTGTGTGGACTTGGTTGGCCAAGACATAGACTGGCCAGCCACCATACGCAATCTACACCTACGTGAGTTAGCCACCATACGCAATCTAAACTCTACGTGAGTTACCGACAGGGAGGGTGAGTGATCTGGTCGGCTCGAGCTCCTCAATCGGCTTCCGCTCATGTGTCAGCTCCTCGTGCATTCCTACTGGTCGTGTTAGAACCACCGTGGTCGTGTTGGAACCACCTTGGTACAGTGGCTTGTCAGCCTAGACGCTAGGGACGTGTCAGTTGTTGCGCAGCGGCTCATCAGGCGAGGTGCCAGGGGTGCATCAATCAATGCGCAGTGGCTCGTGAGATGAGGTGCCAAGGGCGCGTCAATCAATGTGCAGCGCCCCGCTAAGCGAGGCGCGTGGCGCGACAGACAATGTGGACCGGGGGGCCCGCAACCCGTGCTTATCAGTGCCCATTCTTGGTTGACCTTGAGTATACTCGTAGACTCGGCTCGTTTGTTTAATTTATTTCGATTTTTGTGGATATCCCACCTGGGCCTGGTCATTTCTGATCGATTGAGCCTTTTTATTTTTTATTTTTTTATCAATAGCTTGATTAGTACGTGGATCAAAATTCGACCACATTCATAATCTTCACGGTCAGATCGACCATCAACACTCTTAATCCCTCTTACAATTGATCCACAAAGCAAATATCATATATAGAAAAATATAATATTTTAATTATATTAATTAATTTGATTTTTAATTTATGACAAACAATCGATTTTTATTAAACGAAATAAGATGTACCAACATTTGCTTTTTCTTTTATTTTTTACTTCACAAAAGTTGTTATTGACTAATTGGTCACTTCAAAAATCTGAGTCGACCCTCAGAGAAAATCAGGAGCTGAATCCTGAATCCACAAATCAATTAGGCGAACCCATAAAGCCATCGTGGCCCAACCCAATTTGAAACACACTTGAAGGAACAACATACAGTTCACGATCCTTCAGCTCTTCAGTTAGTTCTTCAAGAACCCTACCTAGGGTTTTGCATCAAATTCGTTACCCAAGGTAAATTTTCAACCATTTTATCATCTCCATAACGATACAATATTGACGGATGTGCGATTTCCGCTATCCTCTTATTGTAACGCGTCTTAGTTCGATTGGGATATCCCTATTTTCAGGTCGCTTAATCATTGTATAGCTACTTTATCCTTTTACATTATGATTAGCGATTTTTGTAGTTTTTTTAATCGATTAATTTGCACAATGAAACTGGTAGTTTGTTCTCGCGGTTTTTAGATTTGATTTTGTGCCTTCTAGCTGTCTGTAATCACACATTATTTTTTGTTACGGATTACTGCTGGTTTATTTTTCTATTTGTTGCATTTTGTTTGTCCGGTTGGTGTTTTCTTCAGATTTAGTTTGGACTTGTGAAATTCTTTTAAAATTTAATATATTTAAAGTTATTGAAGCTCAAAAAGATGTGTATTTAGGAAACATAGTGGTTATGCTACTTATGAGAATGTGTTGAGATGATGTGTTGGATGAGAATATTGTGTAGGACAGTTATTTTCCTTTTCTGATTGTGAAGAACACTAGAGGAAACCTATGCCCGCGTGAATACATGGATGTTTTGTGTGTGAGTATGTTGGGGAGGTCGATAGAGTAGGAAAGTAAAATTGGTTTTCTGATGTTCGATTGTGAAGGGAAATATGTATGGATATATTTAATTTGCTATGTATTGTATTTTTTGTATCTGTATGCACCTGTTTTCATTTCTGTGACCATTGTGTGTTGTACACTTTTTTTAACTAAGTTATTTGTGACAATGGAATGAAAAAAGAAATGAGTAAAATGTTATTGGGTGATTATTGTTCTTAAAAGGTTCTCTCGTCTGTCATGTTTGGACTTGATGGCTATTTTGATTTATATGCACGCAGGCCCGAATTTGATTTAAACCCGAAACAAAATGCAAATTAGAATTCGCTCCCATGGACATGTGTGGATATATTTGTCTTGCTGTGGCCATTTTCTAATTTAACTACATATTTGTGTTTCAATAGAAGGGAAAAAGTAGCGAATTGAATTTGTTATTGTTTTTAAATTTGCTAATTGCTATCTTGATTTATATCCACGCAGGCCCGAATTCGATTTAAACCCAAAACAAAATGCAAGTCGAAAGTGCTCTATCCGTAGTCGGTCCAAAGCCCACCGAGCTATCATCCATCACACACTCCTTCGGCCCATCAACCCCCGGCGCAAATGGCAAGCAGCGCACATCAAGCCTCGAGGCACCGATCATGTTACTCTCGGGCCATCAAAGCGCAATCTACTCCTTGAAATTCAATCCCGCAGGGACCATCGTCGCATCCGGCTCGCACGACCGTGACATTTTCCTCTGGAACGTGCACGGCGATTGCAAGAACTTCACGGTTCTCAGAGGCCACAAGAATGCCGTGCTGGACGTCCAATGGAGCACCGACGGGTCCCAGATAATATCAACAAGCCCAGACAAAACCTTACGGGCCTGGGATGTCGAGACGGGCACACAAATCAAGAAAATGGTGGGGCACTTATTCGTCGTCAACTCTTGCTGTCCCGCTCGGAGGGGCCCACCTCTCATCGTCAGCGGGTCCGACGATGGGACCGCTAAGCTCTGGGATATGCGTCAGAGGGGCTCAATTCAGAGCTTTCCAGATAAATACCAGATTACAGCTGTCAGCTTCTCGGACGCTTCGGACAAGATTTACACGGGTGGCGTTGACAATGAAGTTAAGGTTTGGGATTTAAGGAGGACTGACCCTGTTATGAAGCTTCAGGGTCATCAGGATATGGTTACGGGTATGCAGCTGAGCCCGGACGGGTCGTACCTTTTGACTAACAGCATGGATTGTACTCTTCGTGTGTGGGATATGAGACCGTATGCACCTCAGAATAGGTGCGTGAAGATATTGGAAGGGCATCAGCATAATTTCGAGAAGAATTTGCTGAGGTGTAGCTGGTCGCCTGATGGGAGCAAAGTGACTGCAGGTAGTAGTGATTGTATGGTTTATATATGGGACACTACTACGCGAAGGATACTGTATAAGCTTCCGGGGCATACTGGGTCGGTTAATGAGAGTGTGTTTCATCCTCAGGAACCGATTATTGGGTCTTGCAGCAGCGACAAGCAGATTTATCTCGGTGAAATTTGAGTGGTCTTGTTTGTTTTTACTGATCTCGTCGTGTGTTTTGGTGGTGAAGTGAAGGTGATGGGTTTTTTGATGACTAATGATGAATGTGTGTTGTTTGGGTTAAACTGATGGGTGATTGGGTTTGTAGATGCATGTTTTAGAATGAGAGTTAGACTATATGTGAATCTTGTTTCGGAATTGTATTGGTAGCTGAAAATCACTGGAGGTATATTTGTCGTTGTGTTGGTTTTTTTGTTTAGCACGCTGAGGTATTTTGAATGTTCTGTATAACTATGAATGCTCGAGACTTGTGTAATTTGTTTCCAGTACCATATGCTCGATTACTTGCGACTAATTGGCATGATATGAGACTTTAGTATCGAGTATCATATCAGGAACCCCATTCCTCCCGTATATGTTGCGTCTATTGTAGCAGTTGATAAAAAGATAACCAGATATTATGCAGGATTTTTGTTCTGCTTATAGTTTGCTTTTATAAGGTGGTATCATTAAAATCTTATCTTTGATCGGGTATGCTTTGATACTGCTGTTGTAAGACGTGTTGATGTTTGGATTGAGTTGGGCACCACAATTGGCAAGCACAGTGCAAATAGAATTTTGTCTTTTCTTTATTCCTTCTGATTCGACAATCCGATTATTGTTTATAATGTAATATTTTATAGTTATAATGTACATATTTTAATGTACATGGGCTGGCTGGCAGCATACTTGGTCAATTGAAAGCGTCTTGTATATAAAGAAAACCCGTCATCTTAGAAAATTCAAATGCATCTTTATCCTATAACGAACTCTCACGACCCTCCATTGAAGTTTGTATTTACTGCATAAGTAAGGATGCAAATTGTCACATAGCCACAAAAAGTTAAGAAAGTATTTATAAATTTTGAAGGTAATTGGACTTTTTCGTGATTAGATTGAATCTAAACTCTTAGATATAGTGTTTGTAATCAAACCTAGAAAACATCATATCATACATTGGGCAATGAAGCCAAGGGGAGCGTGACCAGGATCGTGATTAGTTATCGTGCTTCTCATTCATTACTCGTCTTTCACAAAAGTTAATGCTGAGATTTAGCCTAATTGTAGAAAAACTCCTTTATCTTCAAGAGTGTAGCAAACACCCTTCGAGTTTTGTACATACCTAACAAATACCTCCATTTTTTAGGGTGCACCTTGAATAATAAACAACTGTTAAATAGCAATTTTATAATTTTCGAAAGCAGTTAGATTTTTCTGTAGTCATGCTAAACCTCAAAGGTATTTTTTTTTCTCTAAATATTAATATATTTGTCACTTTCATTCCAAGAGCAACAGAGGCACGCACAAACAATCAACTATTCCATTGCATGCTCACAACTATTTTTTAAGCGTTTATACAACGAATCGAAGAGAGTTGTTAATCGCAATAGGTTTAGCAAAGAATGATCATACTTCGCAAAAAAGATCTGCTGCTCCATGAATCGAAGGCGATAAAACGATTTCATTCTGAGCGTTCGCTAACTGGGCTTCGTCCTAGACTTCAAAGAAGGAATTAAAGGAGCTTCTTCATCCACCATTACCTCTACATGAGATGCATTCTTTCCTCCTTCATTCACACCATATGGATTCGGTGACCTCTTTTCTGTCATAAGGAGGTCCTGTGTGAATGGGAAAAGACAAAATGTTTCGTTGTTATAAAATTTCATTTTCTTTCCATAAATAAATAAATATATCAAATAAACATAAATGAAAGAAATGAGAGAAAATCCACCAAGAATTAACAGCACATACATCACAGAATTCTGTGATCAGAGAATAATTTATTTAGGGGTATAATGGAAAGTTTAGACTGGATCAATAATAATAAAACACTAACTAAAAAAGATCCCTGAAAAATTGGGGGGGGGGGTTGGGGGGGGGTACTGAAAACTTGAAAACCCTAGGAAAAACTAAACCAGATTAAAAAAAAATTAAAAAAAGAACTCTAAAAAACTGAAAAACTAAAATTTGGGTGCTACCAACAGAATGTACTCCATTAGGCGGTTTGACATAAGTTTTTGTCAAGAACTTTTACCTTTGCTGCTCGGTCAGTGTTACTTTCTCCAGGAGTTTGGGATGAGCGAACATCCTTGGCCTTCAAGTAATTGTACATAACAACGCCACATAAGGCTGAAGATAACAGATATTACTTTAGCATAAGCCTTTGAGCTAAACAATCATTTTCAAGGAAATATAAATTTTGACATGGAAAAAGAAGGTACCAATCGCATAACCGATAATATTTAGCTTGGTGATAGCTGATTCCGGAAATATGACGGTTGAAAGGGCAATAAGTATCCAGTCTTTCAAAACGCCAGCCACCCGAATGGTCACTGCACCAGTTCTACCAATTACCAGGAAGATTGAGAAATTCAAAGCCAAGGCACAAAGTGCATTTGAAAAAAATATCCATGCATTGAACTGGATCTGAGATACTTCCATTCCAGGCATCTCCAAAAGGTACCAAGGTATAAACAAAAACACGAAACTGCACATCAATAGGAAGCAACATAACAAACTTTGTTAGCAGTGTAGAAAAATGATCTGCATGTCAAAACTGCATTCCATTTCCAACTTAGAAAGATTCAAACCATTTCAAGTAACCACTCAAAAAGCTGAGCCAGGACATAAAAAGGTAATAGACCGTGCAATATAAGTTTTATAACACACATATAAATCAAATTCAAGCAAAGAAAAGAAATGAAATATTTTGCCAAGTGTTCATGTATCTTTTGCAGGACAAGCAAACAAGTTGCAAAATGAATCACAAAGCCATATCCCTTGTAGCTAATAAACCATATTTTTACATTGTGTTAAATCCTGGCATCCTATGTCTTAATATTCAATCTGAGATGGATCTTATAATTTCTTATGGTACAAATAATATACAAGTGGATGCAATATGGAAATGTAATTATGATCACTAAGCATATAGCATAATGCAATTTGTCAAGGCGTTTTCAATATTAATCCGATCCAAATCTTCTAATCTTATAGTTTGCACAATATAATAGAGGTGTTAAAATAGTATATGACTAGCATGGTGAAATTGAAAATGTATGTTCTTGTATTTAAACCATTTTAATTGGGACTAGTTTCTTTTACCATATTTGGTATAAATGTCCACCCATATCGTAATAAATATATATTATATCCAATCAGCACAATATTTTATTCTCCACCAGAAATGGACAATTACGCTTAAATAATCAGTATACAACTACACTTGGTGCATGTGTATGTGAATTTCATAACAAGGAAAAAAAATACCTGCACGGAGCAATGTAATATAAGCTTGTGATAGGATTAAGCGTTAATCCCTTCTTCTGGAGTAGAACTTGAGTTAGAACCAACCTAAGAGCCTCGGCAAATATTCCAGTAACTTGATAAAGTGTGCCCACTACGTTGAAATGAATTTCTCCATATGAAGATATTACAACACCAAAACTGACCAAGAGCATGTTCAGAAATAAATCGCATCTTAATTTGTCGATTCCACAGATAACAGCCATGAGAAAAGTAGCCACCGGCACTGCCACCAATATAGATATAAAAGATCTGATCAATAAATTTCTTGAGGATCGAAGTTTAAAGACATGTTGCATAAAATATATCACCATACTTAGGGCTTTGAGCATCTGGATGAAGGCCACAGAGATGAACAAGTAAGRTGTATTTCCAAACCTGTACGAGCACAGACCTTGATTAATTAACAACCAAAAAAAGGACAAGCCTCAAAAGATGTCGTCTAAACACAAAGAAACGAAGATAAACATGTGTTTGTAATAATCCTAAATAGTCAGTCAACATCAATCCTAGTACGGATGAGTCACCATCACAGGGTTACACGTCCGTTATATAAAAAAAGAAAATTCAAGAACAAGCAAAATTATTTCAATGTGCAAGAGGTCATACTTACCAAAGACTTGACGCAAAGAACGCACTAATTGGAATTACACATGTCGCATATCTGCAAATCAGATCGACATGGTCATTCATAGACACTACATAAAGACTAAAGTGAATAGGAATGAGGGATGAAGTTCGTACATTTCAAAAGTCATCTTCACAGGTGAGACAACCTGAAAATATAATTGAACTCAAGAAAATAAGGACAAAGAAAATACGGAAAGAAACGAAGCAAAAAAAAATCAATGAAACGTCCCCGGTAAGAGTGCATATAAGAAAAACTAATATAGCACAAGAAAATGACAGAAAGTCTTTTCCCAGACAAAACTCAACACGCAGAGTTGTGCTATCATATTTCTATCAACTCAATAAAGAGCTTCCAAACAATTGTATCTACAGCATGAAATTGTCTTAATTGGGGGAACTAAACAGGAATTAGAGATATGGTACCCTACAAGATTACAAGTAGATGAAGGAACAACATTATTTGGGCCCCAGTATGTGCCCCGTGGTACTTGTCTGCATAATGGAGCTTGTGTGTATGATATTTCACATTCATTAGAGATACTTTTGTAAGCATGATACCAAAGTAACATGACGATTGACATATAGGTGCAAACATCACAACTGGAGATTTTCTGATAACTTGTAAGCATGTTTGGTTCTGATACAGACTTACACATACAGTCTACCGCATTCACATCTAGGCCAAACCCACTAAGATAACATACAATTGGTGTGGATCAAGTCATAATGATCAGACCCAATTCAATATCCAATTAAGACTTAGTTCATAACTCCATATTTTAAAATCCAGGTCATTGATCTTCCTAGATCCAACAGGGGGCATCATGGACTCGTCTTGAAGTGTAAGACATAAATACAAATGTAAGTATGAACAGGTTAGTGAGACTTCCATTTTCGTTCCCAAAGATACTGAATCAACTTTGAAGATGTTGGAAGTCATGATATCAATATGCATGAGTGAAATAATGAATGCTTTTATATATATCATGCTGATCTTGAACATCAATCCACAAATTTAGTTTTTCCCTTTCAGAATTGGGAATGAATCATTTGGTTTTTGTCTCGGACTATAGCATAGTGATTAAAAATAAAATCATAGAATAGTTGGGAAATAATTGCAGAAGCTTCAGTCTTTGATATCAACTAATTTCATCCACATACTGACATAAGAGTCGGCCCAATAAACATTGTTAGTAGAATAAGATCAACAAAGAGTGTGAAGTACAAGAAAAGAGGTAATTGTACCTTAAAAACACGGATCAAAAGGAAGGCTACCATGCCCGAAAAGCCCATATGAATCATGGTAAGTGTAATTGGAAATGGGAAATTGAAATACTTTGGCGAGAGAACCCACTGGAAACAAGCAGAAAGAGGAAGATAAATGTGAGCTTATGGATATTGTATAAAAGCAGAACAAACAAATTATATATATTGTGAAAACTATAAAAGGTGAAATTATTCATAAACTTTAATGGCGACGCAAGACCCGCTATATGAAAGGAATAACATAATAAGCTAATTGTAAGTTCAAATTTTGGGCATGCAGCATAAATAAAGAAAATGAGATTTTAAAGTAGACAGGTGTTTCTTCAAAAGAATTAAGAAATTTTAACAAATATGATATCTACTTTGCACCTAATCCGAAATACAATGGTTTTTGAGTGGGAATGAGCAACGAATACAACGGAAACTCTCAGACCTATTGTACTGTTGAACTGGATACATTTATTTCAGAAACTCTATATTATGGAAACTCTTCACTGCATTTAATATCTTATATAGCGATACAAAACTAACAAAGATGAGCAAAGCAAGACAAGGAGCAAGTATCGAAGATATGCAATATGATGTTATACACCAAGTTAGAAATAAGCATGCAGGCCAGGTTCACAGCTCCCTAGAGATTCCACTAGACGCAAGCTATAGCCCATGCATATCCAACCCCACAACTAATATCAAGCTGTCCTCAGCAAGAAATTGATTTTTTTTTAATTATTATTATTATTAATTTTAATATCCTACGATATCACTTTGTTCACTCAAATACAAATTGAGATTTTCAGGTTGAAATTTCGGAACAATGCACAAATTTTGAATAACGTAAACCAGTTTACACTGTGAAATCTTCGGGATTAACTTAGTATATAACGGCTATGATTGATTAACATAATTGTTTGACCCACATCATATAAATCCTAACAGAAAAGAGTTTCTTTCATTACATAGGACTGACTACCATGTTTATTTTTTCTTTTAGTGCATATATGATTAACATTTAACTGCATATCAAACACGCTTATATGAAAAATTGCCCGGGTATACAAAAACACAAGCTAAAAGCTCCAACAACTATATCAGTGAACATAACCAGAGTTTAACTAATTTAAGCAAAACAGAGAGTAGTGACAGATAAAAGAATCAACAATCACCTTGTTATATAGAATAACACCAGAGGATAACAGTACATATACAAAGAGATACAGGTAGGTCAGTAAAAGTTGTCTGCTGATCATTGTATCTACTCAAGTCTTCCTAAGCAACTTGCCCACAATAACAGCTCCCCAATTTGTCACGCCTGAGATAAATCAAGTAATTATTCTATGCAAGAATTTGACTGCTAATGAGATGCTATTTTCAGCTCCAATTGTCGCTATTCATCCCATTGATGATAAATCATGCCAGTTTATGAGAGGAGCAGCTGTAACTGCACCGCCAGCAGCCTTGGGAACCTGGAAAAGTATAATAATGAGATTTATGATAGAAAAACGCCATTAACAGAGCGTGATTACACTTAACCAGCAATTAGTAGCCATAAGCTGGCATCACAAAACAATACGACAAACATGAACTGCGCAACGTATCAGAAATTCGAAAAACACATGAATGCGGAGTGGGGGGTGGGGAGGTTCGCAAAACCTGAAAAATCAGTCAATGGCGGAGCAAATCCGATTGGGCATTAGGAGAAATTAGTAAATGGAAGTTAAATTCCAATTGAGTCTTAGGAAAAATAGTAATCGGCAGTGCAGAAAAGCTTACCGCTCGTTCTCAGGGTGAGCAAGTTAACTCTCCCAGATATTTGGGGGCTTGAGGATCTGTGTACCTTTTTTTTTACAATGCTTTTAGAAAAATGCAAAATGAGTAGATTGCTGAAATTTGAAGAAAATGTGATAACAATGAGTGAATGAATGTTAGTGGTGATGAAACGGAGAAGAAAACTTCTTTCAGATCTCGAGCTTTTTCAGTTTTACGGGATATTTATAAGATAGGCGAATATACACACCCGTTTTATTATTATTCACCCCAATAAAAAAGAATTATCAAAATAGTAAAATTATCCATTCAATTTTAAATATCTCAAAATATATTTTATTTTTTTCAACTCTCCACTAGGGGTGTACAATCGGTCCAGATCGAACTGGAGTTTACGATCTCAGTCCGGACCGGTAGACCGGAATATTGGAAACCCTCGAACCGGAGACCGGACCGAAAATTCCGGTCCAATTACAGTTCGGTCCGGTCCGGTCAAAATCAGTTCGGACCGGTTTTTTGATTTTTTTTTATTAACAAATTAGTTTTATATAATTTGATTTTAAAAATTATGGGAGGCTTCAAATTAATATGATCTAAAATGGTAACAAACATATTTTTTAGTATTACTATTAATGTAATAATATAATTATAAACAATAGTATTGTAAATTTATATAGTAGTAAGAAAAAAAATTTAATTAAATAATCAATTACACTATAGTATAAAATTACAAACAACTCATTCTCTTGATTTATATGGACAATATAAATAACTAACAACATTTTTTTTCTTTAAAAGTGACAAGTGAATAAAATTAAAAAAAAAAAGAGGAAAATCGGTCCAATTCCGGTGTGGACCGAAAAGTTACGGGTTTGGATCGGATCGGAACCGTGAAAGTCCCATTTTTATGGACCGTTGACCGGACCAGATTATCACCGGTCCGGTCTGAATTTCCAGTCCAGTCTAGTTTTGCACACCCCTACTCTCCACTATCACCTTCTACCCCCACCACTACTCCTATCGTGACCGTTATCATCATCGCAACCACTACCTTCATTGAAGAACACATATATATAAAGAAAAGTATTGTCATGTTCAACCCTTCCCTGTTGCCGCTGTCACCGCCATCATCATTGATATCTCCACAGAAGAAGAACAAAATGGAAAATACATGCGCTCGGACCAGATGAATGCGTTCGAAAATAAAGTTCGAACATGTTTCATGGCGTTCGAAGCAGAATTTTTAAGCATGCTCATGTCTGATTTTCGAACACGTATAAAAATTTGGTCCGAATACATATTTTGACATCTTTTGTTTTCTTATTCTTCTTCATGCAATGGTGACTTGGCGGCGTGTTTATGTTTTTCTTTAATTATTATTCAGAGGTCGGCGATGACGGCAACAACGGTGGCAGTGATGGTGGCTAGCTCGTTTTGAAGGCTACCGTCGGCATATCCAACAAAGACTTTCAACTCTTATGGGGTCTCGAAGACTGAATGGGGGGGGGGGAGGGGATGAATTATGAAAACTAATGAAGTTTATTTAGGATTTGAGGAGTAGTTTTATTAATTTTGTGATTGTTTTTTAAGTGTGATAAATTTATAAAAATTTGGGGTGTATATATTTGCGCCCATATATGAGCGGTTTTTCTATGAAACCAGATGGGGCTCCATTACGGAGCCCTATCGCTGACATGACGTTGACATGTCAAGTTTAATTTCTTTTCTTTTATTCAATTTCTTTTTATCATTTTTTACATTCCTAATTTTTCTATTTTTTATTAATCTAAAATTCTCGCGTCTTTCCTCTTCTTTCTCAACCTTTTGTCCTCTTTATTCTCCTGTTTAACCCCTAATAATCAAAACCGGACCTCTTCTTTCTCAGCCTTTTGCCCTCTTTCTTCTCCTGTTTAACCCCTAATTATTAGCACCGGACCTCTTCTTTCTCAGAAATGTAAAAAAGGATAAAAATAAATTGAATAAAAGAAAAGAAATTAAACTTGACATGTCAACGCCATGTCAACGATAGGGCTCCGTAATGGAGCCCCATCTGATATCATAGAAAAACCGGAGGAAAGACGCGATAATTCTATATTAATAAAAAAATAGAAAAATTAGGAATGTAAAAAATGATAAAAAGCAATTGAATAAAAGAAAAGAAATTAAACTTGACATGTCAGCGATAGGGCTCCGTAATGGAGCCCCATCTGATTTCATAGAAAAATCGCATATCTTGTCCGGGAGCATACTCCCATTTCACCATCTCTCTAACTTTTGGTGTTTTTTCCTCACATTGATGAGTTTTTGCAAATAATTTTGGCGACGACTGGATATAAGTGTTTTGGAATTTTTCACCTTGAAGTTTTATTTTACTCTTTTCAAAGAGTATACTATGCGACCACTCTTTTTTTCCCCACTAATCACTTCAACTTATTCTTAAGATAAAAACCAACATATTGTTAATCACTATCTTTACTCATATAACTCTAACTATCAATATTATTTTATTATTTTTAATTTTAACCATACATTTCATCTCCTATTTTTACACTCTCAAATAATCTTATTCTTCCTTAAAAAAATATCATCACTACTTCATTCATTTCTAGCACTCTCAATTTGAAATGAAACCATCACCACCTTAGTTGTTCACAGTTTTACACAAATATTTTTCAGCCATTTTGATCATTATATAATAGTCGTTCTTTTAAACTTTGTGAGTTACCTGGCCTATAATTTATGATCCTGTTTGGACTATCGTTTGTTGAATTTCAAATCTTGATATTCAGAATATTGAGGCATTTAGAATTATGTGAATAGTAAATATTCTCGTTAATTATATAATTCATGATTCTTTACTTTTTACTATAGAAGTCAAACATGTGCGGAAAGTTTATGATAAAATATTATTATATTTTAGAAAATGACTACGGTGCCGTGAAGGTACCATACCCCCACCCCCCTTGCATTTTCATCCATTGATCTTACAATTATCCATAACCAACTTTTAATCTAATGGTTCTGATTAAGTGGGGAATGGTACCTTCACGGCACCGTAGAAGTCCCCTAATTATATTTTGTGTCAGATCATATATGAAAAATGAATGATTTATTATGATATTGTATTTAGTACTTATATATATAAATTATGCTCAAAACTTATGTGCCTTCGGATTAGGCGTTTCTTCTGCATCATCAGTCATCTCGAAATAATGATCCCGACTTCAAAATTACAATGCGATGACATGAGATCTACTGTTTTCCCGTGATGAGTCCAAATATGATAATAGGAAATGAACCCTTTGGCACATAGGTGATATTTTTGATGTCATCGATATCGCGGTAACTAGGATTCCTACACTTAATTTATTTACAAGGACATTTTAACTTAGCACCGTCCCTCTCTGTAGAATCATGCGTAAGTGCAAATTCAACAAAACTCTCCACCCCTTTTACGAATGTATCCGAAAGAAACCGTCATCCCCTCGCCATTTGCACATCCAACTACGATCATTGCTATCTATCCTATAATTTAGGGAGTTAATTATTTGTGATACTAGGTAGAATAATCGATCGTTCTTTCATGAGAGGAAAAGAATGTGGGTGGCGAAATTTCGGTAGCATCTCGAGGAAAAATAGTAATTTGAATTATTGGTAAGGATTCTATCTCATTCAAGAATATTAGTAGTATGTATTATCTCAAAATATGCATTTTTATTGGCTTCCAAATCTTGACAACATCTCACCTTAGTTCTCTAAGTACACGTATATTTCAGTACGGTTCTTCTATAGAACCAGACTGGGCTCCATTATGTAGCCCTATAAATGACATGACATTCATGTGAGCCCTTAATCATTTTTTTCTTTTTATTTTTCCTTTCTTTTTTTATAAATGCACGGTGGGATGAATGTCACGTGTTATATAGGGCTCCGTAATGGAGTCCTATATGGTTCTATAGAAAAATTATATTTCAGTACACCCAATAACAAAAGAAATATGCATAAACCAAAATTTCAAAGTCAACATAACACATGCGCATAAGATATAACCATATTATACCCACATTCTCAAACTGTCAAAAAACGAGACAATTCGAAATTTAGTATCAAACTCTCTATTTGATATTGAATCCCAAACGGGTCTAAGATAAGTATTCTAAAAGGGAACAATTCAAACTTTAGTATCAAACTCTCTACTTGATACTAAATCGAATTAAACGAGTCAAAAATGTCTATTGTTCTTACTATATTAATCATACAAAATTTAAAAATAACAATATCAACCAATCAATCACATGTATACAATATCAACAAATCATAACATATGTTAAACACAACATCCACATACCGAACACCACAACATTTTAAAACCACCATCCCCAACAATTTAAAACTTTTAAAAAACACCATCATTTTTTAAGACAATTTTGAAAACTGTTTTGGAGGGACGGAACCTCCCGGCCGGTGCCGTACACCACGTCATCACCGACGTCTACCCAACTGAGCCGAACTTTTGTGTTCCTTTCAAAATTAAATTCCGGTTAAACAAATGCGCGTCTACGTTTGAAAGGTTTTTAATTCGCCCGCAAGAGAACGGGGTCACTTGTAGACTTGGCAAGCTAACTCGGGTCGATCTCTCGAGGAATGGGAATTGGATTAAACGATGTTTATTATACTAATAACACAATTCTATCTCTAAAAACACGCGAACTCAAGGGGTTTTGTAATTGTTTAGAAATCAATAAAGCAAGTAAGACGAACTCTTCTTGTCTCGAGGGCGTCAACCTCTCGACAAGTTATAAGAAAAACAACTATTGTAATTCTAATGCAAACTACTAGATATCATTCTAACTATTGTAAACGATGATCACYATTATCAATCGAATAACTCAAACAACCAAAYATCACTAACAATTCTATCACCAAYCAGCACATGAAATCATTTCAATACCAAACAAGATTTAAATARTAAATGTTTCAACAAATGTAACTAAACATCTCATAACTTCATTCTCTAACCAAAAGCAATAATTCATCCGATAACAATAATCCAAAATGKAATGGTATGAATCCAAYTRACCAAAAACTTTAACAATCTACTAACGAATCATTACCAACTAATGTTCATATCAAATTATAAATCAAATTATTTCTAAAACATCAAGACTATGAGTTTAGAGATTACTAATCGTTGAACTATTTTCAACGAGTGAAGACGATGAACGAAAGCACTCCGAGATACGTGGAATCCCAGGGCTTGTCACGAACCCAGAATCCTAGCGAAGAACGACGGCTACTGCGAATCGAACCTTGATACGGCGTTGCACGGATTTATATGAGAGGTGTGAGAGATGTGTCAAATCTCTCAACCTTTGTGGTGTTCTAAGGTGCCTCTAGCCTCCAAAAGGTCCCCAAGGCTCAATGATATGAAACCCTAGCCTCCTCTGCGTTTTTAAACAGCCTTCAGCCGTTTCGTAACTAAAAATTTTCAGAAATCTGCGTGCGTAACGTACATGTCCGACCGGTCAAAAGTCTTGTCCGGTCGGACAGAAGTGTCTGCCCTCTACTCCGGTCGGACACTGGTCTTGTCCGGTCGGACGGAAGTGTCTGCCAGAATTTCTAACACTGGTTTTGACACTGGGTAACCCAGTGTGGATGACAGACCCAGTGTCAGCTGTAATATACCAAATCAGGGCCCAATTTCTTTGAAACTCCATTCGCGGGACCATATTCGTCCACCTTAACACCAAAAAACTTCAAAACACCTAAAATAAACATAAAATATGGTAAAATAAGTTGGATATACATAAATACGAAAATATGCTCAATTAATCCAACTTATACCCAAAATTAACAATAAATCTAACTAAAATACCTAGCCAAATATACAAAAATCGTGACAAATACGTGCGAGTCACCAACCAATCACAATATCAATCAATCATAATGTATATAACAAAAAACCATAACATACATTAAACACAACCAATCATCACGACATTTAATTACCACCATCACATACACTTTAAAAGATAATTGCACAATTGCACAATTGAACCCTAATTACAAACCAAACCTTACCTAGCCCATGCATGTAGAATATACATTTTTTAAAAAAACTCGGTCGATCACCACGGCCTTCCCATGCATGTACAATATACATTTTTTTTAAAACCCGGTCGATCACCACGACCTTCCCATGCATGTACAATATAAAATAAAATATTCGGCATGCATCACAATATATATAAACTCGATAACCTAAACTATGCCTAAATTAAATAAAATCGAAACCTACATTTCTAGTTAAATACGATTGTACCCTAATTTACTAAATATTAACTAATTTACCCTTAAACTATGACTGCATTAACTAATTTACCCTTAAACATAAAATTAAAAGCAAATCAAGAATTTTAATTTCTATATTTATTTAATTTAAAATTATTTTAAACAATTATAACAAATTTTAAAAACAAAATAAATAATAAACATAAATTTTAAATATAAAAAATAGAAAATAAAAAAACATCCAACCTAATTCAATTAAATCAAACCCTAAACCTAAAATAATTAACAATTGCATAAATCAAGCCTAAATTCCTAAATTGAAACCCCAATTAAATTTCTCAAAACCTAATTTCTAAATTCAAACCTTAAACCCTAAATTAAAGCCTAATTCAACCACTCAATCGTAACTTCAAACCATAAATCATAAATGGAATCAAACACCAACTACTAAATTAAATTACAAATCAAACTAAATCAATACCCTAAAATTAAAAAAAAAAAATTCAATTTAAATTAAAAGGCTAACATACCTTAATATATGACTCCGGTGTGTGGCGGTGGCAGATATTCCTCCCTTCTCCCTTTGCTCTCTCTCTGGTTCAGCCAAATTCTTTTTTTTATTTTTTTTTTGTGTTTGTTTGCTATTTGTGCGAAATGAGAGAGAAACTGAAACTGCAGCCGGCGCTGCAGTTTTATGAACTTTACCAACGGAAGTAAAGCCGTCGCGGTAATTCCGCCAGTAAAAATAGCCGGTGTTACCGACGGAAGGAATCCGCCAGTAAATTGAAATTGGGGTTGCTGCCGGCTTTGTTTCTATTTTATTTTTAACTTGCAGGACGAACATGTTCCGTCGGCGTTCGGCGGGCTTAATTGCCACCAACTTTCCGATGGACGTATCTATCCTGTCTTTACCTTGGCCCATCGGTAAGCCGTCGGTAATTCTGACCGTCGGAAAAGCCGTCGGTAAGACCAGACTTTTACCGAGGGAATGCTATCCGTCAGTAAATTTCGCCGACGTTTTCATGTTGTTTTGTAGTGCAATCTAAAATTGGCAATTTCAAAAATGAAATCAGGACACGACATGAAATTTATGTTGTAACTAAACAATGCAAACTCAAGCCACAAACGTGAAGCCGACCCAAATTGCTACAGCTACATGATGATAGTTTTTTTTTTTTTTTTAATTATGCAACAATTTTCATTGCCAACGATGAATAAGTGTGTATATTTGTTGGTTTTGTTATGGCTTCAAACTTGAGCTTCTGTGGTGATTGTTGTTTATTCCATTATTTCACAAGTGGATTATGTGCCTACTTTTAACATTTATATACATATCACACCTTTTAAGCAAAACCATGAAATTAGTTTTGTAACTTTAAAGTGGTAGCCAAATATATAGTATTGTAAAAACAACAGTATTTGTCATCAATTATTAACTATTCATATGCTTCTGGACAATCTTAGTATTCTTTACTTGATATTTATGTTTTTAGAACACATTTCCATGCCATGAGAAAAGTGCGACTATGTGTTACAAGTCATTATGGTTAAATCCCATAATCTTATATACACACACTGTAAAATTAGCATACAAGTGCTTGCTTCTCTTAATACGACATATTCGTGCGATGCATTTGTTTATTTTTCAAGTTTTATATCAATCATGACATATTTTATATTTATGAGACTATGAATGTCTTGTATAAATGGTTGATTTTACTATGTTGATTATGTTGGATGCTTCACACCACACCTAGAATTAAAAGTGTGGAAAGAGCAATAAGGCATGCACATGTGAGATTGGAGCAACTTTGGTACTGACTTTGTTGACAACATATTGCAATTTTTGGATCCGTGATCATTTATATGTTGATGAGGTAGTTATTTAGATTTCCAAACCGAGTGAAAATTTTATTGTAGTGCATTTTTTTTCGATATCGTTGATTTTAAAGTTTGCCAATTTATCTATTTTGTCATTTTGGTTATGAAAATATGGATATTGGAAAATGACATCATATGTAATTAGAAATTGAATATTTGAAATGCAATCTTTTTCCAATGTATGTTTCTTACCTCGAATGTTGTTGAAAGAAATGGCAAATGTACACTCATGATATGAAGTATTATTTTTTGAAAGTATTACCGCATTTTGATAAGTTGTACTGGTTTTACTACTGTAAGCTATTAGTGTGTGCACTATGAAGTATGGTTTCTTAATTATTAACATGTATTTATTTTTCTATCATTGTACTAAATGTCATCGATTTATTTGTTGGGAGGTATTAGCTTGTTTTGATGAAATTCAATATTTTTCTACTATGAAATACTGGTTTTTGAATTGCAAGGTATTGTTATTTTCACTATGGAATGCTATTATAATTCGATGCAATGTATTAGTTTTTTTTTTTTTAATTATGAAGTATTGGTTTTATACTAAAGAGCATAATTTTTATTTTATTTTGAAGTATTAGTGTGTTCTAATTAGATGTATTATTTCTTCTACCATAAAGTACTAGTTTCGGTATTGTGAAGTATGAGTATGTGTTTTGATAAAATCTATATATTTTGAAAATGTAATGTATTGAATATTAAAATGGTTCAGGTTGAACATGTTCCCATGAAAATATAATGGTTATTGATGAAAACTATTGAGTTTGTGTCTAAAATTATTATTTCTTTATATTTAAGTTTTGATTTTTATGATGGAGTAGCATTTGTTTTTCTACTGAAGAGTATCCGGATTTTGTACCTTTGAGTATTGGTTTATATATTAAAGTATTGATTTTTACGTTGAAATGTATTAATTTTGATATTTCGAGTATATACACGTAGACAAAAGGTCAAAACTTGTTAACACCAACAATTGAACCCACGTCTCTTCATTCAAAGTCGAACAATCTATCTGCTAGACCACCAAATGAAATATGTACTCATATGTTCATTTAATAATTTATTTACTGCAAGATACGAACTCGCGATACACCAGTCTGCTCTGATAAGAGTGTGACTCCGTGGTTTTATTATTTGGATCTAACCAATTTCTTCACAATTATGTATAACTATATTTAAGTCATTCAGTTTAATTAAAAAAAAACTTATTTTAATTGAAATGGTCACCTCAAATATACTCTCTCTCCCTCTTTGATTCGTTTAAGTAGTTTAGGCCATTAACCTTTACTTTAATTCGTTGGAATCACTAGTAATTGCGGATCAGCATGCCAAAGGTTCGAAATGGAGTTCCAAAGCAAGGGAACTGATTGTTAATAGCTAGAATCAGACTTTACATCAGAGTAAAAAAAATATATATATATATATACATATCGAGTCAGAAATTTACATATCAATACATCAAAATACAAAAAAAATACATCATAATAACGAGTCAAATAATCTGGCGAGCCATAACCCATTAACCTGGCCTAACAATAATATATACACAAGTGCACGCACATTATACAAACTAAACAATAATATAAAAAATATTGTTAATAAACATGCTTTATAAATCCTACTATTTTAAAACTCCTATACTAAATAAATAGAAATCATCCTTAAATATTAATTAATAATCTTCATAACCTATGTGTTTTTTCTCATATTTCGTTTGACAAATAAAAAATTTATGTCGCTTCATTTGCTTATGTATCATTCGAGTCTAATATCTATTTAATTTAATAATTTTCTTTCACTATATTTTACCTGATTAATCTTTTTTGCTTTTATTATATTTTGTATAAGTTATATTTTTCTTTTATTTAATTCAGTAATTTTCTTTTATTCTCATAATATAAAAATATAAACAAGTCATGTATAATTATAAAAAATTAAATTAGTTATCTTAATTAAAAAATAAATTACATATTAAATAATTTTAATTATAAAAAAGACCTAATTATGTAAATAATTAAATAGGTTGTATTGATAATAAGATTTAAAATAATTTTATTTTTAGAATTTTAAATATTCTATATAAATAAATTATGAGTTGTTTGTAATAATCTAAGTATGTAATTAAATTCTAGTGACGAATACAATCTAAACACAGAAATATAGAATTATTTAATAAATATTAATAAATACTGATTAGACTTAGTTACAACGCAACACGGGTTTAGAGTATGACATTTGTTGAATTTTTCTAAGTATATAACTAATAATATTAACAAACTTAATTAAATATTAAAACATAAAATTATTTAATAATAATAATTAATAAATAGAGATTAAATACAGGTTGAGAGTGATAATTTTTTGACTATTTGAAGTACGTAAATAAAATTATTAACCAGTTTAATCTAAATATTAACATATAAAATTATTTAATAATAACAATAATTAGTAAATAGTGATTAGATATGTACAATACACGGGTTGAGAATACAAAATTTTTTAAATTTTTTATTTTAAATTTAAAATTCTGCATTTATCACAATTTTTTTTATATATATTTTTAATAAATCTCATATAGTACACGTGTATTAAATTAGTTTTAATAAACATACTCCATAAATAAGTACAACTCACACCCCAAAACATAAAATTTGTTACCATACACATATTTTTATTTAATTAAGAAAATTTTACTTTATAATAATTTGATTGTCTTGTTTAGTTGTATGATTTGTATTTAAACTTTTTTTTAACCTTTTAGTTATTTCTTAATTTCTAACTTTACAATCATTAAAAATATTTTTGCAAAAATTACAATCTGTGTGCATCGTACAATGCCTTTAAGAGGTAATTGTTCAAATCCATAACATTCGTGGCTTTTCTCTATTGGAAGAACCAACATACAAAGGTAGGATGAGACGCATCATTACTAAAACTAGTGTAATAACCCGCGTATTACGCGGGCAAATCAAAAAAAGATCAGAAAAATGAATATATAAATAATCAAAATTAATAATGAAATAAATAACATGTATATATATATATATATATGCAAGTATAATAATGATTTGGTGTTTGATATGACATTTTATTAAATAAATTATAATCAACTGTTTTTTTCACGTCCTTTGATTGTATAGTTACCATATAACAATATTTAAATAATTAAATGTAATGAAAGGAATATAGAATTGGTTTTACAATATAATAATTACATGCAATAAAAGGAAAACAATGAATCGGGTTTCATCGAAGAGATATTATGAAAGATATATATATATATATATATTCATTCATATAATTCTCATAGATATAGTTTGACTTATTGTTTTACCCAAATCAATCAGTCTATGATTGTGCTCAATTAATAATTACAAACCCAAGGTAAGAAAATAATTATATATCCATTATATAAGGAAAAAAACAATTAGTATGGTGTGTTAGTTTTGCAAGATATTTTACAAATAAAACACATTCAAGGTTTTATTTTATTTTTCGTATTTGTAGAAATTTAGATCTGTTTTGTACAAAAATAGATCATTTGAGTAATATATGTAATCCAACCTATTACTTCGGACTTATTTATTACTATAATCATTAATTTTAACCGTGATTATTATAACTAATCTAAGATTTTTGTTTCCTTAAAAATTTATGTATTATTCGTAAAAGATCTGTTTGATGGGATCCAATTGATTAGCCCGCAACTAGGGCTGCAAACGAGTCGAGCGGCTCACGAGCGCTCGCGAGCAGCTCGAGTCAAAGCTCGGCTCGAGCTCGGTCAAACTCGAGCTCGAGCAGCTCGAGCTCACAAACGAGTCGAGCTCGAGCACGTCACTAATAAGCTCGCAAACTCGACGAGCTGCTCGATTATGTGTGAATTTACTAAAATACCCCTATTTAATAGTATTAATTACAAAAATACCGTAATTTTATTAGATTTAAAACTAAAAAACTCGAGCCGAGCTCGAGCTTTTGTCGAGCCGAGCATTGTCGAGTCGATCTCGAGCCGAGCTCGAGCATGCTCATTTCTTTGTCGAGCCGAGCTCGAGCAGCAATCTTTCGAGCTCGTCGAGCTCGAGCTCGAGCACAAATAAAAAACAGTCAATCCTGGCTCGAAATCGTGAATGCTCGACTCGACTCGGTTCGTTTGCAGCCCTACCCGCAACAGACGATTTTCAACAGAAAGAGAATTCAACCTGTTTGCAGAAGATAAGATGAAGACTTTGGGTTTCCGAGGTCAATCCCTTCCCCACGTCTCTAACTCCCCTTGAAAGCGTTTTTTATATATCAATAGATTGATTCGTTAATAAAAATAAAAATTATTTTCTACTATTTCATGCCGACAGGAAAGCGTGTAAAATTACCCAATTTAATCCTATTAGGTTTAAATTCGATAAATTAATTTGTTTATTATCGGCCTAATATTTAAGAGTGTTTGGGGACATAAATATATTATAAATTGTATAATGTTATTCAATTTCTCTGAATACAAAAATAACCATCATAATTGTTATTAAATACTCCCTCCTATTTTTAATAAATGACATTAAAAAAAAATTATCTCTTCAATTTAAATGACGTTTTACATTTTTTACCATTAATTGCTCCTTATATTAAGTAATCTGATTAATGTTGTATCCAAAATTATAATTATGATGAACATTTGTATTACATACATCATATTAAATTATCAATTAGTAGTATTAATTGTGGGATTAATTGACATCTAATTTCATATTTATATGGAAATTTCTATATATCATAATAAATATGGCGGTTTATTTGTGGTTTACTTCCTTTCTATATATAAAAGAATATTGTGAAACCAATAAATACTCTGCTTATAATTGTTGTAATATAGATAAATAGAATAATTATTATATTGATTAATAATTCAATGCTCAATGGATTCTTTATCGGGTGCTCAATAGATAAATAGAATAAWTATTATATTGATTAATAATTKAATTCTCAACAATTATTAATTTTCGCAATTAATTAATAGAGGAAACACCAAATGATACGGTTTAAATGATTATTCATATTCGGAATAGATTCTGAATTATTTTAAATTTGGAATGTTGTATAGATATACTACTGTTGACTATTACATTATGTGTTATGAAAATATTTTTGATCCCTCTATATAATTTTGACTTTTACATACAATGAACAACTTATATATATATATATATATATATATATATATATATATATATATATATATATATATATATATAGTATTATATATATATATAAGGTAAACAAAATATCAGTTTATGGTAATTTGCAATCAGTATCAATCAATCATTTAAGTCCAAGTAAATGTTTAGGGTGTTTTGCAAATCAATCGGTTGAAATTAATTGCACCAATGATCCATAATATAATTAGTTATTTATGGTATATTGCAAATTATTCATTTGAGATAAGTTTTACAAATCAGTCATTTATAATTAACTTTTTGATGTTATTAAAAAAGATATTAAAACATTAGAATTAGGAGATGATTGTGACAATCTAAGATATGTAAAATGATTATAACGATTCAAGGCAATCATGTAATTAGAAATTTTTATGATTTTGAAGAGTTATAAATGTTATGTGATTCAATACAGTTAAATCCAGTAACTATGAATTAAAACTAACAAAAATGTATCAAACTCGATTTCTTCAGTTAACATAATCTGCAGAAAAAAAATAAAATATCAGAACACAAATAATTTAATCAACAAAAAAAATTAATTCCAAAACGAAAACTTATAATACAATCTTCAAATTTATTATAATCTTTTCGATGTCTCACATATCCATAAATTTTAATTTTTTGAACAGAAAATATATGGATAAACATAATCTGCCAAAAAAAAATCGAAATAATTAGGAAGAATTATATGTGTTCAGTGATTCAATACAGTTAAATCCAGTAACTATGAACTAAAAATAACAAAAAACGTATCAAAATCGATTTTTTCAGTAAACAAAATCTGCTAAAAAAAGAACACGAAAATTTTTATCAACAAATAAAAAATATTAATTCCGTTTGAAAACTGATAATACAATCTGCAAAATTATTACAAATCTTTTCGATGTCTCACATCTCAAGAAAAAATATGAATAAAAAAATCAAAATCATATTTTTAATATTGAAAAATTGACAATATAATCCGCAAAATTTTTACAAATCTTTTCGATGTCTCACATCTACAGAAAATATATGAATAAAAAAACCGAAATCAAAAATTTAATATTGAACATACCTCTCATGTTTTAGATCTCAGAACTCAGCCATAACTCAGAAGTCGGCCATAAACGGAGAATTATTACAAATATTTTCAAAGATAGGATTTCAAGAAACAACATGTAAACGGAGAATAATTATGTAAATATCTGTGGACGAAAAAATGTAGAATGAGATCTGAAAAATATTGGAATCAATTTAAAACGAAAAATTTAAATCAAAAAAGATTTCATCACGAATTAGAATCAAGGAATGACACGGATAAAAATTACAAAGATCTGAAATAAAAAGTGAATGAAAATGTATTATTAAGAAGCTGATTTCGATTGTTTTGGAGGTGAAAAAATATTTTGGAGATGAAAAAGAAATGGAAGGAATGATATGAGTAGAAGGAAAAAAGTTCTTATTTATACCAAGCAAAAAAATCCATATATGGTAATAAAAAATACGAACCATTAGAAGCTGACAACTCATAAATCGAACCTACTATAAGATGACACATGTTATCCGGACCTACGAATGAGTGACACCTAGGTTAGGGTGTCAGCAGAATTAACAAATAGGTGGATAAGTGGAGCCTATCTAAACTCAAAATAGGACTTGTTTTATTAGAATTTGTTGAAAATTTGAATTTGGAGAATAATATTTGTGGTATAAAATTTAAATGTAATCATATATAAAAAGTGAATGAAAATGTATTTTTATATTATATTTGATGTCAAATTATATTTAAAAATGTGGAGCACGAGCTTGACACCGTTGTCATCGATATGAGAGCATCTCCAATAGAATAATGTTGAAAGTGAAAAAATTGACACATGGTATAAAAATAATTATGTGACACATTAAATGCTCGATATTCTTAAGAGCAATGTCAAATTCTAGACATTACTCATGACAATGTTAACAATTAATTTTAAATATATCATCCAATCATGTTATTTCTCTCTCTTTATTTCTTCTAAAAATAAAAAAATAAATTATCATATATATAACATTAACATTGATGTATTGGTGATTTTTTTTTATAAAATATCAATATTATTTGTCACGTAGGTTTAATTAATACTATTGTATTGAAGATGATATGATAGTTTGTTTGATCAGTTGATTTGTAATATATTAATAAAAAAACAATGGGTCCGAATATTTGTCTATTGCAAATTTTACACCTTGGACCAGTCAGTATGAATGTGAACGAGTTGGTGTACACATTCATATCAATTATCATCCTCAATTTCGAATATTGACTCCTTTCATATACGACGTCGTATGTGACCCGGGAAAAAATCAATGTTCCGAGGATAAATATATCACATATGGACACTACCTCTACAAAGTATACCACTTGTGAGGTAGATAGGGGTAGAAAACAATGGCGTCGCTAGTGAACAAGCCTTTGACCTCTGTGTGCACGGCTAACAAGTCGGACCTCTTCTCGCCGGAGCTTAACGCGGTTAAACGGTGCCGTTTCCCGTCCAGGAAGACTGTCAACAGTGTTAGAATTGCCAGCAATGGCGTTTTCACTCGAAAATCTCGCGATAATGACTGTGGAGTTGTTTGTAAGGCGGTGTCAGTGGAGCCACAGACGGAGATTGAAGGCCTCAACATTGCCGAAGATGTTACTCAGGTGCGAGACTGTAATTTCTCTCTCCAATTTGTCTTTATACTGATAAATTAAATGCTAAGGGCGTGTCCGATTGAAGGAGTTTGTCACAAACTCGCTCGAAAATAGAAGTTGTGGATTATAATTCTGTACGATACCGATTACTCAGTTCATTGTAGGTTTCTGAATATTTTTAGTTGCAAGTCATTTTGACTAATTAGGATTTTGAGATTAGATAGATAATAATACGATATTGATTGGGAAGAAATGGAAGGTTAATGGAATTGGCTCTGTTACGTGTGAGATTATTTTGGGAAAGTTGGTTGTAAATTCACTGATGGTTATTGGATTTTGTGTGCTGTGCATAGCAAATATAACATGGGCTTGATGCATGTTAAATAGAGTCGAATTGTCATTTGATGCATATTGACTGAGATGTTACTGAAATGATTTGATGCTCATCTTGAATGGATGTCGACACATGCTCCACGTTCTTGAGTGCATTAGTGCGACATATAGGATATCGATAATCACAGGCTACACTTGGTTGAGGGCTTTTGAAACCTGGATTTGGATTTTCGTTTAAATAAAACAAGGTTTTTAAAATTCTAATCCTAAGCCACACCTATTAACCCATTCAATTAAAATTTTAACAAAATACAACATTCTTTTTTTTTTTTCTTTTTTCCAACTTACTATTTGAACATGTACTTTTATTTTTATATATACAATTTGGGTGTCAAATTGTAGATCTCGGAGGGAGGATTAATTTGATATATTCATCTAAAATAGATAATAAACGAAAAAGGTATGACGATTTGAAAATTTGAGTATAAAAAAGCAGACATGATTTGACTTGCTACACTAACATCTTAAAACCCCAAACAAACAAGGATTTTACTATTTATTTGGATTTTCAATTTTAAATCCCAGGACTTTCGAAAACTCAAAAACCCTCATCCAAACGCATCCTCATGGTCCATGATTAATCATTTATCACTATCTTGGAGAACTCTTTTCCTTTTTCTTAATGGTGTTGTCTGTAAGTATTCTTTTATTTCTTTTTGTTCATTTTTTTTTAACAATATTTGTTGCTCCGTAACAGCTCATTGGGAAGACACCAATGGTTTACTTGAACAATGTTGTAAAAGGTTGTGTGGCAAATATAGCTGCGAAGCTTGAGATTATGGAGCCATGTTGCAGTGTCAAGGATAGGTAAAAATTCTCCTGTTTTCGCTTGCAATTTATGTATCCGTGGCATTAGTAAATCTGTTCCTTGACTCAAAAGGTGTATTATGAATTATATGTTTAGGTGTTTCAATGTTTGACTCATTTACAATAGTATCATGCTTTCAGGATAGGGAACAGTATGATTTCTGATGCTGAGCAGAAAGGTCTTATAACTCCAGGAAAGGTAAGAAATGAATCTTTTTCTCTAGTCTGACCAAAAATTAAAAAGAATTGTGTCCTTGAGTCTTTGACTTCAGCTTAATAATTATTCAATACCATCCTTATATATCTATTATAGTAAATTTTACTCTTGTGAATTTGGCTATGTACTAGAGTATATTGGTTGAACCTACAAGTGGGAATACGGGAATTGGCCTTGCATTTATTGCTGCCTCAAAAGGCTACAAGCTCATCTTGACGATGCCTGCATCCATGAGTCTTGAGAGAAGGGTTCTTTTGAAAGCATTCGGAGCTGAACTAATTTTGACTGATGCAGCCAAGGGCATGAAAGGAGCTGTTCAGAAAGCCGAAGATATAGTAAATAGCACTCCAAATGCATACATGCTTCAACAATTCGAGAACCCTGCAAATCCCAAGGTTCTTATTTATTTTCGAACTTTTTGTTTTTCTGATTGAGATTTTTTTGTTCTGTTCTTTTAAGATCAATTAGTTGAGTTTTTTTTTTCTTGTTTTCTAATTAAGTTCACATTTTTTGCAGGTTCATTACGAAACCACTGGCCCAGAGATTTGGGAAGATACAAAAGGGAAGGTTGACATATTTGTTGCTGGGATTGGCACTGGTGGGACCATTTCTGGTGTTGGTCGTTATCTCAAAGAATATAATCCTAAGATCAAGGTAATGAGGGCGAGATTGGATACACTTTCATTTTGAAATGTTTTGTTTGGTTAGAGAATAGTTGATAATTTTTGTTTGATATGAGGTGAGTTTTAAGAGTGAGAATGTATATGAGATGAAAATGTAATGATTAAAGTTGATTTAATATAAAAATAATAAAATAATGATTGTATATGATTGGTATTATGTGAGTGGGTAAATAGTGACATGTCTGGTAAAATGTGTAATAATGATTAGTGATTTGATGATTTTATTATTATTATTTTTTTTTGAAAAATGAGTTGTAGTGATTGGTGGGAGAGAAAACTGGAAACAGAAGAACAGTGTCATTTTAAGAAAATTTAATAAAAATATCTCATTCTGGGGGATTTTTTTTCAAAACTGAAAATATCTCAATTTTAAACCATGATCAATCACTGCCTAAAATTTATTTGTCTTGTTTATGTCACCTATTCTTTAAATCTCATGTCTGATCTTGCTGCGGTAGGTTATTGGTGTGGAACCCACTGAGAGCAACGTATTGACAGGTGGAAAACCTGGTAAGATGGCAGACGATTAATGTCTTTACTGTGTTAGTTTCCATGTCAAGTTTGTGTATTGTTCTAGTATTTGCAATTTGAAAATGCAGGCCCTCACAAAATTCAAGGGATTGGGGCAGGTTTTATTCCGAAGAATTTAGATCAAGATGTGATGGATGAAGTTATAGAGGTTTGTTTTTTACCTTCTTGTTGTTCTCAATAGTTCGCTCCATTGTGTATATAGTAGGTACGTATTAGCCTTGACATCAGAGCTAACTACGCTTTAAAGTTTATCAAATATTGAAAAGCATCATGTTGATAAATTTGTCAAGAAACAAAATCTCCATGCTCATAATCTAGTCACTAAATTTGAATTAACTTCATTCGTAGGATCACAATCTGGACATGTATAATATTTCTTTCACAGCTTGATTGCTTAAGGGAAAATTTAGAGAAGTGTTTTATTGTTTAAAATTTGAAAATCACTCATAATAAGAAATTGGCAGTGTTTGCAAAGTGTCGTAGGATATATTAGAAAAGAGTTTGGTCCACGATTGTCCTTACTTGTGTGTTTAAGTCTGTACTGCCCTTGAATTTTGTAATAGAAATTTACTTTCGTGAAGTTTAATCAAACCAATTGGTAGTGTGAGTCCGTTAACTTCTTGATGTTGTAATTTCAGTCCTTGACATGTTTTTCCCTCAAGTCAAAATAACGATCATATATATATATATATATATATATATATATATATATATATATCAACGTTGTAAAAATCGGCCTAGGCGGACCTACTCCGAGCTGAGTTTGGCCAAATCGGCGAAAATAATCACCTCGGCCGATAAATCGGGCTAATCGGCAAAAAATCTTGAAAAAGTAAAATAATGTTTTAAAAAAAAAAATGGGTTTCTAGGTGGCGCCTAGGTGCTAGTCCGGCGCCCAACTAGCGCCTAGCGATTTCTACAACCTTATTTATATATGTATGTATGTGTGTGTGTTCATACAAATATTATATATGATATTTTTTTTATAGGCATCTAAATTATTTGTTTTATATCTTATTTATTCATGTAAAATTATGTGTAATGATGTTCTTGGAATACATAATTTATTTGTTGAGGAATTGTGTCATAACTAACTTCTATCTATTTAGAAGGAGAAAAGAAAAAGAGTTTATAATGCCCCTCCTCCACTTGCTTGATCTTTTTTGCTAAATTTTGAGAAGTAGGCACACATTTGGCAACACTAAAATGTACATTTTTTCCTTTTTTCAAATAGAATTTTTTTCTGGTATTTGAAAAACCGTACTTTATGTTTGAGTTAGAAGTTGAATCCCTGGGAAGTTATCTTAATTGATACACAATCAAAATACTATTTCAATGTTTTTCGTCAGCGGATCTCTTTAAAGATATTCAATAGAATTTTGTTGTCGTTGTAAATAGATTGTTTGTATGCCTTTGGACAAAGCAATCCAATCTTTTATAATTTCAAGGAACCAAGATCCAAGTTTTGGTGGATTAGTTATCAACTGGGGGCAGTCTTAAGCCTTATTTTAGGACTTGAGATCCCACATTTGTTGTGGGAGGACATTTGTAGAGATTTAAGTTTAGGTATAATCACACAATCTACTCCCACAGTTACTTCTAGGTAATTTGGTTGTTCAATTAGTTTTGACTTGGCATATATTGACTTGTAAGTCTATTTTTATCTGACTGACTGGCTCTTGTTTCCTTGGCAGATTTCAAGTGATGAATCCGTGGAAATGGCTAAACAATTAGCTCTTCAGGAGGGCCTTCTGGTTAGTTAATCAATAATCCTTTGTTTTATTAGACGATAAAGACCATATTGACGTCATACTAAACTACCAATGGTGCAATTGGATGCCATTTCATTTTGAAATTTTTGGAAATGAGAGAGAATAGTGATGAATGTTTTTTTGAAAGAAGAATGAAATTTTTTGGAAGTGTGAATGGATATGAGATGAAGATGTAATGATTAAAGCTGATTTAATATAAAAATTGTAAAATAATGATTCGATATGATTGGTAGTTAGAGTTATGCGAGTGGGGGATAGTGAAATTTGTGAGAAAATGTGTACGAATTATTAGTGGTAGTTAGAGTTATGCGAGTGGGGTGATTTTTATTTTAAAAATGAGTTGAAGTGATTGGTAGGAGAAAAAAAATGAAAGTGATTGATTGATTGTTATTATTATTATTATTATTATTATTATTATTTTGGTATCCAAATTCCACCTAACTAACTCATTTGCACATTTTCAATTAGACTTTTGTATTATGAGTTGCTAAGTAAATGTTTTTGTTGTATTTTTTTACTACCAGGTGGGTATTTCTTCAGGAGCAGCAGCAGCAGCTGCTATTAGGGTTGCAAAGAGACCTGAAAATGCTGGAAAGCTTATAGCGGTATGTTTATTATAGTATTTGCGTTACTTTTCTCGTGTCGTGTCTTTATAGTGCATTAATAACTCTCGAGTCGAAATTGCATTGTTGTAGGTTGTGTTTCCTAGCTTTGGGGAAAGATACTTGTCGACAGTTCTTTTCCAGTCCATACGGGAAGAAGTCGAGAAGATGCAACCTGAAGTGTGAATACTATATTAGTCATTAATATCCCTTTTGCCAGATTTTTATTTGTCTCAAATAAATGTTTATCATTTCAAGTCGTGCCACATATAGGAAACTCGCAGAGCCGAAGCAGGGTTCAGATTTTTTTTTTTTGTTTTTTTCTCATTTACAAATCACTCCATGTTGTGGCTCAAGTGCTGAACCTATAAAGATGCATTATACATTGTTACTTATGTGTGATGGAGAAATGTCTTTTTTTTTTTTAATCAGTATCAAATATATTTACAATATTTGCACTAACTGCAAACCCCAAGCCTGGTTTCATTTTACGAATAAAAACAATTTTCATTTCTCAAAGAGAGATATTTCAATTCTCAAAAACATACTACGAAATGAATTTTCATTTATTAAAACTGATTCTTTCATATTAGTATTTTATAGGATCTAAAAGATCAATGAGAAAGGCCACTAATCAAACAAATCTCTATATATAAATAGAAAAAAGTAAATGGGCTATACGATAGGTCAAGTCGTATGTAATTATGTACTCAAAGATGATACACAAGTCTAGAGACTCACCACATTGCCAACAATTGAGTGAATAGTATTTCCTAGGTTATATATAAGTGTAGGTTTTAAAAATTCAATTTTATTATAAATTAAGTGTCATTTTATAATATTTTATTATTTTATTCTAATTTTATTAAAATAGTTAGAAGGAAAGCAGAGAAATAATTAAATAAAAATATTATTAACTAATTGGGGTGTAATTTGTCAAATATTTATGTTTATTAATTTTAAACAAAAATTCGACAATTAAAAAACAACAACAAATGGACTATTAATAAAAAAGCTCATTTTAGAACATATCCAATTGTGGGCTAACCCCATCTTGGCCCATTTCCAACGATAAAGTCGGTTTTCATTCTCTACACTAACAAGCTTTGGCAAGTTCAACCAAAAAAAAACTGAAAGAAACACAGAAGCTAGGGTTCAAAGAAAAGATCAGGTAAATTTTCGATGTCTCTTCTTCGTACTGCGAATTTTTCTTCTTGACACTGAATTATTTTGAATTTTCAGATTATCGTGATAAGTTACCCATTTTTCTTGCTTTGAAGAGAAATTATTGAAATGACTTATTTTATGGGCTGTTTAATTTTTTAGCTCGAAGGAGTTGAGTTCTCTTGCTAATCATTTGAACGAAAAAAGAGGGATAATCGTTTCATTATTTAAATTAGAATAAATTAAATGCGAGTATGAATCTGCTTATTTTGATGCGTCTTAGTTCAAACTATAGCTGCCTTTGGTAGTTCATAAGTACTTTTTAAGTATTGATTATTTTCTTTGTTTTTGGGTTTTTTCCAATTATAAATGCCATTCTACTCAGTTGTTGTATGCCTTGATAGTTGGTTTCAATTGCACGTGAAATTCTAATTTAATGTGAATAATGAAAATTTTGTGAGGTCCTGGTATTGAGGATCTTGTGGAAATGTCTGTCAAAGTATCAAATGATTGTGTTGCAGAGTTTTTATTTATTTATTATTATTTTTTAATAAAAATAATGGAATTGGTTAATTGATTGTAAATAAATGTATGTATCTAGCCATCTGTATTGCTCTGCAAAGATAGTGGAACAGCAATAGTTTCAATATATATATATATTTTCTTGCAAAATTGATAGTCTCAATTTATTTCATCGCCTTTAGTGTGCATATTGCTTGCCTCCTTCACATTATCCCAGAACTGTAGAAAAAATGTCGCCGATCAACTAGTCTAAGCCTGATCACGTATGATTGCGTAATGGATGATATGACTTTTCCCATCACTGGCAAAAAATGTAATATCACCACAAGTTTTTTTTTTTTTTTTTAAATCTATTAATGCAATAACAGTACTTTTAGCAAGGGATAGTTAGTGATTCTGTGTCAAATCGCCTAACGGAGTACATTTTGTTAGGCGTGGCCAAAATTTGTTTTTCAGTTTTTCTTTTTGGTTTATTTTTTAGGTTTTCGTTTTTTAAGGTTTTCTATTTTTTTTTTTTTTTAACTTTAAGATTTAATTTTGGTGAACCTGCCCATCTGTTAGGCCGTTTGCCAGGAGTGTGCCTCATGTTTTGGTACAGTGAGTTAAGAGTTAACCGTTGCTTGTTAACCTGCAGATATACATACATACGGGTTACAGAGGATTACAGATATTTATCCCGAGATGTCTGGGCTTTCTGGGTTCGGTTCCCTTGGCCCAAAGACCAAGAATCTGGTTGTTGCTGGGGCCTTACAGGTTTCGTATTTGGAGTGTATTTCTACACGATGAGGGCTGTTGGCGGTACAGATGAGCTGCAGATTTGCTATCGACAAATTTGAAGCGCAAAAAAACAAGAATGAGTCAGGCCACGTTGACGCCTAAAGCTTAATTGAATAGAACTATGTAAATTAGCTGAAAGTTGGTGTTAACTGAAATGTGTCGTCTCATATATATCTTGAGTATGGATTTTTGATATTCAAATAAAGTCTGTGATTGAAGGTTTTGGATCTGTAATGGATCGAGCTTGATACAAATGACTAATTAATCGTTGGAGCACATTTTATATGCTAGAAGAAAATTTTGAAGTGAAGCACAAGTTAATGTAGTTGTAACATTTTTTTTCTAAGTGCCTTGCACACTTCCAGTTTATCATTTTGCCCATATCATTTTATTGTACGGAATTATTTTTCTAGTTTCTCAAATGAATGGATTAACAACATTGATGTCGATTTGCCTCTGGTCATGATGATCACATATCAGGTCCTAATACATTTTTTTAATTTAATTTTTGGCGGTATTTTTTCGAAAAGAATTTCATGAACAAGGCCCTTGAGGCTAGGTGTTTTGGTATTAGATTTTTGATTTGGAAATCGCCATTTTGTGGGTTTAACTTTTGTTTAGTTTTTGTTGATAATTTTTATGATTCTAATGTTAGGTTTGTTTGCATTTGGCTTAGACAAGATTTTTTCTTATGCAGTTAAAACTCGGTAAACGGAATA
>BMAC01000308.1:87067-98702 GCA_014905375.1 Phtheirospermum japonicum
AAAAAAAACTTTGATGATATATTCATCTCAATGTAGCCTTCATAGTCACTGCAAGATCAATTTATGCTTCAATCTCTACTAACTTATAAAAAAAAGATGAAACTTAACAAAATAGCCAAATTATCACGCATTTTAGCGTGGTGACTCAGTTTCTAATCTTTGATCGACATATATGCCTTTAATTTCCCAGCAAGATGTGGCATCATGTTGATGCTGTCTTGAACAGAGAGCTCAACACACGACTCCAAATCCTTCATGGTTGGATTATTGCTATTCTGCTGGAGCTTGGCCGCCTCGTATTTGTCTTGGCAAACTGTCAGTGACCTGCTCAGTCTTTCCTGCGTATATCAAAATCAAAGAGTTAAAGCTGTCAAACTTGGCAAGCCGGGCCAAATGAAAAATATCGGGCCAGGCCCGACTGCCCAAGCCAAAACGGATTTGCTTGGGGTTAATAATCTATGGCCCAGGCCCGATCAACCCCGGGCTGGGCCAATTTCCACTGGCTCTGCAGAGTACATTAGGTAACTGCTCGTTTTATTGGACGAAATTCTGAACTAAACAGAAAAAAAGAAAAAAAGAAAAAAAAAAAAAAATATATATATATATACACACACACACATATAAGCCATTCGTCAAGAATGAAGTAAAAAAATTATCCAAAAAAATATGAATGAAATTTCTAGGGGTCTAGAAATATTATTAGTTCGAAAGCCTGGACAATTTGACAACCTTATAATTACAATTAATTCCAATTTGAATAGATAATTGCTACAATCATTTCTATAATTCCCCAGTAGAATGAAGCTGTGAACATAGTTTTCCTAACCTGAACTTTCGAACAATAAAGAGCTTCTAAGTTTACTAATACTGATTTTACTTGGTATAAGTAATTAATCAACCCAACTTAGAAAGTAAATTTTTACTGACTCTTGTTTTATTGCAAGTATGCATACAATACAAGTGAATAGGTTTTATTTATTTTTTCCCCCACAACTTTCTTTTATTTGGAAGTTAAAAAAAAAAATTAGCAAAGCGATTATTTATTATTTGCACCAAATATTTCGTTAAATCATTAGAGGACGAATTTGGCTAATTAGTTTGACGCGTGGCTTAAAATTGAGGATGATTGTAAATGGTTTGATTGACCAGAATCAAAAGCATGTGCAGTAACTTTTGTGACAGTGCATGTTGTGTGTCTGTATCAAACTGGAATTGATAAAGTCAAATTCCAAAGTAACTCTTGATGTTGATACAGCATCATTCCATAAATTATTATAACTTCTCTAAGATAATAATCAACTATCTCTATGCTCTGAGACACTCGAAACAGTGTTAAAATAGTTAAAATTTTGATTTTTCCTAAAAATTTCGTACGGCATAGCCCCATCTTCCTCCAAACAGTGCTATATATATAATAGCGAACTTATATGAATTTTTCTAAAAAAAATAATACTCGGGCCCACCGCACTTTGTCCGCCTGGCTCCACAATTGGTGAGAACCGAAACAACAGCAACTTAAGGCCACACACAATTAGAGTACCTCATAAATAAAAGTTGCGCTTTACTGACTAATTAAAGATAATAAACATGTCACCCTTTGATAGTTGTCATGTTTAGCACCATTTGATTGCAGATCCATAACAAACATAGTTCATTGCACAATAAAACACATGAGCAGTGAACAAATATAAGATTCAGCTTGTATGAGCCATTATCTCGACATTGATACCCAAACCCACACCACACACAAACAATACATTTGAGAAAAAACAACAAAAAAAGGATGAGCATTTTTACCTGAAATTTAGCCATTTCGCTTTCAACAAGATTCTGGGCATTGAGCACAGGCACACTGCACTGCTCCACACAATTGCCTATCTCGTTCTGTTTCTTCTTCCTGTCGAAACACTCGTATGCACACTTGAAGTATGCTTGCTGCCAACCACATCCAAGAAAAAATAAAATTTTAAAAAATTAAAATAATAATAGTAAATAAATAAATAAAACAGGTGAAATAGCCTGGAGCGGTCACACAAACACCGAATAATAATAATAATAATAATAATAATAATAATAATAATAATAATAATAAATCCAAGAATATTTATAAGAATTGAAATACCTGGAGGGTGAAATTGATGTGGTCTTGTATGCCGGCGAGATGCGATTGAGCGGCGGCGTTGACCTCATTCAGTTTCTGTCTCAGTCTTTCGTTGACTAATCTCTCTTCTGCGGCAGCTATGTGATCCATGCTAATATATCTGCAATTTTCTGTGTGAGAGGTTTTTGGTGAATTTGGGGTTTTAGGGATTGTTCTTGGGTTTAAGTTTAAGGGGTTAGAGCCCCCTTTGTTTTCTTGGGGGAGGGTTTGAGCTTCAAGGGTATAATAGGAAATTAAATTTTACTCGATCGAGACTTCAAAAAAGAAAAAAATAAAGTGGGTTACTTCGGTGGACTTTGTTTGTGATAATTAAGCGACTTTGGTGTTTTTTATTTTTTATTTTAGACTATAGAATATTCTAGTTCAACATTCTTTTTGGGTAAGTTTGTACAAAGGTTAATTGGGTTATGATTTTTGGTATTCAATAATTATTATTATTATTATTATTATTATTATGTATTTGTTGTGAAGTTTAGAATTTTTTATTTTGTATTTTTTATGTCATATGAAGTTTTAAATTATAGGTGTTTATATATTTTATTTAATCTTATTAATTAAATATAAATTAATTATAATAGATTTTTGGATAAATATCAAATAATGCCAAAACAACTAGTGATGCATGATGTAACCAAACAACTAGTAATTGATAATTTGATATGAGTAAAATTATTTTATGTTTCGAGCAATCACTATGCGTACTCTCCAAACGATTTTTTTTTCTTTTTCTGCACAACTAAAAATAGATACGTTGTTGTCTTTGGATACTCTGAGTTGATAAAATACAAGTGCAAATATATGTCAGCTGCTCTAAACTAGCAGTATTTTGTGCTCGCAATTGGTTAAATCATGTTAATGACCTTTCCGTCAATATGGTTCTGAATATTTTACAATATCACGCTTCATGTGTCCAAAAAATTTGGCCATCAAAAATAGGGTAGATTGTCTCGAATTGCCCTCTCGAACCGATTTGCATGCAAAACAAGCACAAACACGCAACGCTCAAGTCAGAAAATGTATGAATCTATATATAAACGTATAAAATATGTAAATAGTGATGTGTTTAAAATAATGATACTAGTCCTTATTTATAAAAAAATAAAAGGGCGCGAATATACGCACCCAAAATTTTATTAGTTGACCCAAATTGATAAGAACACCCCAAAAAATTTTAAAATATATTTATTTTTACTAAATCAACCCCACAAACACCCTATTTTACCTTCATATAATATAATAAATAATATAATAATAAAAATAAAATAAAAGGAATAATAATAAAATAAAAGTAAAAAGAAAAAAAGAAAAAGAAAAAGAAAAGGAAACAAGACGAACGGGGGATGCTGAATTCTAGCGGCACGGGTTCGCGGCGGTGGTTCTGCTAGGTTTGTGCTCAAAAGATTCACGGCGGTGCTTGGAGCCATTGAATTTGATGTACGGTAATTCTAGCGGCACAAGACGAACGGTGGAGGGAGCTTTTGATATCCGGTTTCTGGTAAATTGGCGACGATCGGAGCTCTACTAGATGACGGAGCGGACGGCGATGCCACCTGCGTTGATGGCCGGCGGTCAGAGTAGACGTTCGGAGAATTTTTCAAGCAGCGTACGCGGCGGTGTGGCGGCAGATCTACAGCTGAGTTGGACGACGCGCCTCGGGTTGGTTTCATGATGGTGATGGCTTGGTCGGCGCCGTGAGGTTGGTGATGTCGCTGAAGGCATCACTGGAAGATTCGATTCTACTAGCGCTGGCCGCACCGGCGAAAGCGATGAAGTTGGTCCGTCGTGGGAGACAGCCGCAAGCTCCTTAAGTTTTTTCCTATTTCTAGTTTTCATTTTTTTTCCTTTTTCTTGTTTTTTTATTAATAATTTAATCAAATTAAATTGATTAAGATTATTTTAGTCTTTTTATTTATAATTATTTTTATTTAAAATATTTTGGGGTCAACTAATAATATTTTAGAGTGCGTATATCCGCGCCCAAAATAAAAAGTTGATTAAGAAGTAAAAATCCATCCAACTGGTTTTCCCCTACCAAAAGGAGACATCTCCCTTTAGGACTCTTTTCCGTACCCCAATGGATGTTAGGCCTAGAAAGCCCATGATTCACATACCATGATGATCCTTCATCAAGCCGAGCTGCTTTTAATCGGATTGGTCCCCTGCACACTCCGGATATCAATTCAACAATATCAATTCAACTTGTGAATTGATTGGGAAACTTTAGAATTTTTTTAAAGTTTTTTTTTCCCCGAAAATTCTGAATCAGGGCAAGGGTGTTTTCTTACTGTAGAATTTATTGTCAAAAATATAATGATGATGATGTTGGCAGGAAAATTTATTTTGGAGCCTTACCTCGACTGCCCAACGATCGTCAATATCAATTTTTACAAATTCTGAATTTCAAGTCTTTTCATTTTATTATTACATCTTTTCTATTTTTTTATGTGTCTTGAGGCTTGAATTTTATGAGAAAAGGGAAGGTGCGTTTTGGTTTCAACAGAACAAAAGACTAAGGAATTGTTATTTATTTATTTTAATTTTAATTATTTGATTTTAAATTCTTAACGTGATTCATCGAATGCATATTCGTTCCTTATATACATTTTATGCACAAATTCGACGTTGAGTATGCTCAAATATACATTTTATTTGGATAGCAAAAAAGCGAACTCGAACTCGGACATGCAAGGAGGTTTTGATGATAGTTCGGGTTCCGAATCTGCGACCTAGTACAGTTAATCGAGATGTGTATAATATTGATGATCGTGATTTGGTCAAATTCTACCAACTTTACTAGTGCAAATTTTTTATTTGTTAGAAAAACATAATTGTTATAAAATTTCATTACGCAGTAAAATGTAATTTTATTTATTTATTTGCAGATCATATGTAATTTTTTACAACACCATGTTAGATGCACAATACAAGTTGAAGGATTATGTCTGAATGTAAATCTTTGTCCTTTATGAAATCATGCATCCCTCAGAGATGTATGCATAAATAAATGAATTAATTACAAAATATACCCTTAAGGTTTTATACAATTACAAAATACACACACACACACAAAAAAAGGGTAAAAAATTATATATATCTTGTACTATACGCGTTTTTTCGGTTTGCATCCTAACATTTTTTGGTATTCAATTCAGGGACTGAAGATTATTATTATTATTATTATTATTATTATTATTATTATTATTATTATGTATTTGTTGTGAAGTTTAGAAAATTGATTTTACTAAAGAATATAATTAGAATAAGAAATAATATGCGGTGTTTGTTGTGTACGCATGAACATCGCTAGTCAACAGCTGCACCATCCTGTGGTAGACCAAAGGTTTACTCCAAGTCAAGTCAATCAGAGTGATTATTACTCAATCACAAAACCACTTATATAGTCACCTAAGTATCATGATGATAACTTTATTCAGAAGTTGTGGTTAAATTTGAACTACAAATCTGAATTTTCCTAAATAAGAAATAAAAAATTCTAATGTCCTCTTCAATTATCATTTCCATCATCTTCTTGCTATATATATCTCATCAAACTATTTTCTACCTGACTAAAAATAATGTTACTTTCGTCTGCGTTCCAAGCGAGAGAAAAGCTCTACTGAGATTCAAAGCAAGCCTGTCAGACCCTTCCAATAGGCTATCATCATGGACGACCAACAACGACTGTTGTAGTTGGGCAGGTGTCGAGTGTGACGATGCTACGGGACATGTTATCGGGCTTCATCTCAGAAACAGACTCACAATGACCCATAACAGACTGGGATACGAAGACGCAAGTTTACGTGGTAACATGATTGATTCATCCCTACTGGAATTGAAGGTTCTGAGTTACCTGGACTTGAGTTGGAATGATTTTCAGTTTAACTCGATTCCAGCGTCTCTTGGATCAATGAAGCAGCTGCATTATCTTAATCTCTCCGGTGCGAGATTTGCCGGAATTGTTCCACACCAACTTGGCAACCTATCAAGCTTGCGTACACTTGATCTCAGTGGCGCAAATGATCTAAGAGTCGATGATTTCATGTGGGCTAGTAATCTTTCATCGCTGGAGTATCTTGATATGAGCTATGTCAACCTCAGCACAACAAAAGATCTAGTTGAGGTACTCGACATGCTTCCTTCTCTAATAGAGTTACGCCTGTCTGTGAGTGGGCTTGATAACACAAATCTACCTCATACTAATTGCTTAAACTCTACACAACTATTTACTAATGTCCAACACCTAGATTTGAGGGCCAACTCATTTGAAGGAGATTTTCCTTGTTTTCTCCAGAATATGACATCATTGAGTTATCTTGATCTTTCACAAAACCATTATAATTCTTCTTCTGACCTTCATTTTGTAACATCGAGTAACATTTTCCATCTCGACCTTTCCTCGAACTTGCTTAACCACGAGGCAGATTGGATCTCTGATTTCCTGTGGGATAAATGCCACTTGAAATCGTTGAACTTGATGTATAATCATTTTCCTGGGGACATCTCAGGCGCCTTTAAAAACATATCCAAATGCTCGAGTCACAACTTGGAAAGTCTACATTTGGCGTACAATGAGTTTTATGGTCATTTGCCTGAGGAGCTTGTTGAATTAAAGCAGTTAAGAGTTAGATGTTTCTAGCAATCAAATTAGCGGGGAAATTCCAATTTCTTTAGGACAACTATCAAATCTGGAGACTATTGATATATCTGTTAATTATATGGCCCAAGTCCCTTTTATTAATTGACCGACCCATTCTGCAGCCCACCACTGGTAGCCCAAAGCCACGACCCAACTCAACCGGGCTGGCGATTCGGATCCGTCTGGGACTTAATCTGAACCATCCATCTTTTGGTCTTTGATKTGGACCATTGCTTCCCTCCTTATAACCCCAATTCAGAACCCTAGCCTACTCACTTGTTTTCTCCGTCTCTCTCTCTTCGGCTGCTCTCTCTCTCTCTCTATCTCTGGTCTTCTTCTTCCTCTGGTTCTCCTCCCTTGCCGGAGAATCGGACTGAGCCTGTGAAGATATCGTGATACCCTGAGAGTGAGTTTGTGAGTGTGAGTTTGGGGCTGGGGTTCAAGTCAACGGGGGGGGGGTTTCGTTTTCTCAGTGCGCCGCCTTGGGTCGTGGTCCTAGGTGCTACCAGCGGCTGCCGGCGGCGGTTGTGAGGGAATACGGGAGCGGTTTACTGTGGTGTTTAGAAAGGGGGCCGAATTTGTGGAGATCTGAGCCGAGCGATTTCGGATCTATTATTCGTCCTTATTCCGGCGACCGACGGCAACAAAGGGGGTTATCGTTCCTTTTTCTTTGCTGTGTTTATTTTCTTCTTCCGTTTGATTTATTTGTCACTCACTGATTTTTTGTGTCTAGGGTTTCAGGTTCAAATCGGAGGGTACATCAAGCTCCCGAACCTGACTTGGAAGGAAGAGGCTGGTGGCCGGATTTGGGGCTAACTACGGACAGAATTGACCACTGTCCGGGCCCCTTTTGACCAAGCTTGAGAAACAGAAAATTGGAAAGGAATAAACTGCCCCCCTAGTTGGTCCGCTGCGCAAATAAATGACAGCCATGAGTCGTTCGATGGTCGGCTACGCACCCAACAATATCTAATAATACCTTCGAAGGTACACTTACAGAGGCTCACTTTGCTAACCTCTCAAAATTAGAATACCTTTCTGTGGGGTCTAATTACATGTTGAAATTCAGAGTGGGATATATTGGGTGCCTCCTTTTCAACTAAAATATCTCTATCTGGGATCTGTCGAAATCGGAGGTCAACAATTTCCAGATTGGCTTCAAACCCAAAAGGCGCTCACTGCTTTGGATTTATCGAATTGTAGCATCACAGGAATGCTGCCAAAATGGCTTGATTCCTTCGTGAATCTGACTGACTTGTACCTATACAACAACCGTAGCGAGGGGCCAATTCCAGCTCTTGCTTCCACCATGAGTTACTTGTCACTATCCAACAACCATATCGAGGGACCAATTCCGGAGCTTGCTTCCAGCATGTCACAGTTATATCTTTCGGATATCATGATAAATGGTTCAATACCTGATTCATTGTGCCAAATGAGAGGTTTGGAATTTCTGGATCTCTCAAAGAACCAATTATCAGGTAATCTTCCAGACTGTTGGGGGAACTTTGATTCCTTGGTTATAGCAAGATTGTCATCTAATCAGTTTTCAGGACCCATTCCAAACTCCATTGGTGGAGCTTACAAGTAAGTTGCGAGGGTTGCATCTCAACAACAACATCTTTACAGGGCAACTGCCAACTACTTTGAGCAATTGCACTTGGTTATATTTTCTGGATGTTGGAGACAATAAGTTATCGGGAAAATTACCTCAATGGAAAATTGGTAATTACCCGCTTGAACTGACAATTCTTAGACTAAGGAATAACGAGTTCCATGGCACCATCCCGTCTGTGTACTGTCAATTTTCCAAACTTCAAATAATGGACCTTGCAGAAAATAATTTGACAGGAAACATTCCACGCTGCTTAGGAAATTTCGCAGGAATGGTCAAGGGTGGAACCTCAAGGGGTAAGTTTTCATTCAATAGATCACTAAAATTCTTCGATTGTTATGATTCAACTAGTTCATAAAACTCTTCAATTTTTAAAATAATTATTTATTAAAAAAAAAAATTTCTTCTTTGGTCACAAGATAAGTACATGTTTGAAAATCGTGATAATTTTATATGTTAGATATTATTGTGATACTTCATAATGACTTCAAGTTCTCTTAATCTTGTGAGAATATTACATCCTATTGATAAGAAAAATGTCGTCAAACATATTGTGACAACTCGTCGTGGTAACACTGAATAAGGTTGTCACTAATTAATTGTCATTGTTACTACCAATTAGATACTTTGAGTGATCGTGGCTAAATTTTTATTGTAGCGATTTTACTTGACGGATTGTTGAATGTGAGATTGTTGAATGTGAGTATGAGAGAAGTGATGAGGGATGTGAGTTTGAGTGAAGTGATGAAAGGAGTGACGATGGAGTACACCACGACATATATATACGTCGTCAATTTAGATCTTTCGAGTAATTATCTTGACGGAGATATCCCTCCAGAGCTGACAAACCTCACCGGCTTGATTGGACTCAATTTGTCCAATAATCATCTGGGAGGAAAAATTCCAAGTAAGATTGGGGATATGAAATCATTGGAATCACTTGATCTTTCCGGCAATAATTTGTGCGGAACAATTCCAGAGAGCTTATCAAAGTTGAATTCTCTAAGTCATTTGAACTTGTCGAACAACGATTTGTCCGGGCAGATCCCAACAGGACCTCAGCTACAAACTCTTAACAACCCTTCGATTTATGAGGGCAACCGTGGACTCTGTGGAGATCCATTATTGAAGAAGTGTCGCATTAATAGTGAAAATGATGCGGGGGATGATGATGATGTAGACAGAGTTGATAAGATGTACCTGTATGCATTTATAATAAGTGGTGTTGCCACTGGATTTTGGGGCTACTTTGGAGTTTTGGTCTTCAAAAGGAGCTGGAGACTAGCTTTGTTCCGGCATATGGATGCGATAATAGGCAGAATGTTGGGACGGTATTAAGCTACTGTCAAGAGTGTTTTAAATTTCCAGTGTGTGGTTGTAGCCTATCATATGTTGTATGCTTCAGAATGCCAGTTTTTAAAGAAAAACCAATAGAAAATAATTGTAATGAGTTTGCACCTCTACTGTTGAGTCAGATTATCATGTTATTGTTATTGTTTGGCTATATAAATGCGAATTGCTAGTATTACAACAAATAATGGACACTTTTTTTTTTAATAGTTACAATTTTTCTATCATTTTCCCCTATCAACTCTTTTGCCCATAGTTTTGACAATTGACATTTAAACTATACGCTCAAAGCCTTAGCCTTACTCTCTCTCCCTCTCCCCCTCCTCCGCGCACCCATCCCTGCGCTGAATCCTTCAAAATTGCAGAATGATTTCGTCGGCAATTGGTCGAACCACTGCAGGGCTGGTTTGGTGAGGAAAAGCTTGCTCTTGACGGCGTCAGAGCGGCAGTAGAGCAGGTCAAGGTATTCAAACCAGCATAGATACTCCTACGAGCCAGTGGAGCTATTGTAGAGGAAGTTCAAGGGGAATATGTTAGGTGGAGGTTCGTCAGGTGCCTCAACCGGGTCTGGTTTGATTTGAGTCTCTGGCCGAGCCGGGTCTGGTTTGATTTTCCAGTTTGATTTAATTTGTTATTAGTGGTTTTATGAGAATGGCTTAATAAGGTGTAGTTTTCCGAAAAGGGTGGTGTTTGGTTTTGATTCTTATTATTGTTGGTGTTTTGTGTTATTTCATTTGAGTTTTTTTTAAATAATGAATTTTGACGAGTGCCTCCACCTGTTTTAAGTGATTCTTATCTTGATTATTACATTTTAAGTCGCTTCTTAAAGATGTTTAGACCAGGAAGGATTTTGTGAATTGATTGAGAAACTTTAGAATTTTGTTAAATAATTTTTTGTTTTGTTTTCGAAAATTCTGAATTAGGGCAAGGGTGTTTTCTTTCTGTAGAATTTATTGTCAAAAAGATAATGATGATGGTGGTGGCAGGAAAGTTTATTTTGGAGCCTTATCTCGACTGCCCAACGATCGTCATCAATATCAATTTTTACAAATTCTGAACTTCAAGTACTACAAAAAAACAGTAGTTTTCTGAGGGAAAAATCGAGGGAATCGACTTCCCTCGAAATTTTTTGAGGGACAAATCGAGGGAATTAAAATTCCCTCGATATTTTCCGAGGGAAAGCAATTCACTCGGAATTTCCCTCGTAATTCTGGCGCCATTCTTTCCCGCCATGATTTCCGAGGAAAAAATCGACGGATTTGGCGAGAGAATTTATTTCGAGGGAATAAATCCCTCGAAAAATCGAGGGAAACAAATTTCCCTCGAAATATTATTATTTTATTTTATTTTTAATTGAAAAGCTTTCGAGGGAATAAGAAATCCCTCGAAATGAAATCGAGGGAATCCAAAATCACTCGGTTTAATTTTTATTTTTTTAAAATATTAATTAAAATTTCGAGGGAATTAAATTCCCTCGGAATAATTTCGAGGGATTATTGGTTCCCTCGCAATAAAACCAAGGGAAATTTAATTCCCTCGAAATTTTAATTAATATTTAAAAAAAAATAAAAAAAATAGTAGGGTGCGTCTCGTCGTCGTGGAACCACAGGGTGCATCTATTTCTCAGATTTTTCTCCAATAAATTCAAACCAACCAAAATCACCTCTCTTCACCGTAGCAATGGCGGCGCCAAAAATTCTTCAAGGTTAAGTTTCCATATAAGTTATGTGCTAATTCAATTATATTTCTGCATCTTGTTAATTTATCTAGAGTCATCTCTAGAAATCAATCTTTATTTCTTGTATGTGCAACTGCTTTTGAAGAAAAGAATGAAAAAAATATTATATATATATATAGTTTCTTTTGTCTCCCG
>BMAC01000308.1:100634-113038 GCA_014905375.1 Phtheirospermum japonicum
ATCTACCTAACTAGAAGCAATCTTGTATTAGGATTTATCATTAGATTATTAGGGTTTGCTTTCAAATTTAGGGTTTATTCACCCATTATATTGTATATATATTGTTCATGCATGGGAGGCCGTGGTGATCGGCGGGATTTAAAAAAAATTGTAATATATATTAATTAGGGTTCAATTTAGGAATAATCAATTAATTAGGGTTCAATTTAGGAATAATCAATTAATTAGGGTTTAATTTAGAAATAATCAATTAATTAGGGTTCAATTTAGGAATAATTACACAATTAGGGGTTAATTTTGGAATAATAGAATAATTAGGGTTCAAATTAATAGTAATCAATTAATTAGGGCTCAAATTAGAATAATCAATTAATTAATGTTCAATTTAGTAATTATTACATAATTATGTTTCAATTTAGGAATAATCAATTAATTAGAGTCCAATTTCGTAATAATTACATAATTAGGGGTCAATTTCGTAATAATCACACAATTAGGGTTCAATTTAGTAATAATTACACAATTAGGATTCAATTTAGGATTAATCAATTAATTAGGGTTCAATTTAGGATTAATCAATTAATTAGGGGCCATTTTATGAATAATTAAGCTTGTGTAGATTCTGGAGTACACTTGTCGATAAAGAGCGCACACAGCACCCGTACAGAGATTGTCCTCCTCAAACGCCCTCCCCATGTCGGCTCCAAACATCTATAATTCAGACAAGGTATTTGGAGCAGACATGGTGAGGGTGGTCGAGGAAAGCGATGACCTGTATTCGAGTGATGTGTGGCTCTTTATCGACAACGTGTCTACTTTAGAATCTACCTAGCTAGAAGCAATCTTGTATTAGGGTTTGCTTTCAAATTTAGGGTTTATTCACCCATTATATTGTGTATATATTGTTCATGCATGGGAGGCCGTGGTGATCGGCCAGGATTTAAAACAAATTTGTATATATATTGTTCATGCATGGGAGGCCGTGGTGATCGGCCGGGGTTTAATTTTGTTTATATATAATATTGTCATTGGTGTTGTTGGTTGTATACCGTCGGATGTTGACGTGGGTTACGGCCGGGAAGTTTTGTCCCTCCAATAGCGGGTTTTCAAATTTTATTTTTAAAAACGTGATAGGGTGTCACGGGATTTTATTTAAATTTTCAAAATATTTTTAGAAAAATATGACGGTGGTAATTGCTTATTTGGAACCTTGGCGAAGTGGCGCGATGCATATAAATCACTTGTTTTACAATTAATATCATATAGAAAAACTTGAAACGAAGTTTCGAATTATTCCAATATTCCTTAGACCCTTTAAAATTTAGTATCAAATATAGAGTTTGATACTAAATTTCGAATTGTCCCATTTTTTGACAGTTTGAGAATGTGACTTGGAGTATGATTATCTTATGTGTATTTTTTTTTCTTTAGTTTTGAAATTTCGGTTTCTGCATCTCTCTAATTGTTCTCGAGTGCACTGAAATATATACGTGCACTACGAGAACTGGGGGGAGATGCTGCCGAAATTTTGAATCTAAGAAAAATACATATGTTAAGATAATACATACTACTAAAACGTCACGTTCTTGAATGAGATAGAAACCTTACCAATTATAACTCGAATTCCCCTATCTTCTCGTAATGCTGCCGAAATTCCTGGATGGTTAATGATCGTAGTTGGATATACAAACGGAATATTTTTGGATTTCTAGAACACGCTTAAGACTCAAAAATCTGACAAACATGCAATGTTAGGATGAGTTCCGATCGTAGTTGGATGTACGAGCGAATCGAAGACGGCTATTTATCCTCAAAATTCACGGATGGACTTGAGAGTTTTATTAAATTTGCGCAAGCGAATTCCGCTCAAAAGGACGGATAGAGACTGAAATGTCCTTGTAATCGTAGCAGATGTAGGAATAGAATTTACCTGGATGTCGATGAGATTAAGTACCACTTGGCGAAACATGGGTTCGTGCCGAATTAATATAGATGGATTTATCACGGAGAAACCCGGCTCGCCACCTCTGGACGTCATCAGGATTTTCATGCTAGAGGACCCTCTTACATCCCTTCTGAAGAACCATTAAGCGCATACATTAATATGGTTCAAGATGCAGCTGGTCCTGATTTTGACGTTGTTGCCGACGTGGAAGAGTCGCCGAACGCTGAGACTCAAAAATTTTACGACATGTTGAAAGCTGGAAATCAGCCATTGTATTCGGGGTGCAAAGCACATACACAGTTGTCATTAGTTTCCCGTCTCATGAATTTGAAATCAGAGAATCACATGTCTCAAAAGTGTTATGATCAATTGAGTGAATTAATCAAGGAGATTGTACCGAAAAGACAATCTCCATCCCACCGGGTGGTGCTATAAGGCGGTCCCTAAGGAGATTAAGGAGTTCTGGTGGGAGATATTTAAGGTAATTATTATTTTGTGTCCAAATTTGTTAGTATTTTACCGTAAAAACATAAAAACATGTTTCAATCGAATTGTTATTATTGTTTTATTTTGCAGGATATTTGTTATTGGGACCCTGAGGAGTATAGTGAGAAGGACATACGGGATGTATTTTTTCCGATGATCGGGGACCTTTACGGGAAGAAGTTTAACGAGTATAAGCAGCATATTGCCTCCCATGCTGGTGGTCGACTAGAGTGCCTGACCGCGGAGGTATATGGGTAAACGATTCTGTTATGTGTTTTCTTATTAAATTATAATTTTTTATTTATAACATATAATTTATATCGTATTTTATATATCATCCATTTCAACTAGGGTTTGGAAGGTTGAGTGGGATAAGCCCGAGAATAAGAAGAAATTCGAGCAGTGCAGCAAGAATAGGAGGAGCGAGCCTGCTGGGCCGGGTACTGGGATGTCAAAGCACACCAGGGGTGCTAGATCTACTATCGACTATGCCTTGGATATAGTAAGCAATTTCATAATATAATAATTTAATATTTATTTGTTTAATTTTAATGTTAATTATTTGAAAATTCTATTTGAATACAGGAGTGGGAGACGGGTTCGCCGCCTACGTACTACGATCTTTTTAAACGTGTGCACACGAAGAAAGACGGCGCGTGGATCGATACCAGATCTGCTAATATTAATGTGAGTCTCTTTCTTATTTTTTTCTAATTCTTTGATTTTAACGAAAATTTTTAATAACGAGTTGTATTTCAGGTGGAGTACGAGCGACATCTGACCCAGGAACAAGAACGTGCGTCTTTCCAGGAGGAGAGTAACGAGGTTGAGGAGGATCAGGTTTTCCTCGATTTATCTAATGCATTTTCGGTCCTTGTATACATTTTATGCATAAATTCACGTTGAGTATGCTCAAATATACATTTTATTTGGATAGAAAAAAAGTGAGCTCGAATTCGGACATGTGATGAGGTTTTGATGATAGTTCGGGTTTCGAATCCGCGACTTAGTATAGTTAATCGAGATGTGTATAGTTATGATGACCGTGATTTGGTCAAATTCTACGGGCTTTACTATTGCAAATTTCTTATTTGTTAGAAAAACATAATTGTTATAAAATTTCATTATGCAGTAAAATGTAATTTTATTATTTATTTGCAGATCATATGTAATTTTTTACAACACCATGTTAGATGTACGATACAAGTTGTTGAAGGATTATGTCTGAATCTAAAATTTTTGTTCTTTATGAAATCATGCATCCTTCAGAGACGTATGCATAAATAAATTAATTAATTACAAAATATACCTTTAAAGTTTTATATAATATTACAAATCACACACACAAAAACAAACTATCATTTAAAATTACAATTATCCCATTTATATTTGTCTTAATTTTCAAATTGTACCCTCCTGGGGTAATCATATTATTGGTACCATCTTATTAAAAGTGTTAATAATAATATTATCAATACAAATAATTTTATAACAAGTGATAATAATTATAGTGCTAGTTCCAATAATCATTCAACAAGTAGTATTAATCATATCATTAGTACCAATAATTTTATAACAAGTGGTAATCATATTATCAATATCACTCATTTTATTATCAGTTATTACCCAAGGTAGTAATAAAATAATCATAACCAATAATCATATTAAATTACCAAAATCAATAATCTTATTAAATTATCATAACCAATTATCGTATTACGAGTACTAGTAATTTCATTACAAATGATAGTAATCATATTATCATTAACGGTAATCTTATCATCTTATCACCGATGGTCATATTACTTGTACCAATAATCTTATAATCAATGTTAGTAATCATAGTATCAATAATCTTATTACACATGGTAGTAATTATTTTATATTACTGATAATCTTATCACCTTATTTAGCACTGTCAAACGGGCTAGCTCGCTCCGGCCCGGCGCGGGCTGCCCCAAAATGGGGCCGTGCGGGCCGAGCCTGACCCATTTTTTCGCGGGCCAGGAAATCCTAAATCCGCGGCTCGTGATTGGAGGTCTGCGGGTAAACGGGCTAGCCCGCGGGCCATGCTATTTTTAATATTTTTTATTTTTTTATAAAGTTATATTTTTATGTTAATGTTTAATTAAAAAAATAAAAAATTACTATAATATATAAAGTTTTCTAACGGACAAATAGGAAAAGAATTCAAATATTTCTTCAATTTTAATTTCAATTTTAACCAATATAAATTATAATTTTAAATTTATATAAAAAAAAAAAAAAACTGAAAACGAGCTAGCCCACGGGCTAGCCCGCTCCGTCCCGTAAAAACCCGCGGGCGGAATGGGGGCGGGCCAAGAAAGTCCGCGATCAAACGGGCCTGGGAAATGAAGCCCAGGTTCGCCCGTTTGCATGGGCTGACGGGCCAGCCTGCGGGTTTTGGCCCGTTTTGACAGTGCTAACCTTATTTCTAGTGATCACATTACTCGTACGAATAATCTTATAATTAGTGGTAATAATTATATTATCAGTAGCATCACTAATCTAATTATTATGGGTAGTAATCATATTATTAGTACCAATAATCTTATTACGAGTGATAATATCCAGTAATATTATTGGTGGAAATCATATTATTGGATGTGGTAATCTTATCAACTGGTAATTATCTCATTATTGTATTATTGTGTGTGGTAATTTATTAGCGACTGTGATAATTTTATCTCAACTTGTAATAATCTTGCTATTTTATGGAGTAATCTTATTATTATTGGTTGTGTAAGTTATTACCAGTTGTAGTAATTTTTAGATTTCTAGTTGTTGATAATCTTATTGTTGGCATCGAATTTGTTGTGGATCAATAGTTTCGTTGATCATCAAAAATGGTGGCAGGCAGCGACGAGGCTTGTACCGGTCGACTCGAACATGAAATCGATGGGATAAGTTTTAGGTTAAACGAATATCGGTCCTGGGTAAAATCAACATCGGAATTTAGCTAATTTTTTTTGTGAAAAACTGTGAAAACCAAATTTTTGATCGACGATTTAATGGGGTAAACAAACTTCTATTGACTCGAAATGGTAACAAAAATTCTGACTAAACAAACGTTGTATCTGGTCGAAATTGATGCCGAAAGATTAGAGCGGGATCCACATATATGTGTGAAAAAACTATGAAACTCAAAACTTTGACTTACGAATGATCAGAGAAAATAGATTTCAATTGACCTGAAATTTTGTAGATAGAGTCGAAATGATAATAGAAATCAATGATAAAATTTAGGTTAAACAGACTTCTGAGCTCGTCGAAATCGATGCCAAAATTTATGATCTTATGTGCGAAAAAGTTGCAAACATCAAAACTTTGACTGACGATTCAATAAATTATACGGGTTTCGATTGACCTAAAATTTCGCATGTAGACTCGACATGTTAACATAAATCAATGGTAAAAATTTCATAAAATAGACGTTGGAGTTGGTCGAATTCGACGTCGAAAGTTTCTAATTTTGTGTGAAAAAACTATAAAAATGAAAACTGTAACTGTCGATTCAATGAGTCAAACGAATTTTGATTAACTTGAAATTTTGCAAGTAGACTCGAAACAATAAAAGAAATCAATTGTAAACTTTTCAGGTTCAAATGAATGTCGAAGTTGGGCACAATCAACGTCGGAAGTTTGTGTTCGGGTGGAGAGCGAAAGAGAGGAGACACACTTAGGAGGTGAGAAGTTTAGGTGGATTTATGATGATATTTTTGATAGATTAGTTCAAATTATATTTAGTGGACAAAAAAAGTGAGATCTAATAAAAAAATACTTTATATTTATATTTATTGGTCAATCTCCAATTTCTTTATTTATTATGTATAATAATTAAAATATTATAATTTAATAATCATCGTATCTGGTATTTTTATCAATCAGGTATCCTCCATATTCTTTAAATTGGATAATAAGTAAAAAATAAATAAACTAATGAAAACATATGTTGTAAAAATATTGGTACACGAAGATTAAATTTCCATATCCACTCATACTGTACACAGGGGAAGAAAACCCGGACCCTGGTGGGTGGCAGGGTAATTTGGTCAATTCGGTAACTAGGGCTTCAAGGGTTGCCCTAATTCCTCTACATAAATACCTTGGAAAGCAGCTCTTTTCATTAGCACTCGTAACATTTTTCGATTATATTTCACATACGCTCACTCTCTTATAATCTCTTTCGTATGCAGATTGAAAATTTTGTTTTTCAAATTTATTAATTGAAGCCAATTTGCAGAGCAAGGGCGTCGATATTGTTATCACTGACGAATTTCTTGCATTGAAGGTTGGCTAAATTGAAGCGATTCTCCGTGCCTTTCAAATTACTTTCATATTGATTACGGCCTCGAACAAATCGCTACATTTTTTCTTTAAATTTTATTCAATCACCCAATACCCTGATCGAAATAATTATTTAATTTTATTCGATTAAAGGTAATTACGATAATATTAAATGTTGAAAAATATACTTTTGTTTTGTTTTCTTCGAAAGGCAAAGAACAGAAAGAAACAAATTGGATTTTAAGTTGAATTTTTTTGGTTTATGAATTTGGGGAATCATCTCAAATGCAGATTGACGTATTTATTTATTTTTATAAAGAATAACAAGAAGCCAATTTGCAGAGCAAGGGCATCGATATTATTATCAATGATGAATTTTTGCATTGAAGGTTGGCTAAACTGAAGCGATTCTCCGTGCCTTTCAAATTACTTTCATTTTGATTACGGCCTCGAACAAATCGCTACATTTATTAATTATAATCACTGATTTGACCTGAATTTTTAATGAATGTACTCAATGACCTGTAAGCTTGATAAATATATATTATTTCTTTCGGAAAATCGAAGGTAAATTTGTATGAAAATTAATTATATTTGAACAGTTAACTTCTAATTATAAAATTGATTTATTGTATCTGATAATATACAAAGAAATGCAATAGTTGAGAATTTGAAATAAAGAGGTAATAATTAAGGCTTAGCATGGACTTGAAAACATTTGAATCATATTGAATCTTTACCAAAATTAAAAAAAAGAATTCGGTAATCATTGATCAATTTCTTGATCGCGGGACAAATTCCGAGATTTTCACCCCCTTAAAATAATTTATAATGTAAAATAATATTTTTATTTGTTTTCTATTTTAATAATTATTAATCGACAAGTAAAATTGAGAATTCATAATAATTTAATAATTTTAATTTACTTTTATAATTTGAACATAAAACAAGATTTATTAAAGTTGAATTGAACTATACTAGAATGGAAAAATAACTGTTTACTTTGGCTTTGATTCGAACTTTACCAAAAAAAGAATCGTAATTGCTAAAGCCCACAAGAAGAACTTTCTTCCATTATCTATTCATTTATTCAGGCCCATTAAAATTTAAGCCCACAAACTGAAACAAATTAAAGGTTTAAATTTTGGGTAACTTTTCACAATTTTTCATTTAATCACAATTATTAGATCAAAAGTTATTACGAATGAATGTAAATATGGAGAGGAGTTGGGGTGGCATGCACAGAATTCAACATTAGAAAAAAAAAACATAATTAAATTGGGAGCAAACATTGCCTTAATTTCACTATCAGAGAAGAGGAAATTGAAGGAGATGGCTAAACGTAGAATCTAGATGAAGCCTTCGACGCTCACCAGAGGTTGCCCAGATGATCGCCGTCACCTTTTCAAACCTCACCGGAGGTTAACCCAGATGAATCGTCATCTTCACGAGCCTCACCGGAGGCCGATTCAGCGAACGCCGGTTCAGACCGAGCCCACAACGCTACTGCCGCGGCGTCCAGCCACTTGGGGTGGATAAACAACCTCGACGGGCTAGTGCATATCAACCTCCTTGGAAGCTGCCATAATCGTGTTGTCTCCACAAACCTGATCAAAGACCGGTTCAGCTAGCGAACCACTGACTTGGGTGGTCTAGTTAGTGGTATGACTGATATATAATGTAACGAGTTTTCCTCATATTTAATGATAGTAGTCTGCAAATTTTAGGAGTAGTTTTATTATTTAAAAAGAAAAGAATATAAGGCAGCAGGCTGTTATTAGCTGACCCAATAATAGCCTGCTAAGTAACATTTGTGATAATGAATTGAGAGTTGGTTTATAATGTTGATGGTACTTACATTGTTTGCGTGAATTATACTTCAGTTAAAATCTCTAGTCACTGTTTGATTCATGATTAATTGTACGATTGTTAATTCCTTTGTGATTCATTTGTAGGGCATCAGTTCTAGATTGTATGCGTTGTTGAGGTATACCTGTGGGTATCGTAATCAATTCGAGTTTTTGTGGGGTCTTGAAGTTGGAGGTCGTGTGAGAATATCTCATTAGTTGAAATAGAAATTTAAAATACAGAGGATACAAAAATGGTAGTTAGTCGAAAAAAATAAAAAATAAAATAAAAATATGAGGTGCTGAAACAGTTGCCTACCCGTGGTTTACCAAGTGCAAGCGACACACATTGCATCCGCTTTCCGGTGGCAGCAAGTCTATAGGAGCCGACATTTCATACTAAGTATGCATATTTTTCAGACGAGACAAGCATATTATTTTTCATAAAACGGAGGAGAATTTGGGGAAATCAAAAGACTAACTCATACGATCCTCCAGTTCTCCGACGCCCTAACACTGAATATTAAAATAAGCACAGTAGTGCGGAGCTACAAGTTTCATAAAAAGAAAAAAGAAAATAAATAATGATGATGATGATGATGATGAAGGGGAGATCGAGATATTTGATCACGGCCAACGATGGACAGAAGTTGATCCTGCGAATAATATGAGTACCATGATACATTGATTTAGTGTAGTTGAAATGGGATTGACAAACTGTTGGGGTCATTTTGGTCGAACATGAAATGCTATTGATTTCTGGAAATATAATATTGTCTAGAGTTCAGATGAATTTCTTTGAGCAATGTAAGTGATTTACTTGTGTGAAAATTGTGAGGACTCATATAAGTTTCCACTTAAATTTGTGTTTCTCTTTATGTGCTTTAATTCTAAGTTGCTTGAGTACAATCAAGAGTTTAAGTTTGAGAGGATTTGATAAGTCAAAAAATATCCGTCAAATAATTATTCAATAATGTAATTTTATGCCTTTAATTGTGTCGTACTTATATATTTTCCTACTTATATATTTTTTGGATAGATGTTCTCTCATATTATAATTTGTGCTGTCATTTGCAGTATTTTGAGACGTTTTGTAGTAGGAGAAAGAAGTATTGGATTGCTTGTGTCGATTTTTACGATCGTGACACTTAAAATGCATCAGCAGGCTCGTATTGAGTTTCCCCATACCAGCCCGATTTTGAAGAAATTCAGCCCAACTTATAGAATAGACCCAATAATATTAAGGGCTTCTTTGGGCTGCTTTATAGAACTGAGAAAGAGCCCTTACGTGAGTTATAATAGGCATGATTAAGGAAAAAATTGGGAACAGAAAAGACAGCAGCACCATATACGTGATTTGGGAGGAGAGTGGCAGTGTATAGGAGCAAAGGGAGGTAGCAACAAGGCTGATTTTGGAGGAAACAAACAGCGCCTTTTGTCTCCAGGATCATTATTGTCTATCCCTTCTCTCTTTTTATTATAAACTCATGGCTATATTTATGTTCATATATGATATGCTTAGCTAGTTTGTTTATTTTGATTTCAGAGATGTCGAACCATGATGACTTGATATATTCTAATTAATTCCTATGATTATTTTTTAGGGGCATTGACCATATACTCGTTAAGGGAAATAAAATATCCCAAATAGTACAGTATATTTTCCATTTACTAGTTAATATATTTTAACTAAGTGATAGACTATAATATCCTTATATTTAAATCTCTCTCTTCCACGCCCTGAAATCTCTCCCAACATCAAGCTTCTTTTATTCAGTTAAAAAAATCTGCAAATTTAAATCTCTCTCTTCCACGCCCTGAAATCTCTCCCAACATCAAGCTTCTTTTATTCAGTTAAAAAAATCTGTAAAGATCAATTCTGTACTTAAACACGATAGAATTTGGGTGTGTAGAGTTGCCGCAGCGCCAGTAAGTCTAAAAAAAATTCAACAACAAAATCAGTAAATATGAAATTATTTATAAAAAAAATTCAACAACAAAATCAGTAAATATGAAATTATTTAATGTTTGTGCGAGTGCGAGTGTTTTGTTATTTTGTATCAGGTAGTAGGTTATGTTGTTCAAGATAATTACACACAATATGTTATTTTGTATCAGGTAGTAGGTTATGTTGTTCAAGATAATTACAAACTTTATTGTGTGTTTGGTGTAGTCAATGTTCGGCAGTAATTCCATACTTACGATTGCATTCTGCGATTTTTGCAAATTCCATACGTGAGATATTCCATACTTGGGATTTCATACTGCATTTTGAAAATTTCGTACTATTTTAATAATATTTTTGTATTCCATACTTCACACGTTTGTTAATTTTTTTTCCAAAGATATTTTGTAAATAGTGTGGGAGTTTGTATTTTCCCACACAAATCGTTAAATATGGTATATAAGACTGTATTATTTTTATGATAAGGGCAATCTGATCACTCTAATCTAAGTTTTATGATTATATGGTCAATAATTAACCTAAATGGGAAGAACAAAAGTCAATGTATTATATGGCAAATATTGATGATTAAAGTGTAGTAAATGGTAATTTTCCCTATTTTTTATTATTTTTATGAAGTTTATTGTATTATTCTATTTATTTAATTGGTTTGTTTTTACCATTTAAACCTTAATCACCTAAATTAAGTTTTACATGTCTATCGTTAGAATTAAACTTCAATCCGTAATAGTTGTCGTGTTTGATCCGCTCGTAGCAACTAATATTCGCACTATTAGGGATAACATAAACTAAGTTAAATAAATCAAACTTGTGAGTTTATTACTTAGACTAGCCTAATTTTCTAATTGTAAAAGTTGTTATTACTTTTAAATCTAGAGAGCTTATTTTAGATTGTCCAATAATTAGATTTAACTGAGGAATTTATTTCGATTAATTATTCGGTAAGGAAAACTCGAATAACAGAGTTTATTGTTATTTAGAACTAGTAATTTCAAAAAAATAGAAGGATTATCAGTCACGATTAATTAGATTTGATGGAGTGAGGGTGTAGATAGAATTGTGAACCACAACTTTTCTCTATATTATCTTTATCATTATTATTTGCACACTATAGTTTATTTTTGTTATTAGTATTTTATATAAAAAATCACCCAGACTTCTTTTGTTAGTAGTTTTTATTATTCCGATTATTATAAAATTATTACAATTTAATTCACACTTCTCATGGGATTGACTCTTACTTACCGCTAATACTTGTTAGTAGAGAAGAATAAAGAAAATTATAAATATTATATTTACCGAGTCGTGACGAGCGTTCATATATTGTCAACGTATACCACTTTAATGTTATGTGTGATGAACATGAAGTTTATGTGACAAATATGGAATTGAAGGTTCCACTACATGTATATTCATAATCATCGCCCGCGTAAGTCATATCCATCACTTGTTGAAGTCAAGTTCATCGTATAAATAATATAGCTTTCACTACAAAAAACTCAGAATTTTCGAGGGATTTTTCCCTCGAAATTAAGAAAAAATCCCTCGATTTTGGTCAAACCGAGGGAAATTTCGAGGGAAAAATTCTCTCGAAAAAACCTTCCTCGGAAATCAGTTCCGAGGGAAATAAATCCCTCGAAATTACAAAATCGAGGGAATTCCGAGGGATTGTTTTCCCTCGAAAACATTACCGGACAATCCCTCGGAATACTTCAATTTCCGAAGGAGTAAAATCCCTCGAAATTCCGAGGGATTTCCATTCTCTCGGAATTTCGAGGGATTATATTCCCTCGGAAATTGAAAAAATCCGATAGAATATATTTCCCTCGGATTTCCGAGGGAGTCCCATTCC
>BMAC01000308.1:136684-151624 GCA_014905375.1 Phtheirospermum japonicum
ATGTATGTATGTATATATTTGTGTGTGCGTGTGTGTGTGTGAGAGAGAGAGAGAGACTAAATTGAACCTAATATTTTTTAAACTACAATATAGCAAAATAATTTTATTGTGAAACTGAATTTAATATAATTTCAATAATAAATTATTATAAGATTACTGTCTAATAAATGTACTCCACCATTCATTCATATTATTATCTTTTTTATAACCATATTCTTTCTTTTGCTCAAATTTTACAATGACGAGCAATTTACAAATATATATGTACAAACTTATAAACAAAAATATATTAATAGAATATTAGTTCATCAAAATTTCAATATTTTGTTAAATTATAACAAAATCCAAATTCATATATATATATTTTTTAAATGTAAAAAGAATCAATTAAAGTCAAATACCATTTGAATAAGTTTATAAAATTATAATTATATTACGCTTAAGAATACATACAATATTTTTATAGCCATTTTGATTTTCACGCATCTAAGGCACTTAAGCTGTCTGGCCTAATATAACATTTGGACGATACTTTTTTATTTTATTTATTTGGACAATAATATCTTAACACGGAACATTAATAATGAGAAATGAATTATAGATATTTTATATATTTTTAATAAAATCAAAATTTTATATATATATATATATATATATTAACACTTGAAATTAATAAATTACTATTTTATAGTGGTTATGATACTGTTAGTAAGAGTTACCTATCAATTTCGAAATAAAAATATTAAATAATCCTAATGTATAATATTATTTAATTAGGTTGAAAACATATGAATATAAGTTCAGAAGTTCAATTTATAATTTTTCTCAACAATATTAATAAAATATCTTTACAAAAAATAAAAATAACGACAAAGAAAAGGAATACATGAAACAATTTGCAATAGAACAGTTTATTCAAAGGAAAGAGAGTTCAATTAGGAGAAAATCTATAGGAATGATAGTTAAATTAATAAAAATTTATTGATCTAGTATATTTAGATATTTTAATTGTTTTCTTTAATTTATTTTTCATAAATAAAATGATCTATTAAATATATATGCATAACAATTAATAAAGGGCAAATAAGTAAATATAAAATTAGGAAAGTAATAAATTTATCTAAAATTTCTTATTAGTCATGTAAAATTATTGTTTTGTCCCTGTTGCTCCCGAGCAAATTGATCCATGTAGCATTATTGTAATGAAACATACCTAATCATGGATTCAATTACTGTCCATTTTTGAATCGACGAACGAGTCACTGTACACTCATATCATTAAATAAAAATCATGGTACACATGGACATGATTTATGTATTAACTATGTGCTTATCTGATTTAACATTTTCAAGCAAATATTAACTACGTGCTTATCTGATTCAACAATTTGAAGCAAATATTTGAATACTACACAATTCATGAGATATTCAAATTAAAACGGATACTGCTCAAAATATAACCAAACGGTGAAAATACTAAAAACACAACCAGGAATTGGAAAATCGGCTCACAGAGAAAGACGTACACACATTGTCAGATGTGGATTAGTAAACTTTCCTATATGAAGAACTTTTTTATTGTAATTCTTATGTTGATATTATATGATTTCTTAAACTCCAATATTATATCTTACTTTTTGGTAATTCATTGTTATTATAAATTGCACGATTTTAGATTATGTTTCATATATTATAATTATTATTGTCCATACTCAATTTTAAAATTCAAGATCAGTCGTGTGTGTACATGTTTAAATAATTATATTTAAACAATAGTTTATTATAGAAATTTTTCGAATTTAAGTTTTGAGATTTATTTAGTATTATATTATAATATTTTTTATTCTATATACAAAATCCTCAATTAATCTCTGACGTGACACCTAATTTTTGGACTTTTATTTGCTTATTTGGTTTTTTAATTTTATATTATTTAATAATATTTTTATATTTGTATTAATACTTCTTTTTTATATTTGTAAAATAATTATTTAAAGTTTAATTTCACTTTATTATATATTTTAATCTAATTTAAAAGTAATTAAGATTWAATTTAAKATATTTATAATATTTCTATTATATTTTTAATGTTTAAATATATTAAGTAATGATTCATGATTAAATAATTATTTATTTATTATTTAACTTGATTTATAATTCTTAACGACTTGTATTATTATTTTATACTATTTTTAAGTCCTTTGTTTATCAAATTTATGAATAACTATTTATATGTATTATGGGGTCGTTTTGATTTATAAATGCGAAATAGTTATTGTGAGAAAAACAACTATAAAACAATAGTATATTGGCTTGAATTTATAACATAAAATCGCGAGTGATTCAGCGATATCTTCGTCATTATTCCCCCTATTTGAACTCTCCCAAATTCAAATTCTTGGGGATCGAATAAATATCGTATTAAAACAAAATTCTTAGACACGTGCAAGTTATAGTGAATATCGCTCAAAATATATATATAAAAATGAATTGAGAAATGACAAACTATTAGGTAAAAACAACAAAAAAATACAATTAATTAATAATATAGTCATACTCATATCATTAAATGAAAAGTCCGTGTTACAGATTGACGTGCTTATCTCGTGACTCGACTTTCAAAAAAAATTAATACTACACTATCCTCGAGACACCTATAATTTAGTGTGAACACTGCTGAAATATAACAAATCTATCGAGAAAGGACAAATCAGTAGGTGAAAATGACAAAGAATACAACCAAGCACCAAAAATCTTCGCATTCATATCATTAAATGAGAAATTCGTGTTACAAATAGACATTGTTATCCCATGACTCGACTTTTCGAAAAGACATGAATGCTATACAATCTTGAAAACACCTACAATTTAATGTGAACACTGCTTGAAATGTAATATTCAAAATATTCAAACCATGCCGTAAAATTTAGTAAAAATAAATGCTTCTCTTAAAAAATTTAATTGTGATAACCTTATTTTTAATATTCGTAAACGCTTCTTTATGAAGAATTACAAAATTATTGTAAGAGTAACTTTAGCAATTCATGGGTGATTAATTGAGCTTATTTAAAAGATGTTATGAATTCCTARATTTTGTAAGATGTTTTGAGACCTAATAAGCGATTATATCTTATTTTAAAAATAAATTGTTAAAGTGTTCGAATAATAAAACATTGTGCAAACTTATAAAAGTGTAAAAAAGGTGGGATACATGTATTTCTTTTAATGGTTTATAAACTCTTAAATATTTTTAGTCCATCTTATAATTTATATTTTACGAAACAAATTTATTGTGTTCATAAATTCTGGAACATCTTATGAAACATTTAAATAGTTTATAAGCTCAACCAAATGCATGAATAAAAGAATATTGACATGACCATTACTGTAATTCATATCAGCAACATAAATATTTTAAAAAGTTGATGTAATATAATACTTCTTTCGAAACAAAAAAAATTAGGTTTGATTGTTATTTTAGATGTCTCAAAATGATAGTATTGTTACTATATTTACCTTTTTAATTTCATCACCACTCTTATTTAACTCATACTACTCCACTTATTTAAATTAATTTTAATTGAAACCGAGTAACCAATGAATAAACAATTAATAAGTCATAAGGTCATAAAATAAATGAATAGTTTAACTATATTAAACAAAATTATCTTAAACAGTGTGAAATAACCATAAATCTATTTGTTTTGTGATGGAGGGAGTTACAAAAAAGGATAATCATTATGAATAAATCAATATCGTAGAAATCAGCCTAAGCGGCCCCTAGTTGACTCAAAAACCCTCTAATCGGCGAAAAAATTGGTCGGGCACCTAATCGGCGATTACTCGGGCCTAGGTGCTCCTAGGTGGTTAGGCTTTAAAAAAAAATTTAATATCAAACGACGCCGATTTGATGTTTTTTCCAAAAAAAATGTAAAGAAAACAAAAAATAGTTTTGTTTTATACTTTTTATGGAAATTTACATGCAAAGATGTAATTAAATTATAAAATAAGTGTCGTATTAAATTATCAAATTGAAATCTTGTTATCAAGTTTGCTTGATCATAGGGACCGACTGAATAATGTACTTTGATTTGTCATCTTCATTGATTCTATAAACTAAAACTGGAGCAAAATAAATAAGTAAGAAAAAAACTAGGCGTCTGCCTACGTGTTAAGCAGTCCTCCGCCGCCCACTAGCGCCTATCGAATGATGCGACTTGGTATAAATAAAAATCAAAATACAACCAATCACTGAATTCTTGGTTCCAAGAAAAAGAAAACTATTCACAATTCAAAATTTTTAATTGCAATAATATTACTTTATTTATCACACTTATATATTAACGCAACATCCTTCTAATATGTGTGTTTGCTTCGCATGATAAGTTTGACAAATAAAAAATTATGGTGCTTCGATTGCTATGTGTCATTCGAGCCTAATATCTATCTAATTAGATATTTTCTTTTAATTGTATCTTACATAATTTAATCTTTTCCTTTTATTATATTTTGCATAATATATTATCTTTATTTTATTATATTTTAAATAAGAAAATCATGGTGATTCGGTTACTTACGTGACATACGAGCCTAATATCTACCTAATGTAATATTTTACTTTTATTACATACTGCCTAATTTTATTTTTTTCTTTTATGATATTTTACCTACCTCACTATTTTTTTTTATTCTCCTACCATAAAAATATAAATAAGTTATAAATAATTAGTAAAAAAATATCAATTAGTTATCTTAATTAAAAGATAAATTATATATGAAATCATTTTAATTACAAAATAAACTAATTATGTTATACTTAAATAGGTTGTATTTATAATAAAAATTAGAATAATTTTATTTTCAGATTTCTAAAAATTTTATATATGTTAATTATGAGTTATTCCTAATAATATAAATATTAGCGATGAATCTAGTATAAAAATAAGAATATAAGATTATATAATAATAATTAGTTAATATTGATTACATGAAAAATTGCTTTTTTGGTCCATTATATTGTCCGTTTCCCAATTTAGAACCAAGATATTGTCCACTATCAAAACACATACACGAAGTTGGCAAAATCATCAAAAAATGTACAAAATTATCATTTTCGGGCCCATTTGATGACGTGTCATGATCAGTCTTTAATTATCATTTTTCATTTAATTTAAATGCTTAAAATTAAAATTAAAATGGAAACTACCTAAAATACCCTTGAGATTATTATCCCTATTATTTTATTTCCTTTTTCTTTCTCTACTATATTTTCTTTTTATAATTCTTTTTTTGTTCATTAAAAATGGCCGCCTCTTTCAGTCTGCAAGTAAAATTGGAATGCCAACATCTCCATTAAATCTGCAAGTAAAATAATTATGAAATTGCAAATAAACTCAATCTGCAACTATCCCTCTCCGCCTCTTTTCCTCCTTTCCTAAATCAGGATTTAAGACTAAAATTGAGCAGAAATCTGAAATACTACCGATGGCGCACATGCTCCAGCGACAGTAAAAGAAATGGCGACGCGGTGGCGAGGTGGAGTTAGGCGAACACCAAGAGTTGGGTTTTGTGGTCGTGCAAGTCCGAGCTTGGTGGATCTTGGGTTTTTGAGTTCAGTCGAGTGAGATGTTTCTGGTGTCTGAGAATCGGCGCAGCACCCCTCCTCCTCTGTCGTCGGCGAACGGCACCCGGCGATGGCAAATCAGGCGACGGCGCTCGGCAGGTGAGGTGACTCGACTGCGTGGGGCCGCTAGGTGACGTATTGAATCGGACGGCGGTTGTGTTTAGGCACCCCGGCGGCGGCGACTCAACGAGTGGTGGATCCAGCTTGCTCTCGTGGGTTTTTCCCATTTTTCTCCGTCGGTGGAGATCGGTGGTTGGGGGTGGCGATGGAGGATGTGGGTTCCGAGTTTCGATCCTCGGGACGAGGGCTCCGATCGATGATTGTTGCTGTGGTTGTTCGGGCCGCTGGTTCAGATTTGATCCTGGGGGATACTGGGCAGTGCGGCCATGGTTGGTTTGGCCGGTGATTTGTGCTAGCCAGGAACAGGCCAGCGGACAGGCCTGGAAACGGTCAGGAAAAATGTGGCGTCGGGGATGGTGGCAATTCCATCGAGACAGAATTGAAAATAGTTAGATTTAGGGAGTTTTGGGCCCGTATTAGGATTTGACGTGGTTTCAGCAGGGAATTGTCGGGGTTGGTGTGGCCGTGGTCGGAAAATCTTGATGAAAGTTTGTTGTTTTGAAGTTTTTAGAAAAAAAAATAACTATTGGGATAATTCTTTGTGATCTCCCGGATGATGCTTTATTGTGCAAGCATGATTTTTTTTTCCCAACTATTTTCTACATAGGTTATGCATAACCAATGTTGAAGGGGACAAAAATATAAAATAGGAAGGGCAATTTAGGTAATACAATCACATATTTAGTATTTAATATTTAAAAATAAATAAAAAATAATAATTAAATACTAAATCCTGACACGTCATTAAATGGGCCCGAAAATGATAATTTTGTACTTTTTTTTTGATAATTTTGTCAACTTCGTGTATGTGTTTTGACAGTGGACAATATCTTGGTCTTAAATTGGAAAGTGGACAACATAATGGACCAAAAAATCAATTTTCCCTTGATTACACATCAGTACAATGCGACACAGATTGACAATATGACATAATAATTATTAATAAATTTAATCTAAATTTTAAAATTTAAATTATATAATGATAATTAATTAATATAAATTAGACACGAGTTGAAAATGTAACATCTTTTACCTAAAAATTACAAGATTATTGTAAGGAAGTTTCAATAATTTACATATGTGTAATTTAAATAATAAAAATATTGTAATAACCCATTTTGTAATCCAGAGTTCCAGATCGACACAAACATTTTTTAAGAATTAATGTGTTAAGATTTTATAATTAAAAAGAGCAACACAAATAAATAAGAAATTAATGCAATGTGATCTTCCACTCCACCCCAAAAAAATAAATAAATAGTAAATTTATTACTATAAGATTTCGTAATCCACATTAGCAGCCTAAATTATAAAAAAAAAATTAATGTGTCAAGAATTTTCAATTCACTATGAATTAGTCAAAGGAGAAAATGGCAAACAAATAATTTGTTTATAACTCAAAAAATATAATTCACTTTTTCCCTTAAAAATATTTTTCCTCATTTCTCTCTCATCTATTTCCCTCATGTCTCTTATCTCTCAACTACCATTAATTTTCTATCACACAAAAACTTTATTTTATTTTCTCTCTCATCTTTCCACCATCATTAATTCCCACCACACAAAAACTTTTGTGGGTCCCATTTGAAATTTTATTTACTAAATAATTTTATATCCAATCACTTATTCAAAAAACACAAATTATATCACAACATTATCTTACCAAAAAAATTGATCTCCCTAAAATTTTTATTTTTACTATTTTCTAATGAAATGAAACAAAAATGAACGAAAGGATATTCAATCACACATTTTTTCTTCTCTTCCCAAACATCCCCTTAAGCTGTCGTGGTTGTACATCCCGCTCAAAAGTTGTACCTCAAACTCCAATCCTGTTGATAATAATTAATAAAAATAAAAAAAAAGTCCATTTCCACATTTATTTTAGTATACCAACAACGTTGTACATCCCGCATCGAACGTTATACTTCAGAAAGCCAATAAATGTGAACACGTAAAAATAACGCAACTTCACATTTTAGTGTGTGTGTTGCTGCTATAAAAGAGTCCTCACACTCACACCATTAGCACACCAAATATTTCTTCTATTCAAGAAACGTTTTTTCCCCATTTCAAAGAGAGAAACATTTTTTTTCCAAACCAACCAAATTCTCTCTCTACTCAAGAGCGCTTTGGCTCATCAATCTTTACTTGCAATATTTTGTTCTTCATTAATTGTTTATTTTTTTTCTTTATAAAAGAACAAATAGAGTTCAATTTGAATAGTAAGGATTAAATCTGAACAGCGTTGGTGATCGTGAGGGAAGTTTGAGTAATTTGCACGACTCTGATTTGAATGTGGGGTTCAATTCAGAGCTGCAGACCAAGGGTTGTATTTAAATGACCCGATTATTGAAGAGCGTGTAGGGATGAGAAAAATAATAATTGATTTGAATTTAAATGTATACGAAAATTCGAAAATTGTAGGGGGTGGTAAGAAAAAAGTGAAATTGTTCGACTCGATTATAGAAGGAGATGGTGGTGAGTGTTTGCAAACTCTAAAAATATGTGATTCTCAGAGTTTAACTGAAATAAATCAGTTAATTCTAGAGAGCCGATCGGAGAATTTGAATTCAGATTCATTTTACGGTCATAGGCCATGTGTGGGATTGTCGCCTTCCTCTGTCGGCTTGGATTTCATTAGAATTTTGATCTCAACTGTTTTTCATGTTTATTCTCTTTTGAGATCTTTCAGCACTTTCTTATTTCTAAGCCCGTTCGAACTTCACGATTTCGTCACGTGATTGAAATATAATGAATCGACGCCATCGCTTGGCAGCATCCATGTTTCCCTTTTAAAAACACTCGAGAAATCGTTTCCCGAAAAAATATTCGATTATTTAAGGTATTAACTTTATTATTTATCTTACTAAAAATTTACATTTGTGCTATATTATTGGTACCTTGGCTTGGACTTGATTTATTTTGAGTTATCATATATATAATTATATATTAATGTATATATTTATCTTTTATGTAATGTATTTAATAATTTAATTGTATATTTTTATATATTGATGTATATTTATTTATTATTTAATATAATTAAGGGAGATTTTACGGTTCCGTGACTATATTATTTTTTACGGCACCGTAGTTATTTTCTATAATTTCACACTTTTACATTTAATAGTTATTTGATGTATTAGATTCAACTCATTCATGCGCAATCTAATTCACATAACTATTGTTGTTTTTTTAATTCTTTCTTTATCTTATTTTTAAATCTCAGGTGTCTTAATTGGGATCATCTGGACCTGATTACGTGGTCGATTTTTCTGTCCGATCATCTATCGCTCCACAGTCGCGGATATACCTCTTGCAACTACTACGAGATGCTGTTATCAGCTAGAGTAGAGATACTAAGGAATATTTGCGATGACGTGGTGGAGTCTAAGGCCGACAGATGTCCACAAGCGCGTGGTGCGTTATGGGATCTGCAGGGTGGGATGATGACGTGGAAGAAGGTGCGGTGGATGAGAACGGCTATGCGTGTCGGCTGTGTAGGGTTGTACCACGTGAGAGATACCAATCTAGCTTTGGCCACCTATTGGTGTAAGTCCTTGTCGTGATTACATATAAAAGAGAAAAAAAACCCAAGAGAAGTTTCAAAATTGCAAATAGTACCTTCAAGGTTTGATTTTGTGTTAAATGTTTTTGCTTTGCAATTAATGATGTTTTTTCTTTGCAATTAATGAGTATATTTATTACTGAATCAAACATCATTTTTCGACTACTACTAAAAACTTGTGTTATTCTTTTTGTAATTACGCTAAAGTTTTGGGTAATTTTTGTAACTCACACTTTTTATATTCTTTTGAATTTTTTATTTGGCCTTGTTATAGGCTGCTCAATTTATCTCATTCTATCTGTCGTAATTGACCAATTCACGGAGATTAAGAAAGATGATTGATGTTATAATTATAGGTATCAAATGATCATAATATTCTTTTATTTAAAATAATTAAAAGTATGAAACAATAAATGTAAGGGTAAAATTAGTAAAATAACAATTAGCTCCTATTGCGAAAGTAAAAACTAACAATAGTTTTCTCTTGTGATATGTAAAATGAGACATGAAATATTTTAAACTTTGGCAGATAGAAACGGAACGGAGGGTTAACATTTTATGCACTCTAAGATTTTTTAGTGTCCAAATAAATTTACTGCTGATATTTCAGTAACATTATTTCATCTTATTACTCTGAAAATTGCCCAAAATAGTAAAATAATTCTTTTTTTTTCTGAATTAGTGGTGGGACGATATGACTATAAGTAGATTATTCACAAATTCCTTTTCTTTTTCATTTCGCTTATTTACAGCTCAGAATGCTCCGACGACGGATACTCATTTTGGTTCTACACAAGAAACGATTTGTCAAACCTCATCGAAGCACTTGAGTCATCCCCATTGCCCTGCGCCAACATAATCACCGCCATCACTAAGCAATGGGATGTTACTCATCGAACCCAAGGGGCTATAAAAGGTTCATCAGACAGCCCGGACAGTTGGAAAAGACATGCTTCAAGACTCAAACGAGCTTAATAAGTTCCACTAATTAATATGGCTATGGATCATCAGACGCGTCTCGCGTCAAATCCTACCAGCTCGCTCGAACCGCAGCATCATTTTTCGAAGAGCTGTTGCCGACACGTAGAAAATGATCCGTAAAGTCCTTATTCATCATCCATGCAGGACATTATTCCGGCAGTAGAGCGTATTTCGAGCGAGGCTCTTTCAGACGATAAAGGCTTGAAAAACCACTTAACTCATGTCATATGCCATATTATATTCATTGAGGACCATCTGAAGGGTTTGTTAAGCGGATGACGCTGATTCGGTTAAGGATTTGCTTATTCACATTTATAGGGATAATTATAGAAACTACTCCTAAGGTTTAACCTGATTAAAAAAAAATACAATTATCTTTCAAAATTACAAATGTTTTGTTACTTCCTTTTGGATATGTTGGATGATGATTTATGTAAGGAGTTGTCTTCAGAAAATCAATTTTATTTCGGAGTTTTTCTTTTTTTAGTTATATTAGATGGCTCATCATTTTTTATATATTTATGTTTTGAATTTTATCACATTCTTTTCCCAAGGAGATATCAAATTTGGAAAATTCTTATTTTAGCATTTGATATCATAGATATATCTCCCTTACTTTGCTTGGTATCATGAAAGAATAAATATTGACTTAATTGACAATTTAGTGATGCTTCGAACTTGCTTTTTTTTTTTTTATTTACATTTGTGAGTTGTTAACGTTTCGAGGCTTGCTTAGCAAAACTCACTACAACAAATGAGACCAACTGGAAGGACAAAAATTATTCCTCCAAGTGTTGTCTTTCTTCTTGACTAAGAGTACTTGTGATGCAAATGGACTGCTACTGTGTTGAATAACTCCCGAGTCTAAAAGCTCCTTCACTATCCTCTCAATCTCATTTTTCTGGCTGTGGGAAACCCTATAGGGGTATTGGTGCTTAGGGTTGCTCCCCTCTTTCAGTACAATGTTATGCTCAATCCCTCTGACTAGTGGCAGCCCTTTTGGTTCTTCAAACACATCTTGAAACTCTAGCAGCAAATCCTCCATCTTGTCATTTATTTGCTCAGCTTTAGGTGTAACCTTAACCCAATACATCTCCTCAATCTGGTTAGGCACCTCTTGGTGAACCATTTTGAAAAGGGTAGGACCAGAAGAAATTTTGCACTCAACAGGTGTAGTAATAGCTTGGATTTTCATCCTCTTCCCCAAAAGAGTGACTGTGAATATCATCCTGTCATAATCAAACTCAATAGGGGTACAAGATTTCAACCAATCACCTCCCAAGATTAAGTCACAACCATCAGTAGGTAGAACCCTAGGTGAGAAGGTAAAAGAGTGGCCCTGCATTTCCCATTTAAATCCTACAACCCTATCAGAACTGACCATCATTTGCCCATTAGCAACCTTGACCAAGATAGGTTTGACCTTGTCTAAGGTGCAGCCCAGTTTTCTTGCAGTAGATTCTTGTATAAAACTTAGGGTACTACCCGTGTCAATCAGTATGTGTATCTTCTCACCTCCAACAACACCATTAAGTCTCATAGTGGTGACTCCAACCTCCCCTGATATAGAATTCATAGTCATCTGAACCTCCTCCATTGAATCATTATCCTCCTGTTCCTTTTCTTCACTGTGCATATAGTTCAGTTCCTCATCCTCAGTCATAATCATATAGGAAATCTTGTTTTTACACCTGTGTCCACTAGAAAATGGTTTATCACAATTGTAGCAAAGGCCTTTTTCCCTTCTGGATGCCATCTCAGATGCAGTTAAAAGTTTGAATGTTGGCTTGCTAGCAATCTGGTTTGGCCTGGTCACACTTCCCAGTTCATTCTTCCTCATGTTAAGTGGTGAAATAGGCTTTGGTATATTTCTGAACTTCCTTGCCAGGGCCTCCAAGGTATGTAATTGCCTTTGCCCTAGTTCAATTGTTTGTTGCAAGGCTGTGGGCTTAAACATATGCATAAATGCCTGCAGCTCTTCACTCAGCCCACTAATGAAACTGGCTATAAAATATCCTTCAGAATAGGCACTATTATTCAATAACAGCATACAAGTTTTTAATTCCTCAAACTTCTCCACATATTCCACATATGAATGTGTGTGTCTCAATTTATTAAATTCAGAAATTATTTTTGATTCCTTCAACTCTTCAAATCTGGCAGCTATCACTTCTAAAAATTGGGTCCAGGATAGGTCTAGTTGTTTCATAGAAAACTGTTGGTACCACAATGCAGCTTTTCCCTCAAAATGCATAGAGGCTAGGGTTACCTTCTGAGAATCAGGTATGTTGGGTATTAGCTTGAAATATCCTTGGCATTTAAGCATCCAAGACCTGGGCTGGGAACCATCAAATCTGGGGAAATCCAGCTTGGGCAATGGGCTGATGATGTGAGTAGATGACTGGTCTTGGATCATTCTGTTCCCAGCAGTTTGTTGCTTAAAATTTGTTCTGGTAGAGGACCAATCTGGGCCTGGACCTCCCAGAATTGACCCTTCATTTGTCTGTTTAGGTCCCTTGTCCAGATTTAGTAGCCGCAACTGAATAGAAGCTAGGGTTTGGGATAGATGATCAATTTTTCTTGTCATGTCATTATTAATTTCAGAAATCTGCTCTTATATTTTCATCTCAGTAGCTTCTCTTCTTGCAGCTTCTATTTGAAGAATCTGATCCAATTTTTTCTGGGCTTCCTGCAGGTCCTTGAAATGAGTTATCTCTGCCATGGTGGGGGATAAAGGCTCTGAGTACCAATTGTAATATTTTTGATTATTTTCTGTAATTTTTGATGATGAATTTCTGGGTTGTAACTATGAGCAGCATAGAATGGAGAGGGAAGAGAGAGAGAGAGAGACTTGGAGAGGAAGATAATTATGATGTAATACTTGTTTTTCCCATTTCTCGCATCATACATTAATACCACATGGAGGGGACCATTTGGAGTATACTGTTGGTCCCCTAAAACGCGGAAATTATAACAACTTAATATTCTAAGCAACATAAATGGAACAAAGATGCTAAATGGACTTCTTGATAATATTTAAGCTCCTGGGCCAGACTTCTAATAATATTACTACTAGATGGGGCCGCCCACTCAACTCCGAAATGCATTAGGCACAGTTATCAACCCATCCGATCCGTTTCTGCCTTGCTGAACCATTTTGCTGTTTAATTCGACCGACCCGTAATCTGCCATATCATCTGCTTCGTTTCCCACGCAGCCCAATCCCCTTTTCGTTTCTCCTCCATCAGCTAAAACCCTAATCCCTAAATTCTCCCAATTCAGAGCCTGATTCATGACAAATGTAAAATAAAACCACTGAAAACTCAAAGAGTAGATCAATGCAATTAATTTGCGTTTATCACTGCGGATCATATTTGGAAATCTATATTAACTAATCACATCAGATCTGGCGAAAATATTGATATGTTAACTAATATACTAAAAATAATTAGAAAAACATATATCGAAATGAGTTCACCGTATTTCCGAGATGTTGTATCCATATTTCTGAGTTCACCATATTTCCAGTTTCAAGAATGAAAACACAGATTTCATCTGCAAAAACCACGAAGAAAATAATTATATTAGTTAATATAGAAATTATGTAGATTAAAAATTTCCAAATCCGGAAAATAATACCACCGAAAAATAAAACAACTAATCAATTAAATTAATCAACTCTCTATATTAACTAATCACATCAGATCTGGCGAAAATATTGATCTGTTAACTAATATAATAAAAATAATTAAAAAAACATATATTGAAATGAGTTCACCGTATTTCCGAAATGTTGTATCCATATTTCTGAGTTCACCGTATTTCCAGTTTCAAGAATAAAAACACAAATTTCATCTGCAAAAACCACGAAGAAAATTTGTATATTAGAAATTTCCAGATCTGAAAAATAATACCACCGAAAAATAAAATAACTAAAAATTAATCAACTCTTATCAGTGAGGATCAAATAAAATAATGAATCCCAAAATTAATCAGCCCGATCTTGAATTTTTTGGCTCCCAAAATATCAAATAAAATAATGAATCCCCTGAATTGAACCAACACAGAAATGAATAATGACAATGCGACGTTTTTGTTTTTGTCCAGTTTTTCAATCTTTTGAAATCAGATCTGAAAAACCAATTTTGATGATAGATTTTTATGGAAAAAGAAAAGGATCGAGAACTGTACAATATACGGAACAAATCTGGGAAAAAAAAAATCAAGATCGGGCAAATAAACAGGATCGAAAAATGTTATAACAATTACGATCTATTATTCTGAGAAAACTTGGAATTATAGTAGCTTAAAATTGAGTTAAGGGGAAGAACAGATTGACGAATTCGGAAAAAAACTGACGGTGAAATTTTCGGAGAAAGAAAAGAAGAAGGAAAAAGAAGAAGAGAAAATAAGAAGAAAAAAGCTGACCGTGAGAAAGGACTGTTCAAAGACCGTGAAAAAAGGTGGGCTTAAACATTAACAAAAAAAAATTATTATTTATATCTGGGCAAAATTTTGGCCTCCTCCCAAAATATACCCCCTATGAACCACAAGCCGACACGTCATTTTTGGAGGATTTTTATTGGTCCACATTAGTCCCGTAACACTCTTCTTTCGACATCTCAACATTATCACACACACAAAT
>BMAC01000308.1:193538-220560 GCA_014905375.1 Phtheirospermum japonicum
CAATTGGGGTTTTAAAAGGGTTAATTCGATCATTATAAACTAAGACGATAATTAAACTAAAACTAATTAAACTAATTACTTTAATCTAGATTATCAAATACGAGCTAAACAGTAAACTAAAGCTGATTGAACTAATTATTTTAAATTATCAACTACGAGAAATAACTAAATTATCGATTATTGCTACGAAGATTTAGAGCTAATTATCGTATCTAAAGCATGAATTGAAGGAATTATCGCTAAGCAATTGAGTCATACGAAATCAAAAAAAAAACAATTAACTAAGCATAAACTAAACCGCAAAAATAAGCTAAATTAACCAGTATCCAATATCCAAGCATAAGAAATAATTAAGCTAATTAAAACTAGAATWAACTAAGAATTTATCTAAGCAATTAACTAGAAAAGTATCTAAGAGTTTAGAAATACTTATTGAAACTAAGGAAAGCAATGAAAAGCTCCAGCTATTKRGGAGATTGAACGCTAATCTTGGGCYAAGATGGACTCTCGAGTGCGAAATCGGTYTTTCGGAKMSGTAGAACTTCGATCCTTGATTCGCGTCTCCAAATCTTGTTATAAGACGTGGATTAATTGTTATTGAATGKTAAAATACCCTAGGATAATGTTGAATCTTCGTGTATATCTGTCGCCCCCTCCAGAACTCGAAATATGAAGGGTTTTTATAGATACTACAAGTCTTGCCGCACAAGAAACCCTAATTTCCGAATTCTGGGCCGTCGCGTCGACGGTGCGTTGACCTAGCGTCGACTGACGCATGCTGGCACTCGGCGGAACTCGACAGACTTGGTCGGCAGGTGCGCACGTCGGCTAGGCAGGAACGTCGACGTAGTGCGTCGACATCGACGCTTCAGCAGCTAGCATCGACGTTGCGTCGACCTTGATGCGTCGACATCGACGCTTCAGAATGTAGAGTCGGCAGTGCGTCGACTGAGCGTCGACTGACGCAGACATGACTCGCTAGCATGGCTCGCGTCGACCGAACATCGACGGTCGCATCAGTCGACACGGCTGAGCGTCGGTCTCCGTTTCTCGATCGTTTGCTACTCGTTTCACCGGAAATCTTGTTCTTCTATTCTTGAACATCAAACTTCGTCTTTTACGTGCTAAACTCTTCCGGTTACTTAGCTGTAAGGTGAAAAACAACGAAACATCACCTAATTGCATCAATTAAGATCAAAATGCGGTAAAATAAGCTGGAATTATAAAATTACGTAATTATGCTTAAATCACCCAACTTACACCAAAAACAAATAGAAAAACGAACTAAAAAGCTAATAAAAATAAGGACAAATCTACTCTAATCAGAGTTTCGTCTCGTTAATCACTTGTAGGTTGCTACCCATGATTAACATGTCATCTACGTAAAGACATACTATAACAAATCTTTCATTAGTATTCTTAATGTAGACACACTTGTCGCACTCGTTTATCTTGAACCCATTTGACATCATCACTTCGTCAAATTTCAAGTGCCATTGTAAAGGTGCTTGTTTCAAACCATATAAAGACTTAACCAGTTTGCACACCTTTCTTTCTTGTCCAGGTTTTACAAAACTCTCAGGTTCTTCCATATAGATTTCCTCTTCTAAATCGCCATTTAGAAAAGCTGTTTTTACATCCATTTGATGAATCTCAAGATTGTGCAAAGCATCAATCGTTAGAAGCACCCGGATAGAGGTAATTCTCGTCTCAGGAGAGTATATATCAAAGAAATCATATCCCTCCTTCTGGAGAAATCCTTTCACAACCAAACGAGCTTTATACTTATCGATTGATCCATCAGCTCCGAACTTTCGTTTCAGAATCCATTTACTCCCTAAAGGTTTACACCCTTCTGGTAAATCAGTCAGAATCCACGTATGGTTCTGCATAATCGAATCGATCTCGCTCTGAACAGCTTCCTTCCAGAATGAACTATCGGTCCGGTAGAAAGCTTCTTTTAATGAATTTGGTTCTTCATCCAATAGAAAAACCACATAGTCGAGACTGAAATCCTTCGCAACTTTAGCTCGAGTGCTCTGTCTAGGTGTTAGAGCTTCAAATTCTGAATCAGGTCGTTTACGAGACTTAGGTTCAACCCCCACAAGTTCTTGACTTGTGGTTCCTTCAGCATTACCAGTGTTTGAATTGGAAGCAGCTTTATCCTTACAAGGATAGATATCTTCAAAGAATATCGCAATCCTTAACTCAATGGTAGTTCCGACATTCATGTCCGGAACATCTGACCTATGAATGATAAATCAATAGCCGCTACTTTAGTGCATAACCAATAAAAAAAAATCAACCATTTTGGGTCCGATTGTCACTTGCTTCGGTAGAGGCACTTCTACCTTCTCTAAACACCTCCACACTTTGAGGTATTTATAAGAAGGTTTCCTTCCTTTCCACAACTCATAGGGAGTTTCGTCCCTACCTTTAAGTGAAATTTTATTGAGGATATAGTTTACCGTTAAAACATCTTCCCCCCACATGTTCCAAGGTAACCCAGAACTAATCAACAACGCATTCATCATCTCTTTCAAAGTACGATTCTTGTGTTCGGCAACGCCGTTCGATTGAGGTGCATACGGAGTTGTAGTTTGATGAATTATGCCACTTTCGTTGCACAACTCCTCAAATGGAGCTATGTACTCCCCTCCTTTATCACTTTGAATAGATTTGATTTTGCAGTTAAGTTGATTTTCGGCTTCACTCTTGAAGTTCTTAAAAGCTTCAATAGCCTCATCTTTACCTCTCAAAAGATAAAGGTAACAATACCTTGTGCAATCGTCAATAAAAGTAATAAAATACTTTTTGCCACCTCTAGCTTGCACAAACTTTAAATCACATACATCCGTGTGAATTAATTGTAGAGGTGTCGTGCTCCTTTCTACCGATTTAAACGGTAACTTTGTCATTTTTTCTTCTACACAAATGCAACACTTACTTTTATTAAAAAATTCATTTACTTTAAGCAAATTGAGTTTTGACAATCGTTTTATTGCATTTAAATTAACGTGGCCTAATCTATAATGCCATAAACTGGAGCACTCGGTCAAGTAAGAGAAATCAGAAGCAATTTTATTAATGATGGTTTTTGGGCGTATAGCCATTACACTAAGTTTGAACAGTCCATCTGTAAGGTAACCCTTACCCAGAGGTGTTCCAAACTTAGACAGTACAAACTTATTTGCCTCAAATATAAGTTTAAAACCACAACTAAATTCTTCCGGATGTCCGGAACGTGCAGCACCTCATTCAGAGTGATCTCCTTGTCGGAGGTCATTTTGAGGACAACCGAACCAACGCCTGCAACTTGCGAAGAAGCTTGGTTTCCCATGTTTAATTTCCTTCCCTCACAGGGATGGTATTTGGAGAACAAGCTTCGGTCTGCACACACATGGGCGGTTGCAGCAGTGTCGATGAACCATTGACCACGGCTCTCGACCATATCGGCTTCCTCAGTGATAACCGCAATAAGATCATCACTAGTTAGCTCTTTCTAGGCTAAGTGGGCACTCGGCTTGGCCTTCTTTTGCTTTGGATTGCGACATTCCTTAGACCTGTGTCTAGGTTTGCCACAATTGTAGTAGTTGCTGTTGAACTTCTGAGAAGAAGGAGCTTTCGGCTTTGCATTGCCAGGACGCGGCCTCTTCTTTGAGTTGTCTCCTTGTTCAAGTAGATTCACCCTAGGCTCGAACGAACCTTTCGACTTTTGGTACTAAACTCAAACTTCGGACTCAATTCGTACCTTCCGGATAACATCTTCAAGAGACATCGCCTTTCGCTTGTGCTTGAGATATGTCTTGAAGTCTTTCCAGTTCGGAGGAAGCTTATCAATCATGGAAGCAGCCGTGAAAGCATCAGGAAGTACCATCCTCTCGGCGTGGACGTCATTCACCAGCATTTGGAATTGTTGAACTTGTTCCAAAACTGGGCGAAAATCAACCATTTTGTAATCCATGAAATTTGTGACTACAAACTTCTTAGTACCAGCCTCGTCGGAGCTGTACTTCTTCTCGAATGCCTCCCAGATCATCTTGGAGGTCTTTACGTCCGAGTACACATTACCAAGGCCATCTTCCATGCTACTTAGGAGAAAGCCTTTGCACAGATAGTCACCGTTGTGCCAATTATTGTAGGCGGCACGAACATTGAAGTTGGTCTTGGACTCATTCGAAGTGGGTGGTTCGTCTTCCTTCACGAAGTTAGAGAAGAAAAGCATCGTAAGGCAGAACAACATCTTTTGTTGTCATCTCTTGAAGCCTTCACCATTGAATTTTGGAGGCTTCTCCGCGGCGGGCATAATCTGTGAGGAGTGCACCGGAGCGGTCATAGTTGGAACAAATGTTCTCATCGTACCCGTTGAGTGGGTAGCCGAAACAGATGAGTATGTTGACGGAGCAGTTACGAACATAGTTGGAACCGTAGTTCCCGTCATTTCGGAAGGATGGATTCAGCCGAAGCTGACACATTATGGACCGAATTCCCCATCCCATAAGGGAACGTTCCAGCAGCCAAAGCTGTGCCAGGGGTCGGGTTGGTCGAAGAGAAACGCCTCGATAGTGTCTCTAGGAGGGTGTCGAGATTTCCTTGGTTGAGGAGGAAATCAGCATGACTCATATTCATGTTTGGCGTAGACGCGCCAATCGTAGAGGTGTTCGTGACTGCAGGGGCAGTTGTCGTCATTGGGATAGTGGAGGTATTGGCAGGAGCGGTTGAGCTTATCGAACCAATTTTCCAGCTTGTCGGAGTGCTGGAGGTCAACACTTCTTTCCAGTAGTGATATTAAAATAGAAACAAAATAATTTCATCTTGCGATTGTTTGAGAAATTCGAGCACAAATAGGGACTGTATGGAATATCACTAAAATTGGAAGAATAAAACAAAGAAAATGTTATAAAAGTCGAGTCGAGTAGAACTCTGTCCTCAATACGAAATTGCCCCGGTAGTGCTCTTCGATTTAGGTAATTCGTCCCCAAAGATAAAACGACTTTCGTCTCTAGTTTAAAAGCACCGTAAGAAACCAGAGCTCCGGCGAACTGAAGGAATTGGACTGAGTTACGAGAGAAAATAAAATACAGAAACTGTATGCTATGTTGTGTTGTATGAGTGTTTTGTGTTTTCGCCTTTTCAGGTGTGAATGATGCAGGAGCCTCTTACCCTTATAAGGGGTTCCAGCGGGGAAGTTACAGCAGCTTAATGACGTCCATAAAGGCGGCATTAAGACGTTTAAAACTGACAGCATGAACCTGGACAGGTAGTAACGTTTACATACATTTGCATGAGGTTTTAGTACGTTTGGAAACGTACCTGAACGGTCAGGAGTTTCAATCATGTACGTTTTGAAAACGTACGCAGAATGTTCAGGAGCCCATAACGCACGTGGCTAAAAAATTATCCAGGGTTGAATCAGGACACCCATACGGACCACCCAAGTCGGACCAATTGCCCAAGTCCCAGGGTCCAGAACCGGGCTCGGGCTCGACTCTGCTCAGCTCCGCCTCCGGCGGGCGAACCCAAGTCCAAGAGCCCGCGTGAGCTTTGTTCACACAAAGTCCACAATTCCCGCTGGTCCACTTGATGTCCACTTAAGAAATGTAAATATTTTTAAACACCCTTCCACATTAATTATCATTCAATGTGGGATAAACAACAATTAAAACTTAAACAACCTTTCAACTTCAAAGCATTATTTCTCACTCACCATTGGTTTGAGAAATTCAAAATGCTACGATTATCTACACGACACGTAGATCGAGCCTATACAATTCGTTAGAACGAATTCTTGCTACACCATTAAATTGATTAAATCCAATTTAACAACACAGACTGGATGTGAATTCCACCACTACTTCGGCGACAACTCTAGACGAAGTTTCTTTTATAACCTTTTTAGCTCCTCCTTGGTTAGTTGGACCACCGTAGGTTGCAATGGATCACCTGGACGAGTTGAACTCCCCAGTCGGGGTGGTACCAGCGCATTGGTTCTACTGTTCGGGTTAGCTCCGGTAGGGAGGTCTCCACTATACTTTCCAGTTACTCTAGTAGGGGAACCTTTCTAAATGTTGGGTTCTCTTCCTGTTCTTGATCTCGCCAACATTCTCAGTGATCAGGCAGGTTTCCCCAGATGATGCAAAAATGACGTGGTATCACTTCGACTACGGGACTCCACAAATGCAAGTTGTTTACTGGGTCGCTGCCTACGTCACAAACAAACGTTAGAGGAGTTTGGGGTTTGTCCGGCAAAGACCCTCCGACACCCAAATTAGCTCGAGAATAAAGATTTTAATTCAAGAAGCTTGTACTCGCTAAATAAATTACATACCTTGATAAATGACTTGAAAAAGGTATTTATAGATATAATAAGTGGAGTTCCATGGCCTTTTCAAACATTGGATCTTGACGGGCTAGATTTAAATGTTCTTCCATTGCTTAGTAAGGTTAACCACTTTGGGGCCTTTACTCATCTTTTGGCCCAATCAAATAACTCATCTCATCTTGATCCGTTTTAGCTCATTTACGACTCGAGCCTATAGTCATTTTTGTACATATTTAAATTGGATTTTAAAAATAATTTCCAAGATATTGTTTTAATTTTATGTTTTAATAGATATTTTGGCATATTTAAAATAATCTCAGATTTTTAATTTTTTTTTTTTTCCGAAAATTTTATAGTAATTTTAGATTTTTAAAATAAATTTCTATTTTTTAATATATATATATTTTTTAATGTCAGCATTGACTAGCTCGAAATTGGTTTAAAACATCATTTTTCGGGACAACGAGCGAGGATTCGAAGGAGAAGAGATCAAACATGAGAATAAGAAGAAGAAATTCCTTTTTATCATTGCCAGAAATTGAAGGATTCCGATGTACTTTTTTTTCCTTGGAAAAATAGGTTAAATTGCTTTTTTTTTTTCAATTACTAGATAAATTTGACACTATATATATATATATATATATATATATATATATATATATATATATATATATATATAATAATAATAATAATATTATAGGGGTTATTTAGAATTTTATCCTATTTCGTATTCATTGGTAACACTCACTACGAATAATGAATGGATCATACTATGAAAACGTGACTCTGCTAAAAACTCAAAAACACGAAAATATAGGGGTAAAATCTCTATTTGCGGCTCAACCCTCATAATTGAGCCTCCTTTGCATAGCTCACATAAAACGTTCCAAATGTTGAGTACTGAATTTGAGCGTGTTCAAATTGCTCATACCTTGAATTTGAGAGTAGTGAAAACAAAATTAAAAATCCGAATGCTCTATAATAGATTATATAATCAAGCCAACCACTCCTAACGTCTCTTCATTATTGTACATTAGTATGCAGTAAATCAAACACATCAACCATTCATACGCCATAGTAATTAAAAACATCCTCAACAAACTCAGTAAGAAAAAAGAAGAAAAATAATATTATGAAATCACACAAATCTGTTAAACGGCTTTCTCCCAACTAAAGCCGGCATCGAAACGGCCGAGTCCACACTGAACTCTCCGATCGAACGCGCCAAGTCGTGTTTTCCCATCTGAGAAGCAGTATCCTTATTCGACCCTCCTCCTTTGTTCCACTTGAACGAGCCCACGTTCGGAGTCAACGGGAACGAAAACCTCCTACTCGACTCACTGCCAGGTGTCCTCGGGAACCTCTCCCTCGGGTTGCTATTCGCCCTCGCTTTGGCTTTCGCCGAGACAGTTGGCGCCATGTAACTCGGGACGGAAAACGGTGGGCAGCTCATAAGGCTATCGTCGTCTTTTAACGGAGCATCGAAAGCTCTCGGTTTCGACGGAGGAGTCCTAGCTGGGGTGTGCAGCTGGTGGGGTCTCACGGGGATTGCTGCTGACCTGGACGATCGTGGGGTCAGGGAGTCGTGGTTGTCGAAATTGAAATTGGCGGGCTTATGGCTGGGGGTGTGGGGTCGAGGGCTGGGCTTGTATTCCGAGGTGGGCCTCGGAGGAGTTAGAGCGATGTTTTTGGGTGCGGCTTGGCTCTGAGAGGTGCTTGTTTCGGGGAGCTGACGCTCTAGCCAGTTCCACCACCAGGGGAACCCATTGGATCGTATGTCGAGAGGATTGTGAGCTGATTTTGGATTCGCTTTCCACAGCTGTTATTGTCAAAGATCGATGAATAGTTAAAGAGGGAAAATGATCGGTAAAATTTTTTAGTATATATATAAAAAAAAATGGTTTCACATGCTATAGTAACAAAACTTTCTTATAAAACTCAAACAAGACAAAAGTTCTACTATTCAAATAACTTTTTCAAATCAAAGTCTAAGACTTTATACACCCCAAAATCCTCTTCCAAACGGGGCCTTAGAGTTCACAACAATTGTTTAAGCAAAATATTATACGGTGGAGGGCAGCAGAAAGACCGTTTGCAACTTCTTTACCTGGTGAGAGTATGCATAGGCCATGGCTCTCTCTCTTTTCATAATCGCCTCGGCTTTCTTCCGTAGCCTTGCTTCTATTTCCTCTTTCGTTAGCACGCTATCGTCCCAATTCTCATTTTTACCTGCCTCAGACTTAGAATAAAAGCAGACAAAGTGAGGACAAATTAAAGAAGAAATCTTCCTTTCGGGACATGCCATTTATGTTTTATGTCATGTACAAACCGGTGCATATAAATAAAGTTCATTTTTCTGGAAATTTTCAAGGAAAAAAGATGCGACGTTTTTAGAACTCACCATCCATTTGCTCAGTGTACTCTCGACGTCCTTATCGTTTCTATACGCTTGGTGCTGGTTTTCCAACATTTGGATCCTCCGAGACTGAATTTGGGTCTGAACCCTGACAAGGAGCTGCATCTGTTTCATGGCATTAACCGTCTGTCGTTTTACGTTCTGGCCACTCACCACTTCTTGAAGTCTCACTAAACCCTTTAATGCTCTGAAACTCCGTCTCGCCTGTAATATATCATTAATTAAGACATTAACTAACCCAATCGAAGTCACACATATATTTTCAAAATGTAATGTTCAAAATAAACATAGAATTTCGTTTAAAGCTGAGTTATGAAACCTTCTCCGTTTCAAAATAGTTGTAGTTTTAGGATTGTGCACAAGAATTAAGAAATGGAGGAAAATGACCATATTAACCTTATTCAATTATTTTTCTATTTTCTAAGTTTTCTTTCTCTTTTCTATATATTCCAATGATACTTTTGTCTCCAAAAGTCTATTAAAATTAAGTTGGAAAATTCAATAAAATAAAAGGCATCAAATTACTTAGAAAATGTGAAATAACAAGTAAAAAGGAAAGGGAAAAAACACTAAGCTACAAAAACAAGTATTTTGAAACTGAGTTTAGAATAATAATAATAAATAATATTATTATTACCAGGTAACCTCTATACGCAGCCTGGATCTTAGTAGCCGAAATGTTCTGGTTTCTCAAAGTCGGTTGCACATATTTAATTTCCTTTCTGCTCTCTTTTACCTTAGGAGGAGCAGCTGCCGGCCTCGAAGAAGTAGCTTTGGGCGAAACAGAAGCAGAAGCAGCATTCGGTGAAGCAACTCTTGGTGATATTGAGCTTGCGGGTAAGGGTAAAGGTAAAGGTAAAGCAGGTGGAGTTTTTGGCCTTTCGGAAAACGACGTATTTGTATTAGAAGTAGAAGTAGTAGTAGTTGGAGGGGGTGGCCTGATAAGGAGTTGATCGGCTTCGCCTAATATTTTCTCGATGCTGCTCGGCTCTCTGAAGAGGGGAATCAAGGATTTGGATTCACCTTGCCTTAGAATTCCTTTACCCTTCTTCTTTTCCGTATTGCCGCTCTTCTTGTTTGGTCCCTGATGTGACGACCAGACGATATGTAGGCTCATTCAAGAAATCATACAACTCAGAAAAGAGTTAAAGACACTTACATCAGTTGGTTTCTCCTTAGAGCTGAGTGTGAAAACCCTTTTGATTGCTGAAAACCAGCTTCCCTTCTTCCCCATGTTTTCAGCATTACTATTTTCTCCCTTCAAAATATATTTGACAGTTTAGCCAGTGTTCTGCAAACTCTAAAAGCTAGGAATCACTTATCCTCCCCTCCCCCCCCAAAAAAAAAATGGGAATCACTTTTTTTTTTAATTCTTTCAGATTTTTTAATTCATAGTTTTAGATTCTAAAAAGAAGATTTTTTCATGAGCATGATATATGTTGTTTATTCAGATAAGGATTCACACAACTTTGTTGTTAGGCATATCATGAAAAATACATGCTTTCATGAACTTGAAGAAAATAAATAAATAAAATCTCATCCAAACACTCCCTAACAAAAAAAAAAAAAAAAAAAGGTTAAAAGGAGAAACACAAGGATGATAAAGATATATCGAGTTCAAGCAACAGAAACATGCCTTGTAATTATGCTAAACAATCTGTCTAAAAATAGAAAGTATGCAATAAAAATTATAGTTGATTTGCTGATCATGTTCGAATATAATTATAATTAAGCTATTTGAAATGGGGATAAATTGAAGGGTAATCGATGATTTTCCAGTTATTACAGAATTCTTGAATTTCAATACTTTAACAAATCATTATTCCTAATTTTTAATATCAAACTGAGGTTACACAATTCAGTTGCAGTTAGATATGTCCAAAAATTTCAACCAACCAACCCCAATTGAGGGTTTTATGAAGAAAAAATATAATTAAGTGGGACAAAAACCCAATCTTTATTTTTATTCTTTTTGCACAAATCTCTACTCATTTACGGGGGAAAATGAAAAGAAAATACTTCAATTCAAGAACGAGCCAAGACAATAAGGTAAACCCAGAAAAATAATTCTTACAAGATTTCATAAAATGGATATAAAAAAGACAAAAAGATATTACTTTTTTTCAGCAGAAGTGGCCAAATCCCAAGAGATCATATATCATGCAATTAAAAATCAATAAACAAAGATTATTATCACCTTATCTGATGCTCCAATTTTCAGAAGCCTTCAAGAAAGCTGCACCAACTGAAAAAAAAAACTCCCAAAGCTCCTATTTAATTAAACCTCTCTCTCTCTCTCTCTAAACCTACAGGCACACATGTATAAGTATGCATATACTTTCTCTCTCTAGCTCTGCAGAGTCTACCCAGCCTCTTTCCAGAAGATGCTTCGTTCTTTCATATTTCTACCTTTCTCTCTTTCAAAATTGGCAGACTCTTTACAACCTTTTTTTTTTTTTTTTTTAATTTTTACCTGTGTGTGTGTTTGGAACTTTGAATTAGGTGCTTGCTTGCAAAAGCTTGCAACTTTATTTTATTTTGTTAATAACCCAGCCCACCTTTTAGCTTCTTTCTTTCTTTTGATAATTCTTTTCTTTTCCTACAGCATCATGATGATTAATGATGATGAAAGATATATACTATTATTCCGTCCCCAATGAAAAAGAATAACTTTTTTTAAATAAAAGAAAAAACAACAACAACAATGTTACATTGATATAATGTGAATTTAATTTGTGATATAATATTAATTTTTATTTCGCTCGCATTAATTAATTAATGTAGATTACCACCCGCGACAGGTAATAATTAAGAGAAAAATCAAATCCCATTTAGACAGGTGGTTGGCCACAGGTGTACTCAAATAGTTTTTGGGCCACCTTCTAATTCAACTAACTTTACTTGGATGGGAAGACTATTTCAGACTATTACCCCCCACCCACTTATTGTTAACCAAATTTTTGGCCCATCTTTTCCTTTTTTTATTATCTTAATGTGTGACATTGATTTGTAGTGTAATTTAATCATCTTTCAAGGAAAGGGAATTAAAAGGAAACATGGAGATCGAATGAAAGAGCAAGTCCAACGGTCATGCTAAAGTTGCTTTTGCTTTGTTTTAATTAATATTCGTCATATATTTATTCGAATGAAGATTTGTATATTAAGATAAATTATTAATAGACGTGTGGTATAATTAATATTATAAGATAATTTTATATTTATCATTTTTCTCTTGTATATTTGTTATGTTGGTGAAAGAAATGTATTTATAATTTTTTAGAAATGTGTAACTAACGATAGAAGGTTTGAATCGAGTCGAGTGTTGGACACTCTTTCTTAAAAATGAATATTGTCACGTTACGGTGTTCACGGTTTAAAGCAATCGCCTCTAAAATAAAACGATTAACGATCTTAACTAAGCACCACTCAATATTTAGGACATCTAGCGAAAAGAACTGTATTCAAAACTTTCAGACCTTATAAGTGATAAGGACTTAAACAATATGCTTCTATGAACTCTATTTGTATTACTTAATGAAGTTTTCTATTTCTGTTCTAATCATGTATTTTTAATGATTATATATTTCAAAAGGTTTCGATTGAAACAACACATTTATTCATACAAACCTCTTCAATCCAAATGGTTTAAATGAACGGACACATCAATTGAACAACACAACTATTAGCATAAATCATTTCATGTCAATATTCATACCCTAAGGAAATTAAATTTCCATTCACTTATAAATATTTATTAAACTTTTAATAATAATTCTCAACGCTCATAAACATCAATTTATAATGCAGCATAATCTATTCAATTTACAAGTATTTTCAGATCTTGGAAGGATCGGGTAGTCTTTCAGATTAAAAGAAAGTTATTGTATCTATTTGATTTGTATTTTCATGATTTTTATGTTTACTTATTTCGTGTGACTTTATTGATTTTAAATAATTTTATGTCATTTCTCGTTGTTTAACTTTTATGTTTTATAATTTTATAATGTAATTTATGTAATGATTATAATTTATACGTAGTATTTTAAAATTTCATAATATTATTATTAAATTACACGTCATAATATTTTAGAACTTTTTATCGCATATACTTAAGTTAACTTTAATACTAATATACATCAAATTAATTGAGATGCAGAATAATTATAATATCTAAGCCAACAATAAAATATAAACAATATTCTACAAAGTAACGATAACAACAAGGGGAAAATTGATGCAGTAACAGTCCAACGCTGGTAGAATCCACTAAAATAGCAATAATTCAATTTAATGTACTGCGAGCAAATCTCAATTGCAAAATAATGGAAAAATGCTAAAATAGCGAATTTTTTATTACCTACTTGGCTTTAAACATATTTCACAAATGTACGAACAAATAATATCCCTAAATATATATATTTTTTTAATTTGCTAACTAAGTCATTATAGAGTTTTAGATTAGGCTGTTTTCCTTTAATATTATGTAATAGGCATGCCTTCCTCCGTTTCTCTAGTTTGGTACGAATTATCTCTATAACTACAAAATAAAAACCACCTCAAATTAATATTGTTGACTACATAATTTTCTTACTAGAATTATCATCGTGAATCTACTAACAATACCAACCCTATCATCTATTAAGACCTATTCATCCTCTCACTGGATCCTTGCGGATCCCAATTCGTAAACGGGTCAAATTATAACCCATTTACGAACCAGGACCAACGTTCACATTACAAGGTAGATATAGCCTTATAAATAACCCATTACAACGTTCAAATTATAACCCATTTACGGGTCAAATTATAACCCATTTAGCAGTATGGTATGATGACTACAACAAGTCACCAGCATTTTACACAAAATCTAACTAACAGCCACTGAGAAATTAACTCCCAAGTCCTAGAAACTACAATGCAGCATAGAGCTACAATTCCTAAATTGCCATACTGCTAATTGTTCTGATCACAAATCGGCCAATTAAGCCCAGCAATATTAAAAAAAGAAAAAAGAAAATTCCTATTGTGGTTATTTGAACATCAAACCAGAAGAACAAGGGAGTGTTTGCCAACACTTTAAAAAAAAAAGGAAAGAAAAAAAAAAAAAGAAAACGGAACTCTCAACTTCTTGAGGAAAAAATTAATGTTATTTCTTCCTCTATAAGCTGGGAATCACTTTTTTTTGTAGTGTTTGCTCCAGGACATGCGTTGGACAAATTAATATGGAGACATTAGCTGTCAGGTTCACCAGGTCGTTGGCGGCTCCAATTACCGGAACCAGCTTTACGCTCACCACGCTTTCTTTTATTTTTAGGAAAGTGAATATCCTCGGATAGACATGACTTCAGAGTCGACTGCTCTGTAGTCTCAACACCTTTAGTCTCCACCATGTCAGGTTCTAATGCTAAAAGCATGGCATTGTTATTGCTTTCTTCTTCTTCTTCTCCTCCACTATTGTCTGCGTCTTGAGTCTTCTTCAAAGCCGAGCCTTCTATTTCTGCTGCATCGTTCTGTATGGCCATATTATCGACTATCTGTAATGTAATCACAGTCGGTCACACTTGTTATGAAAAAATGGTGCTAATAGATCAATAAAAAATGCTAACATTGCGGTTTAGGCCTAATTACAAAAAGCACCCTCTTATCGTTCTACTTTACTGATAACATCGTGGCATATGTTTTTATTTTACAAATGGCGAACAAAAACAAGCCTCAATGGGTGATTTGTAATTTTCAAAGATAGCTGTTTTTTTATTTGTGATTAGGCGAAACCCGGGCCATGTTTGTTCTCAGACTCAAAATTCAGGATTCGGATTCTGAATCCCGATACCCGTTTATGCTAGGATTCAAATCACGAAGCCCCACACATAGGTTTCAACTTACAAAGCCCCACCCAACAATTTCTGACATGATTTGGTATCTATCATAAAAAGTATTATCATAACTCTAGTTTTATTTATATTTATATTTACATTTAATTAATTAAACAATATAAGATATAATTATACAACATTGTCACTTTTCACCCAATTTTCAGACATGATTTGACATCTGCAGTAAAATAAAATTAAAAAAAAAAGAAAGAGAGAAAGAAAGAAAAGGTACAGAGTTCTAATTCCTACAACGAACAAGAATTTACTTAATCAGTATACCAAGATTCAGAATCTCAACGATGGGTGTTGTTGTTGTTAATGTTGTTATTGTTATTATTATTGGTGGTGGTGGTATCATTATTATTATCTGTGCCATGTAATAAAGTCCTACTAACTACATCTGCCTTCGGATTTTGCAATACACCATATAGTTAAATTTTACATTTTAACTTCAACAATTTGGGCCCTCTTTTATGCTAAGTCCTGTTTGAACTGCAGGTAAATAGAAAATTGCCTTTGTAACTTACCCTTTCAGACGAATCTCCAACTTGGGCATGATGCTGTGTGACATCAATAGAGGACAATAGCCCAACCGTACTTTCAATAATATCAGGAATGGCAATAGCCTCTCCAAAGCTAGAAACGGCACTGTCATGCATAATGAAATCTCCGAGATCATAGTCAGTTATATGCTGAGGCGATGTATAAAGGCCTCCAACCGAGACATTATCACCATTACAAGCAGATAACGTAGGACTACGCACAGAGCTTGTCTGTACATCACCAGCCACAAGTTGGCTTAAGTTCTCGGAGGAAGAGAATCTGCTGGCGTTCTTAGTCATCACCAAATTAAGTTTATCCTTCAACTTATTAACCCGAGCGTGCACCAGCTCGATTTTGCGAAGGACGTGCTCTAGGGAATTATTATTATTATTGTCATCGGGAAATATACAATCGTCATGAATCCCAAACTCATGACCAGTCGCTTGCTGATCTACAAATTGACACCAAGAAATAACAAACTAAAAAAGACTAGTAATTAGGGAAAAAATTTAACGTTGAAATACATTTGGACCTAACAACAACACAACTAAGAATTGATTACATAGGATTACAAAAACTGAAAATATTAGTTTTTACTTGTTCACTCCAGACTTATTGAAGTTTAACTAATTAAACATAAACATGATATTACAGAAATTAATTGAGCCACACTCCTGTTAGACAGCCTAACCGTTAGGCAGGTCCCCTAAAACTAAATTTTAAAATAAAACAAAAAATACTAAAAAAAAAATTTTGAAAAAACTAAACTAACTAAGAAACTAAAAAAGGAGTCCTAAAAATGAAAAGGTAAAAAGATAAAACCTAAGAAAACTAAAAATCTTAAAAAAATGTAAAAACCCTAAAAAATGGAAAACACTAAGAAAAATTAAACTAAATAAAAAAACTAAAACTTGGGCCAAACGTATTCCGTTTGGCGGGTGTACACAAGTTTTTGTCTACAAATTTTAACAAGTATAATAAGATTAATTCTGTATTTAACCTCCTCGATCAGGTTCAATTGGACCCCATATCAAACCTAGACATAACAGTTGATCTTCAAACTCACATGATAAGCAAAACTAGCACACAAAAAACTATGAATATAAAAAAGATCATCAGAATAGCATGCACATAAAAAAGATGGTTTATAAAATTTGTTAATAACATTTTCTTTAGCTTAACAACTGGTGGATAACCAATAAATTGTTTAGTTTAGCTTTGACATTATGGAGGAATGAGGGATAAGGGGGGAAAAAGGAACAAAGAATCAAGATAGCTTAAACTTTTAATTATTTGTGTGAGATATTAGAAACAATTACAGAATTTGAAACATACTCATCATTCTCTCTCTTACTTTTTTTTCTTTCTCTTGTTATCTAACATATTAGGATCATATAATTATTTAAAGGGGAAAAATTAGCCTTTACCACACCTGAATTATCAAGGTTCTCCGATGTAGGAACTCCATCCACATCACCTTTCTTATTTTCTGCAACAACAAAAGGATGGTTATTCTTTAGAGAGGCCAAAAAAAAGGTCAAATATAACGATAAAGAATTAGAAAGAAATCAAACCACGTTCGGAAAAAAGGATATGATTTGACATATAAGATGCAATATCAATGGTACATTCGGTCCTCTTTCGCTTTCTCCTCTTCATGGGCTTTTTTCTATGACTAAGATGTGTAGTAAATGGCAGTGACTTTGAGCCAGATTGTTCCACTGTCATTTGATCTAACGCCACGTGTTTCCCGCGATCATTTATAGAAATATCTCTGGCGTATTTCGATGCTTGTGACTCTAATTCTTTTATTCTCAGTTCTGTCCATTTGCATCTCCACATCAAAGGATGTATGAAGTTTCTCCAGTGAGCAGTCATTTTTTTCTTTCTGAAAGAAATTATAAAGTCAGTTGAAGGGAACGAACACGAATACTAACTAGGCCGTGCATTATTATAAATCATGTTAGAAAATAGATGTAACAACTAACGAGGGAGATAGAGGGGGGTGGGGCGGGAAAGGGAGGGGGAACGGGGGCTTCAATTATACAATAACTTGTCAGTGGGAATGCTTTATGTAATAGTGACCATGACAGGACAAGTTATAGTAGAATTATAACATGATTCATACTGCAAAGCCATGTTGATATTGTAGCCGTTAGGGGGAAAACAGAAGCCATTTTTGTAAAAAAAAAAAAAATAATACTGAAAGTATTTAATTGCCCAAAAAAAAAATCTTACAACATTAAAAATTGAAGTCCAGATTTTTTATCGAGAAAACTTGTCAGAACCATTTTAAAAAACAATAAAAAATAGAGTATGAAATTGCTAATGTTTGGCGGTTAAAGTTAGAATTGTGAAAATGCGAAAAACTCAGATAATTTTAGTAATTAAGCCAAAATATCTATACATTAACTTTAAGATAAACTACAGATTAGTACAAATCTCAATAAAATAAATTGATTTGAATTTTTTTAGTAAAAGATAAATAAGATAATATACCTCATATTTTTACATTAATGCATGTGTGTGTCTATAATCTCTTAAAAAAATCAGGGGGGTCCTGTGCCCCCCGCTGGGCCCCCTCTCCCTCCGTTCATGACTGGAAGCATAGCCTTCTCACTAAGTGGATGGCAAGTGCAGTAAAATTTAGTCCTATCTAATCAAGATTGATGTTCTTCTATTATAACTGCATAGGAGCATATTTTCTTAAACTTTTTTATATTTTTATATGTTAATGCAACCTGACTATATCTTCTCAATTTCCATAAGATACAGTTCTACATCATAAGGAGTAATTCTAAAAATAAAAATATAAAAATGTCCAAAACTATTATCAACGGAAGGCAAAAAAGAAAAGAAATAAATATACAATTGAAACAAACTAATACATACCTTATTGGAAACACACTGCCGAACCCATCAAACGGAGGAGCCAAATCACTATCCCCAAAGAACTGTGATTCGACTTCGGCATCACTCAACCCAGAATTGTTTTCGTTTCCAGAAGTTGTGTCGGCGAATGAACTCGAATTCTCAGTTGCATCAGGGTCTTCTTTTGCCTCCACCCTGGCATCTCTGCTTCGCGAAAATTCCAGTACATCAATAGAAACATCTGCCGACTCGTTTAAAGTTTTGAATCCTTCATTCAACATATTCTGTAGCTGGTAAATGTTCCTCTACCTTTCCAAGTATTCTGCGGGAAAGAAAAAACAATTAATTTGAATATAAACACTATTTCATAGTTTACGGAGATATTTTAAAAAGAGCCACAACGAAAATAGTAAAATGAACTACTGACAAATATTTAATTTCTACAGCAGAGTACTAGCTACAAAGGAAGCCTGATTTACATTGAATTATAAGTACACATTATGGTACTCATAATAACTATATTAGTACTAGACAGACCATTCAAATAACCAAGATAAAATGCTCGGGGGATAGAAAATCATCACATAGACAGCTTATATGGCTTATACATAATCTTGTAAGAAAATAATAATTACAGGGAGTTTGGTTTCCCCCTAGAAGCTGAGAATCACTTTTTTCTTGTGGGTGTGTGTATTTGCAAACACTCCCTAAGTCAATGATCAAAAGGTAGTGATAAAATGCTTTATCCTATCGAAGTACACTCAACACAAGTACAATAGCCTTTGGACTTTCAAACAACAAGATATTGTAGCTATTGAAAACTAGCTATAAACACATCCCGTTAATTTCCTAATCACAGCGCCCATTCTAAGATTCGCCAGATTAGCTTAAATTGTCAATCATGTCTAGTACACTAACTAAATCCGAAAACATAAACCACAATTAATTAATTATCTGTCTATCCACCTTAAGCTCAGAAAACCAAGACACTGTTTGTACACAACACAAAATTGCATTTATATGATTATACCCCTCTTTTGCGTTTTGCTCGATACATGTGAGAATGAGAGCAATAAAATTCGCGCGCAGAAACCTTTTCGAACTTAAGTCACACACGATGATAATATAATTGAACTAAAAAAAAAGAAAAAAAAAAACATACATAACTTGCAAAAACACATTCCTTGCTAATTACGACCAGAGAAGAAAGCTTGAATAAAGTACCGTCATCTGTCAGAAGAAGATGGACCCAGAAGATAATAAGCATAATCCATGCATACAAGAGAAAGCGCCAGAAAGAGAGGAGCAAGAATTAATGTGAAGAGCCAGAGAGGAGGTTGGCGGCGACAAAGCAAGAGCGGCGTATGTATATGTTTCAGAAGAGGAGGAAGTGAACGTTATGTTTTCGGCATATATACATTGTTTATTTTATTTACTTATAATATGTGATTGTAATGTTGTGACCTAAAACTTAGTGGCAACTTATTCACTGCCTATACCCGCTTTTTGGCTGACATAATACGATTTACATTTCTGCCCCGGTGAACATTAGTTAGAGAAATCGGCAGGGAAGCTGCGGTGGCATTTCGGTTTTTGTGGCAATGGAAGGGTTAGAGGTGTAGAAGCGGATATCACCGGTCATTTTTCAATCGGTGGTTACAAATCGTTTCTTAAAATAACATGTCAAATCGGTGAATCGATTGTGGTTACGGTTTAGGTTAGTTAACCGATAAATCGTGGTTTTTTTCGATTTTTTTTAAATGAATTAAAAAACTTAAATAAAATTTGAATAATTAAGATAAATGAGAAACTTAAACAAATTATAATTTGATAAATAGATGAGAATTTAAATAAAATTTGAATTTTTTAAGTAAAAAGTTTTAAAATATATATTTTTAAAAAAGAACTTGATTTTAATTCTAATAATATAAATTAAAATTAAGAATTTTAACGTTTAATATCTATATCTATATCTATATATAAAGGGTAGCGTTTCTAAAAATATTTTTCAAAATTTTTCCGTCCATTTTACTTACTATTTGTAAGTATACATATTTATTATTCATATAATTATTTATGTAAATATTCTTTTGAAAATTATGATTTATGTAAATAAAATATTAAGTATATAGAAGAATTATGTGTAATTATAAGTAAAATCTGATAAAATTTAAAATAATGTAATTTTTTTGAAGAAAATATAAAATATAAAAATTATTTAAATTAAATATATAAATATATGTAAATAATTAGTTAATAAATTTTAAAAATCCAAAAAAGTAAAAGTAAAACATAAATATTTTCAAATGCTGTAAAATAAATTTAAAATATTAATAAAATTATATAGATAAAAATATACGAACTTATAATTAAACTATAAATATTTATTTAATAAATATGAAACAAAATCGAAAATTCAATAATCAAATAAAGTTAAAGAGAAAATTCATAATTAGATTCTATGAAATTATTAAATAAATCTAAAAATAAAAAAGAGAATCCATAAAAATATAAAATAAAATATTAAAAACAATAATATAAACTATGAAAATATTGTGTGTGTGTGTGTATACGAAATCTGAAAAATAAAATATAATAATATAATATATAATATATAAATAAATCTAAATAATTAGTTTATAAATCTGCGAAACCCGAAAAAGTAAATCAAAATATAAATATGTAAAATGATATCAAATAAATTTGTTCTTGTTATAAATAAAATATAAGAACTTATAATTAAATTGCAAATATTTATTTAACAAATACAAAAAACAGAAAACAAACCAAAAAATGGCTAATAGTATAAAATTCAATATGAAATTCATAGCTACAAAAAAGTACCATTAAATTATAAAAAATTATTAACTAAATGTAAAATTAAAAGAAAATTGCAAGAAATATAATATAATATAAACAAAATTGGAAAAAAGTGAAATGAATAACAAAATATAGAAATTTATAATTTGATTTTAAAAAATTATTTAATAATTTTGTTAACTAATAAAAATATATAGTATGAAAACAACCAGAAAATTGATGCAACGAAGACAAAAAAAAAAAATTACAATCGGTAACAAACTTGTCTTTTCTTTCATAATTTTATTTGTTGACTAGACCAAGTGATATGAGGACAAATCTAATAGCGTCATATCTTTCAATTTTCTATGCGTGACTCGAGTAAAACTCGGATTACCCAAACTTTGACCCTGACGTGTCACAAACTTGACAATGACACTTTTATTTTCTTTTTTTTTTGTTTTCCTGAAAAAAAATTATATTATGAACATAAGTGAAAGGTAAATAACTTTATACAATTATTTGATTAAAATTTGAAATCAAAATTTTATGTGGGATGAACAAAAAAATGATTATATAATCGCATAATATAAAGAATTCAATAAAAAATTTTAAAATTTTTAACTAAATAATTATTTATGAACATTTGTACATTAATAATTTGTGACTAATTACTATGACTTTAATTATTTTAACGTTAGAAATCCACACATAAATGATTTATTACTATTGGTTATAAAATTACTTTCGTATGACTTAAATCTATATAGAAATTTTAATTTATTTATCGAGTTCATCAACTAGCTCGATGACTTGGTGGTTAAATTATTCAATGGTTATCCCGAATAATTACTAGGCTGATTTTAAAAAAATAACTATAATAAAATAGAATACATAGGCCCTCAATTAAAATTTTAATATGATGCCTCATTTATTTGGTATTTCATTTTTTCATTTTGTAGTATTTTATATATTTTACAATATTTATATTTCTTTTATTTTCTAGATTTAAGAGATGAGTTTTTATAATACAACATTAATTAAGTATATTACTTCCTATTTTAAAATATTTTATGATTTATTTTATTATATTTCAGGAAATGACTACAGTGCCGTGAAGGCACCATGCACCCCACCCCTCTGCATTTACATTCATCCATTTATCAATATTTGTAACCAACTTTTGATCAAATAGTTGTGATTAAGTGAAGAATGATGTTCTCACGGCACCGTAAAAGTTCCCTATATTTTATAACTTTTTGATGTTTGTTATTGTTTTATTATCAGCTTTCAATAGGTAAAAAACTATTTAATACTAACTCTTATATATTTATTTGATTTACTTATCACTATCGTCAATTTATTCTTTCAATGTCTTTAAAATACATATTTATAAATTAATGAAATTTTATTATATTTTTATCTGATTTCAAAATAATTTCATATTTATATTATTATATTATATTATATTATATTATATTATATTATATTATATTATATTATATTATATTATTGATATTTATAATTTATTTCATTTTAGAAATTATTAAGAACCATTTAGAGTTAAAACATATATATTACATTTATTTAACTAAATTTATATTTTTTTTATTAATTTATTCTTTATAGCATTTTAAGCGTGTTTTTTTACTTTTAAGATTTAGTAAATAATTATTTAGGATTTAAATTATTTTTAATTTTATTCTATAGAATTATTGTGAAGTAAAATTTATTTTATATTATTTAAACTATTACTATCTTTGTAGTTTTTTTTTATTTTTTAAATATTTGTATATAAATATATTTCTTATAAATATTTAACATATTTAATGTTCTTTTATAATTTATTTTATTATTGTATAATATTTCTTTATTTTTTCTTATTATTAAATAATTATTTAGAATTCATAATATTTTAATTCAATTTTAAAATATTTTATGATTTATTTTTATAGTATTTATAATATATATAGTTTTTGTGATTTTTTTAATTTTAATTTAATTAATATATATATATATATATATATATATATATATATAATCTCAATACAAGTTTTTGTATTTATTTAGTTGATTTTATATTCTTTTTCAAATTTATACTACAAGTATTATATTTTTTTTGGGTAAAGGTTTATTTGATAATTGTATAATTATGTTGATATAAATTATATCTAAAATAAAACGTACAACAAAGTACAACTAGATTATTCGGTTGTACTTAAGTTGTACTCGAACAGATTGATATGATTGAATTATGACATAATTTAATGAAAAACTTTGGGGTACAGGTTGACAACAAGTACAACGGATACCGATAATTAGAAAAACCTAAATTTATTATGAGATCTTCAGTTTGTCTTTGAATACAAAGACTAAATAAGAAGATGGACTCAATGATTTGTAATAAAAGTGACTGATATAATTGTTTCGCGTCTAACTAAATGGGAGAGTTTGAGACTATTGACATGTGATGATAACAAGTTAAACTATTTAACGTATAATGTAGTTTGGAAAAAATTGTTTCATCTATATATATATATAAGGGGAGTTGTACAAGAGAGAGAAACAATTCATGAAAAATAGTGGGTTTTCCCGCCCATGTATTGTTTCTATTTTTACTCCCTATAATCACTTTAAAACCTCTCCTTCATTTCGCATTTTATTCTCATGTATTGTTTCTATTTTTACTCCCTATAATCACTTTAAAACCTCTCCTTCATTTCGCATTTTATTATTCATTTCGCATCCCGTTATCTTTCTCTCCTTTATTAAATGATATCCGAAATTCTTAATTTCTCTTCCTTCCGCTCACTCATTCACGAATAATTCTTCATTTGTGATATGATTTTTTGTGAATCAAAAATTTCTCTTTAACCAATTTCTATCGATTATTTATAATAATTTAGGAAGAGACCGAGTATTTTTGCAGTGAAGATATCAAGAAAAGAACTTTAAATCAAATGCAAAACCTTGAATAATCCAAATCGTAAATGAAGGTTCCCAAAAGTCCTGTCAAAAACGTATGTGATTTTTTTTCAGATCTGGTGGATTGGGATTTTTTTATATATTTTTCCAGATTGAGAATCGAGTTGAATTAACAAATGTATGTATTTTTACTTTATTTTCAGATATGTCCGTGTTAATTTTCAGATCTGTCCGTGTATATATCTATGAAGGTATGCGACCAAATGTTTTCCAGCAAATATTTAAATTGAGAATCGAGTTGAAATGAAAAATGTTTTTTTGTTTTTTTTATTTGTTTCCGGATCTGTCTGTGTTAATTTCTAGATCTGTCCGTGTATAGATCTATGCAGGTATGGTGACCGCTCGGCTGGGGGAGCCAAATTAGGAGTCATGGTGGTGTCAAAAATGGAATTGATTTTGTGTGTTGAATGAATATTTGCTTCAATTTTGTAAATTGAGTTTTGATTCAAGTTTTTTTTATTGTCATTGAATCTTTAATGCTCAAGTTTGTAACCTTTCCAATATTTGATTGATGATATGCAGGCTATACCGCATTTTTTGATATTAGTATTTTATTTAATCATCATATTATGGTTATATTATAATATATTTAGGATAATCATTAATTTCATAATGAATAAGTACTTCGAATATCATTCAATTATTGTTCATATAATGATACAACTACACAATATTAGATTAGATAATTTCTCATTTTCAGTTTTGTTATTACAATTGTAAATATTTAATTTAATTTTTTCCTATCAATTGTATTTATAGATTTAATTTATCTCTCTCTCTCTCTCTCTCTCTCTCTATATATATATATATATATATATATTTATTTATTTATTTATTTATATATACATATATTACCTCAATATTTATTTAAAAAAGATAAGGATAAATCATAGATATTTATACAAATTTATTTTCGAAAATCCTAGTTTTCTTTATTTAATGGTTCTAAATATCTTTTCTGATATTAATTGATTCCTACAATTAATTAATTAATCGGATTCATTCAATTAAGGTGAGTAATCAAATTCCTAAATTGATTCCTACAATTTAATCGCCAATTAAAGAATAACAACTTAGGGAAGTCAAATAATTCCTTTATATGATTTCTAATGTTAATTGATTGATTCATAAAGCGCAAGATTCACGGTTTTCTTTAAATATGTCTTTTTTTTTCATGTATTTAGTTTAATATCTAATATCAATTGTATTTATAGATTTAATATATCTAGATTCATCTAAACATATATATTGAATAAGTACTTCGAATATCATTCAATTATTGTTCATATAATGATACAATTACACAATATTAGATTAGATAATTTCTTATTTTCAATTTTGTCATTACAATTGTAATTATTTAATTTAATTTTTTTTCTATCAATTGTATTTATAGATTTAATTTATATATATCTATCTAAATATAGATATTTAGATATACATATATTACCTCAATATTTATTTCAAAAAGATAAGGATAAATCATAGATATTTATACAAATTTATTTTCGGAAATCGTAGTTTTCTATATTTAATGGTTCTAAATATATTTTTCTGATATTAATTGATTCCTAAAATTAAGTAATTAATCGGATTCCTAAATTAAGGAATTAATCGGATTCATACAATTAATGTGAGTGATCGGATTCCTAAATTGATTCCTACAATTTAATCGTAAGTTAAGGAATAACAACTTGGGGAAGTCAAATAATTCCTTTTTATATTTTCTAATATTAAATTATTGATTCATAAAATCAATCAACGCAAGATTCATGGTTCTCTTTAAATATGCCTTTTTTTTCATGTATTTAGTTTAATACCCAATATCAATTGTATTTATAGATTTAATATATCTAGATTCATCTAAACATATATATTTATAAATTTAATTTATCTAAATATTTAATTCAATAAGATAAAGATAAAATATATATTTTTAAAAGAAATTATACATACTTGACTCAAGAATTTTAGGGATTCTACTTATAACAATTGAATGTAAATGATTTCTCTTGATAAATAGATAAATCGTTTGATTTACTAGGACATTAAATATATAGATGAATCCAAATTTTTACTAAATATTTATAAAAAAGATATTTCGAATCGTCTATATATTTAATTTATCAACATAAATTAAATCTATTTTGATATTGAGGATATTATATCGGACATATATATTGAGATGAAATAAATGATCTTATTGAGATTAATTTATCTACAAAACTTTTAAGTGCTCATGGAACGTAAAACACTCTTTCTAAAAAATTTAATCTATCTCAATAAATTAATTCCAGATTTCATAATTTTCGATATCCATCCAAGGATTTAAATTGTCAATACATAAATAGCAATTTGAATTATAAATTAAGGATGTCAACTTTTATATAAATGCTCATATAAAGATTAAATAAAATTTATTGTATCTTAGTAATGTAGTATATTAATTTTTGGTAATTATATAATTATTATACATTATTTGACTACTTAACCGCTGATTAATTCAACTGTCCCCGTGATTATTATACAATTGGATTCGTTGGAATCGTTTTCCAAATTATAACAAACCGGCTCTCTAAAATTTTCATCATAATTGGTTTCTAAAATTAAGGAAGTCATTCCATTTCAAAGTATTTTTTCTAATATTAATCGATACCTACAATCAATTAAGACAAGGTTAGTAGTTCTTCATTAAATATGTATTTTTTCCTAATACAATACTTTAGAACACGGATTCCTAATGATTTTGGAGAATAATTGTTCTCTTTTGAATACGTTTTTCCATATAAATATTTAAAGAGTATTAATAATTGGTAATATACATGTATCTGCATGAAATCATTCATGTATACTTAATTTGTTATCTTATTACACTCTATTACCAAATCTAGTTTTTCAGATATTATGGAACGACAATTATAATGAATTTTTCGCCCGTTTTATGTAGAAAAAAATCATATTCTTATAACAAAAAGAATACTAATAGAGTTGATTTTTGATAATTTTGGGCATTCGCTGATAATTTTTTTATTCTTATACCGTAGAATAATAATTAATTTGCAGATAATGAACTCTCCAATAAATAATACAATCGTATTTTTATTGATTATCAATTAAAATTAATTATTTATTATTTTCCTTTCTTGGAGAGTTTATTATAATAATTTTATTTATCCTTTATCTCTAAATATTTAAACAGTATTAATAATTGGT
>BMAC01000308.1:221065-280151 GCA_014905375.1 Phtheirospermum japonicum
AAAAAAAAAAAAACATTCATACACTCAAACTATTCAAATTAATCCTATAAACTGAAACACTTTTTGTTCTTACTGATTCTGTTAACTTATTTTTCCTTCATCCTAAAGGAATGAAGAAGATTACCAAGTCAACAATTATTGGCGGCAAAAGACTATCTATCATAAGTCATGACGGTAGTACTCATATATTTTTATAGTTTCATAATTTTGTTTGTATAGTTCAATGATCTCTATTTAAATATCATAATTTTTTTATATTAAATTATATTTGATAATAGAATAAAAAATATAAATTATTTTTTTTAGCTTAATATGCAATTCATTTTTTCTTGAGGAAGTTTCTCTAAAAATGCATAATTATTTCGATTTTTTTATATAAATAAATTGTAAAAAAACTTCTGCGTACAACTGAATAGGTTCCAAAAGTAATTATAATAATACTTCAATTTATGTTTTGATAAATTATAATATTCTAATTTAATTATATCAATTAATCTTGCTAAATTTAGGAAATATTAATACCAAAAGTTAATAAATAAATAATAAATATAGCAAAAGTTATAATCTGCAACTTTACTATTAAATAATGATATTTTCTCACGTTATAAATTCAAGGTTTTTTTGGAAAAATTATCTTTGATAATAAAATACACGATTCTTAGTTTTATCTACGTATTCAAGTTAGTTTCTTTTGATGAATTCACTATTATTTACGTATTTATTTCTTGGAAATTAATATTAACATGTGTATTAATTGTTTAGTTATTAAACAAATGATCTTATCTAACAATATTTACTTTATATGAGATTTATAAAGTTCGTCAATTTTCAAAACATTCCAAACTTTTATTTTGCAGAAAATACCAGTGTATCTGAAGCGACTTCCAGAGACCGTTACACAAATCGGGACAATGATACAAATAATTTACAATCATCGGTAGTGGCTCAAGTTTCATATCCTTTTCAGTGATTTCCAATGGCCGATATTTCTAATGGTAATTTATTATTTTATTATTATAATTGAATGTTCTTATCTTATTATAATTCTTGTGCAATTATAACTAATTTTAAATATTTTACGAAACGACACACTCAATCTTAATCTAGCTTTCGGTTCGTACTATTATCTTTAAACTATATTATTGGTAGGATTATTATTATTATCACCATTATTATTATTGTTATTGTTGTTTTTGTTGTTGTTGTTGTTGTTGTTGTTGTTGTTGTTGTTGTTGTTGTTGTTGATAATGATGATATTGTTTTTGTTGCCACAATATAGTTATCAATTGACAAGTATAATTATATAGTCTTCAATTATTCATCCAATTATACATTATGTCTTACAACTTTCATTATTGTTTTAATAAAAAAAATTACTATTTATTCTACGTAATTGACAAACAAGATACATTATTCATACAATCAAATTGACAAATAATCTCATTATATTTTTAAAATTTGATAGAGTATATTATTAGAAGAGGTTGAATTAAAACATTTTAAATTATTAATGATTGTATTAATTCATTTTTATTCAACCTAATGAATGAGGAAGATCACCAAGTCTACAATTATTGGTAGCAAAAGACAATTGTCGAACAATAGTCATGACGGTAGCATTCATACTTTTTTTATAGTTTCATGATTTGGTTTGTATAGTTTTATGATCTCTATATAAATTTCATGATTTTGAAAAAAATTAAATTATATTTGATAATAGAATAAACAGTTCTTTATTTTTTTTAATTTAAGGTGCAATTCTTTTCTTTTTTCAGCCATAGTACAAAACCTGGATCAAAATCAGGCAAATTTCAAACGAAAAAGGGGAAGACCTCCTAAAATCCAACTGTTACTAACAACTGTATTACTCTTTACAACATTAATATTGAGTTCAATTTTATTTAAGTTATATTGTTGTTTCATCATATAATAGTAAACATATTTAATAAATTAAATATTGTATGGTGTATTGTCTGTATCCGATTGTAGAGAGCAATGTTTCTCAGTTTTTGATAAATTAAATAGACAAATACACACAACTCAATATAGAAATTAGAGCTTTTATATACCACCAATTATACTTTGATAAATTAAATTAGAACTTTTAAGAACAATTTTATATATATATATATATATATATATATATATATATATATATATATATATATATTTGTACAGATTTGCAGATGAGCGATGCTGAAATTCAAAACCTTGCTTTACTGGAAGTGGACAAGTTATTGCAGGGCATAGGGAAGAGCTTAAATGACTTTCCTCCAATGCCAATTCCAACTGAAGTCGACTCTAATACTTTTTTTAATAGATTTATTGCTGAGGAGTTGGACTATGACCGTGATGCCCTCATCGAAGAACACGCGATTTTATTTAAAAATCTCAATAAATATCAAAAACACGTGTATGACGAGGTAATGAAATCAGTTTCTTCAACAAAGGGCGGCTTATTCTTTGTTTATGGATATGGAGGAACTGGAAAACTTTTGTTTGGAGGACTCTTTCTGCAGCAGTGAGATCTAATAGTGGGATTTTATTAAATGTGGCATCTAGCGGGATAGCTTCTCTTCTTCTTCCAAAGGGAAGAACCGGTCATTATAGGTTTAAAGTCTCATTCAATCTCCATGAAGAATCATCGTGTGGGATTTTCCAGGGGACCCCCTTGTAGAATTAATGGTGCGTGCACAACTGATAATTTGGGATGAAGTTCCCATGATGCACAAACATTGCTTTGAAGCATTAGACAAAACATTAAAAGATATTATGGGATTCAAGAATCCAAATACTAGAGATATTCCCTTCGGAGGTAAAACTGTTGTACTTGGTGGAGATATTTGACAAATTCTTCCGGTGATTCCCAAGGGTACTAGGCCAGATATAGTACATGCAACCATAAATTCTTCCCACTTATGGAGACACTGTAAGGTTCTGAGATTGACAAAGAATATTAGGCTTCAAAATCTCATCTCAGAGCCTGATTCGAATGAATTGAAAGAGTTTTTTCTATGGATAAATAGCATTGGAGATGAGACGGTTGGAGGATCAAATGATGGCATCGTTGAAATCGACATTTCAGAGGATTTATTGTTGTTAGATGATGGTGACCTTATTGCATCAATTGTGGCCAGCACTTATCCGCAATTTGGAACGAATGCTGAATGTTCTGTTTATTTGGAAGGCCGGGCTATTCTTGCACCAACACTTGATGGAGTCAATTTAATCAATGAGTATATGACTTCATTGAATGAAGTAGAATGTAAGGTATATTTGAGCTCAGATAGTGCGTGCAAATCCGATGCAAATGTTGACATTTTGCAAGACGTCCATTCAACTGAGTTTTTGAACACAATCAAGTGTTTTGGGTTGCCGAATCATGAGCTACGATTGAAGATTGTTACTCCAATCATGTTGTTAAGAAATATTGATCATTCACTTGGTTTGTGCAATGGAACTAGATTGATAGTTACGAAATTGGGTGATCATGTTTTGGAGCTAACGATTCTCTAAGGAAGTAACGCGGGTGAATTAGTACTCATCCCACGAATGACCGTAACACCATCGGATCCTAGGTTGTTGTTTAAATTTCAATGAAGACAATTTTCGGTTATTCTGTCATATGCAATGACAATTAATAAAAGTCAAGACCAGTCCCTATCCCACGTTGGACTTTTCTTGAAAAAGCCTGTTTTCAGTCATGGTCAACTGTATGTTGCGATATCAAGGGTAACCAACCGAAAAGGTTTGAAAATCTTGATTTACGAAGATAAAAATAAACGTAGGAAAAAAACTACAAATGTTGTGTACAAGTAAGTATTTCATAATTTGTAAATCACAAGATTCTGATTAATAATAGTTTTGCGAAGCATGTTCTGTATAATGTTTAATTCTTCAGTTTCTTACATTTATTATTTTAATCTTTATCTTATTCTGTTTTTGTTTAAATTATTATAACCAGTTATTTATTATATTATTAACATAAAAATAATATTAAATATTTGACAAATTAAACCTTAAAATTGTTCCCCCGTTCATCGCACGGGTGTAATACTAGTAATATATAAATGTGGAGTTATTTACCTTTAATTTATTTTTAGGGCGCAGTTATACGCTCCCTATCTATTCATGAGTTCACCCCAATAAAAAAAATAACAAAAATGCCAAAATAATAATAATAATAAAATACTACACCCCCAATCACATCATTTTCTCCAACCCGTCACCACCACTCCAACTTTACCATTATCATCGCCCATCACACGGTCGAACAGGAAGAAGAAAAAATGGTGATGGGTGGTGAAGGTAAGTGATGGATTTGGGCGATAAAGGGTAACAAGCAGATGCAAAATAGGAGTGTTCGTCTCTGGTTTCTTAAGTATATGTCATGTGTTTGAACTTTTTGATCAATTTTTAGCCTTAAAGGGGATGTTCATATCAATTTTTCGAACATGTGTATTGTGTACGGATCAATTTTTCATAGTTGTATTTTGTGATCGAATCGATTTATTGAACATATATTTTGTGTTCGAAAATTTGGTTCGAACGATTTTTTTAAGGTTTTTTTTAATTTTTCTTTTTTCAATGGCACGGTGGCGGCAGAGTATTTCTATGCGCATGTTTTGTTTATGTTCTTCAATAGACGGTGGCCATGGCAGTGGCGGCGGTGATGGGTGGCGGTTGGAGTGGTGGTAGAGAGTTGAAGGATATGAAGTATTTAGGGTGTAGAGTTTAAGGATAATATTGACATTTTTTGTGACAATATTTTCAGTGGGCTGAACTAATAAATAAACGAGGTGCGTATATCCACGCCCTTTGTTTTAAATTTACTTGCATTGACCAATAATCGTGACTTGAGTATTTTAAATTATTATATTACATTAATATAATAATCGTGACTTGAATTATTATATGGGCGCAAATATACGCATCCCAATAATTTATGAGTTGACCCCAAGTGATAAGAACACCCCAAAATTTTTTAAAATATATATATTTTTTACTAAATCAACCCCACAAACACCCTATTTTACCCCTATTTAATATAATATATAATATAATAATAAAACTAAAATAAAAAGAATAATAATAAATTGAAAAAGAAAAGAAAAGGAAAGTGAGAGAGGAAGAAATGGCGAAGAAGAAAGAAAACGCAGGAAGAGGAGAAAAAGAGGGGAAAAAATGGAGGAAAAAATTGCTTTGAAAAATCCATATAATTTACTGAGAGGAAGAATGGAACGGGGTGAGCCATCAAACGTATGAGATAAGTTTCTCATTGGGTTTGATTCACTTATTTATGTTGGGGTTTGAAGTTTTAGAAAGAAATTACCGTGTTCTACTCTGGTTCGTAGAACCAGAGTCATCTGTTCGGTCGAAAATTTCGAACATATAGGCCATGTTCATAAATATCAATCGAACAATATGCAAGTGTTCAAATAATATATTCGAACATATGTATAATGTTCGGTCAGAACTTTCGAACATACATCAATTGTTCATTAAAACCAGATCGAACATCTTCGCGATTTTCAACCAATAAATAGTAATGCACCCAAAAAAAGAGAGAAAAAAGGACTAAAATAGATAGATGTCAAGAATAATAACATTATTCATCTTGTTCTTATCATTATCCTCCATTCTTACAAGTTTTAATGTGAGTGTTTGTTAGATATTGAGAGAGGTTTAGGTATGAAGAAGAAATTACTAGTGTTTATATTTTTATTTTATAATAAATAAATAACAATATATATATATAATTGCATAAATTTTATATTTTCAATCTTAATTATATATTGTGAGTAAGGTTATTTTAGTCTTTTCATTTAGGGCTATTTTTGTCTAAAATATTTTGGGGTCAACTAATAGTATTTTGAGGTCCGTATATCCGCGCCCTTATTATATTGCAATGCACCCAATAACAAAGGAGAAATAGAAATCAAAGTTTAAAAGTCCGAAAAACACATACGTAATAAGATAATCACGTTATAATTACATTCTCAAACTTTACAAATAAGTGGATAACTTGGAATTTAGTATCAAACTCTAAATTTGATATTAAATTTCAAATGGGTATAAGGTGTTTGAGTGTAGAAATAAATAATATAATCGATCCATCGGTAAAATTTTAAATTCAATTATTGGAGGGACAAAACCTCACATTCGGCGTTGTACGCCACGTCATCACCGACATATACAACATGTATATATTATTCGCAAACTATTACATGTATATTAAATACAACATTCATGTGCCGATCACCACGACATTTCAAAAAACCTTAACCACACACATTTTAAATTTTTTTAAAACCACCATCATATTGAAGAAAAAAAATTGGTTATTGGAGGGACAAAACCTCCTGGTCAGCGCCGTACATCATGCCATCACTGACGTATACATCAACCAACCACAACCTGTACATATTATTCATAAATCATAACATATATATTAATTAAAAATAACATTCACTTGCCGTTCACCACGACATTTCAAAACCTATACCACGCACATTTTAATTTTTTTTAAAAACAACATCACATTTAAAAGAATTTAAAATCCGTTATTGGAAGGATGAAATTTCCGGCTGGTGACGTACACCACTTCATCACCGGTGTATACACCAACCAATCACAACACCAGCCAATCATAACATGTAAATATTATTCACAAGTCATAACATATACATTGTAGGGAAAATTCTCATATACTCCTAAAACATAAAAAGATAATTATCATATAGTTCAATAACTCTTTTTATTCCCATATAAGCCCAAAACTTCTCATTTAATAAATAAGTAAATTTAAATTATCAAAACTACCCCTACACCTTTTAAGAACTCTTATATACATACATACATACACACACACACACACACACACACACACACACACACACACACACACATATATATATATATATATATATATATATATATATATATAACGTGAAAATAGAGCAAAATATCAAGTGAGATGAGTCCCAAACCGTGGAGTGGACGGTGGAATTTAGCGATCGCGCAATATTATTGCGCTCCAATTCATCCGGTTCGGACGATGATCTGGAACGAGGAGGTGGCCAATCACCGACAAGGAACCGTAATAGCAGCAATAAAGGGGGATTTGCATCGGATCTATTGAAGCTTTTGGATCGTGGGCTTACGGGCTCGGGCCGCAGGCTAAGTGTCAAGCTCCAACCCGACAGGGAACATCACCGCCTCTCTTCTTCTTCCCCTGCGCCTCCCGATCATCAAGGTTGTCGGAGCCTCTCTTGTGTTGTGGTGAAGGATTTTGGCAAGGAAAGCAAAGGTCTCCACATCGTTCAAGAGTATGTCAAGTCTCATTAAGAGACTAGGAGTGGCAGTGAAGAGAATTAGCCATAGAAGACTTCCTATGTTTGTTTTTTTTGTTGTTGTTGATTAACCAACGAGTTTACTGGACTATGGTTCCTGAGAACTTTATTTTCTTCCTTTCTTGAAACTTGGAAGTTGAGATATTTTGAGAAGTTACTGTGTGTTCTTAATATTGATGAAACTTTTGCTGTCGTCATCATTAGTGTCAAATTATTTCATCTTTGGGTTCAAAATTATCGGTATAATTTAGTAATTTAATTAGAAAAAACATTGCAGACCAAACCTATTAGGTGTTGGCAAAATAGTATGTAATTTTCCAAAAATCGTGCAAAGTAATTTATAATTTTTCAAATTTTTTTTGAAGTAGTATGCAATTTATACAAAGTAGTACCTAATTTCTCAAAAAAATTATGCGAAGTAGTATGTCCCAAAAACTATGCGAAATAGTGTGTAATTTTCCAAAAATTACACGTGTAGTTCTGAATTTACACGAGTAGTTCTGAATTTACATGTGTAGTTCTGAAATTTACACGGGTAGTTCTGAATTATTGAAGAATAATTTTGAGATTTACACGAGTAGTTCTGCATTTACAAGAGTAGTTCTGAATTTACATGAGTAGTTCTGAAATTTACGCGAGTAGTTTTGGATTTACATGAGTAGTTCTGAATTTATACGAGTAGTTATGAATTTACATGAGTAGTTCTGAATTTACGCGAGTAGTTCTGAATTCTTCAAAAACAAAATAAAATAGTTAGAAATGGTAATTTAGTACTCTTATATAATATTTTGGATTAAGTGGAAAGTTGAGATTTCAATTGCCTATTTAGGAAAAAATATTTCACTAATGGTCCATACGAGAATTGACCCTATATTATATATCCTAAGTATCTAATTAATTTTGAGCCCTAAGTATTTAAATAATTATAATTAAAACCTAATTTTTTGAAATATTCACTAATTAAACTCCAAACTACCCTATTTTTGAAATCAACTCTAATTATCTAAATAATTATAATTCAACCCTAAATTTTGAATTGATTTCTAAATAAACCCAAAGTTAACCATAATTTAAAAATTAACCTCAATATCTAAATAATTATAATTCAACCCTAATTTTTCGAAATGTACCATAATTAAACCCTAAACTAACCCTAATTCTTGAAGTCAACTTTAATTATCTAAATAATTATAATTCAATCCTAAATTTTGAATTAATTGCTAAATAAACCCCAAACTAACCTTAGTTTTTGAAATCAACCCCAATTATCTAAATAATTATAATTCAACCTTATTTTTTTTCTTCGAAATATTCCCTAATTAAACCCCAAAGTAACCCTAATTTTTGATATCAACTTCAATTATCTAAATAATTACTCCCTCCGATTCTTAATAAATGACGTTGTGGCTTGAGATGAGATAATTAAGAATTGTGTAATCTGACTAAGTTGCCCCAAATAATCAATCTCTTAAATAAATTAATTATTATTTATCTTTATCCATCTATGTATTTTCTAATACTTATCTTTAATAAAATACTATTGATAAGTCAAAAAATAAAAAATTTATTAGGATTGTGATAGGGATAAAATAGACAGAAAAATGTGATAAATATCTTAAACGTCATTTAATATGAAAATTGAGAAAGAGTCCAGAACGACAATTATTTAGGAATGGAGGAAGTATAATTCAACCCTAAATTTTGAATAATTGTTTCATAAATCCCAAACTAACCCTAATTTTCGAAATCAATTCCAATCTAAATAATTAAAATATAACCCAAGATTTTTGAAATATTTCCTAATTAAACTCCAAACTAACCCTACTTTTCAAAATCAACTGCAATTATCTATATAATTATAATTTAACCATAAATTTGGAAATAATTACTAAATAAACTTCAAACTAACCATAGTTTTCAAAATAATTACGAATTAAACCCTAAACAAACCATAGTTGTCGCAAAGTTTCTAATTAACCCTTAAATTAATATTGAAAACCCATTTATCTAAACCCTAATTCAAGATCATAAACAATTAAAATTGAACCTTGATTTTTGAATCAATTGCTAATGAATCCCAACAATAATCATATTTTTCAAAATAAATTCACAATTATATATCTGAACAACTAAACATTAAAAAAATAACAATAAAAAATTGTACGAAGGGTGGTGGTAGTGAAGTGGTGGCGGCTGGTGGAAGCTAATTGGTGGCGGGCGCTGCGGTAATGATGGTCGGAGATCACCACTTCTCTCAAGTCCCGTCAAATTTTTTTTTGTCTCAATTGTGCAGCGACAGACGAGTTGGAGGGTATAAGAATTATGGTTAAAGGCCGTCGACATATTATTGTTTTTTTATTATGCCGGCGGTCAAAGGTCGTCGACGACCCATCGACATATATGACTTTGCTGATGGACGATACTTGTCGGCATCCCCGCCGCTAAACAATAGCGCCCAGACATGCTGACGGGTAATTCATCAACGACTAACACTTATCGGAGGCTCGTCGGCATAGACAAGGCTGTTCGCATGTTGTCGGTATATATCGACAGTTCCTTACCTATCAGTATTTGCCTGTTTTTTATAGTGAATTAACTTTTAGAGTGCCCGAGTAGATAATGATTGATCAATTAATTAATCATAAAGTTATTGATGAACTATACAATATTATATTAAACAACCTTTTTTAATACAATATAAAATAATCACAATTTTTTCTTGAACCGAAGGAGTAATATTACTCATGAGTACCAAAAAATTGACCTAAATTATTGCACGCGATCCTAAAAAGACAAATTTACCATTATCTTACACAATTTAAATAAATATTGATCAATAGAGCAATGACTTTTTTTTTGGGGAAAAGTATGGTGGTTGAGGAAGGAGAAACTAGAATAACTAAATAAAAAAATATGGCCCCATTTGGTAAAGAGAGATTTGAGCAATGATTAACACATATTTGTCCTTATTTTTAGTAGGTTTATAACTTGTTTTTCCTATTGTTTTTGGTATAAGTTGGGTGGTTTAAACTCGATTTCGTATATTTGTACTCTCAGCTTATTTTACCGCGTTTTGATCTAGATTGATGCAAATAAGTGATTATTTGTGGTTTTTCACTTTACAGCTAAGTAACCGGACAAGTTCGGCGCATAATTAGATTAAGTTGATACTCGCGAAATGGAGAACGAGCTTTCCGGTGAACGAGTAGCAAACAGATAGAAGAAGACGGAAGCAGACGCGCAGCCGCGTCGACTGACGCTCCGCCGACGCGAGTAATGATCTGCGTCGGTCGATGCAGCGTCGACGCAATGACGACGCTACTTGCTGAAGCGTCGATGTCGATGCATTTATGTCGACGCAACGTCGACGCTACTTGCTGAAGCGTCGATGTCGACGCATCTATGTCGACGCAACGTCGACGCTACTTGCTGAAGCGTCGATGTCGACGCATCTATGTCGACGCAACGACGACGCTACTTGCTGAAGCGTCGATGTCGACACATACCGTCGACGCACCCGCCCAGCCGACGCGCGCGCCAGGCAGCACCGACGCCGAGCACCAGCATGCGTCGGTCAACGCACTGTCGACGCTCCGTCGACGCGACGGCCCAGAATCGGGAATTTTAGGGTTTCTTATGCTCCAAGTCAAGAGAACTCTATTTAAACCCTTCCAAGTCCGTCCCAAAGTAGACATTCAGACCCATATACACTGAATTCTTGATCGTAAGGTTCGAGAACAACACCATACACACCTTAATTACAACAAGTGATCAAGAGAGAAGATTCAAGGATCGTCAAGCTTCAACTGTCCGATCGCGATCCGTTCTTCGATCAAGATCATTCACCCCTCCGGAGTAGCTGGAGAARTTACTACGCTTTCTAGTTTAATAAGTACTCTAAACCTTTTATTCGCTTTCTTAGTTTAATTTATGCAATTAAGTAGTAGTTCTAATATTTGTTCTTGAGTTATTTGATGTTTCAAACCTTAGATATTTTTGGTTTTGAATTCGTGATTTTCAGTTTAATTAATGTTTAGTTATAATTCATGCTTGGATTAGTTTACTTCGTTTACAATTCGTTCTAGATAATAGCTGCTCGTTTATGCTAGTTGATTTTGTTAAAGTTCTTAGATTAATCTCTCTAGTTTATAAGTTCCATTTGCTGAATTTAAGTACCTAGTTTTAATTAGTGTTCATGCGTTTTAAATTTTTAGATAATAAAAACAATCAAAATTCCCCCCCAAATGTATGTGAATTTGAGTTGAACAAACTGTTTGAGAATTCCGATTGTATATTCCTCGAGAGACGACTCGAGTCAAGTTGCCAAACTACGCGCGACCCCATTCTCTTGCGGGCAAGCTATTGATCTTTTGACAAATTTTCATAAGTAGGCAACACAAAAGCTTGAATCAAGCAAAAATTAGAAGATTTGACTCAATTGAGAGGATTGACCGGTCAAATTCTCTAATTGGTATGTTTGGTAAACAGGGGTTACAATTAGTTTTTTGGGTCCAAAAAACTAATTTTGAAAAAACTCCATATAAGAGTTTTTTGAGAAGAGAGGTTTTGAAAATGAATTGAAATGACAATTTTATCCTCAAAACCATTTTTTTTAATTAATTTACATACAAAAATTTATTACAATTAAATAATAGTAATAATTATCCAAATTAAATTTAATATATTAAAAAACTTACGACTCAATAAATTTTTATAAATAATATTTCTTAAATAATGATTATTATTATTATTATTATTATTATTATTATTATTATTATTATTTTCTTTTTGTAAAAATTGCTTTAATTATTCAATATATTATAAATTTTGTTATTAATAAAACAAATATTCATCAATAAATTGTACAAATGCCCCCTTTTTGGTCATTTTACACGATCAAACAGCTATCATATCTCAAATATTTACCAAATACTTTTATATAAATTGCTAATACAATCAGTTAGTCAAATCAATTAATACAATCAACTATCCTTTAACAGCTAATACAACCAACTATCAGTTATTCGCTATCTGTTGATTGCCAAACAAGCCTGTATTTTGTTGTGTTTTGTTTTTCAGACGATCATTTAAGCTTGGAGTAAACTTTTTTCTCAAAGTGGAATTAAAATGATTTTTTGACATCCCCTCAATCACAACCAAAACATTCCATTCCTTTTAATCTCTTATTTAAAATTTCAAATCCAATCAACACATAGAAAGAATATCTATTTGTATGTTCTTGCTTTTCAATTGATCGCTAGTATTACACCCGTGCGATGCACGAGAAGATAATTTTAAGGTTTAATTTATCAAATATTTAATATTATTTTAATGTTGATAATATAATAAATAAGTGGTTATCTCCCCTATATATTAATGCAAAATCTTCCTATCATATGTGTCTGTTTCTCATGCTTTGTTAGCTTTAGAAAAAAAATTGGTGCTTCGGTGTCATCCGAGCCTAATATTAACCTAATTTAGTATTTTTTCTTTTTATATATTTACCTACTTTAATACTTTCCTAATATTATATTTTGCCTAATTCAATATTTTTCTTTTATTACATCTTATCTACTATAATACTTTCTTTAACATATTTTGTTCAATTCAATATCTTACTTTATTCTTTTGATATAAAAATATAAAAAAAAATTATATCTAATTAGGAAAAACATATATAAGTTGAATTAATTTTTTTTACAATAAAAGTTGAAATAATTTTATTATAATTCTAAATATTTATATAAGAAAAATATCAGTTATATAAAGTTATTACAAAAGGGAAATAAATATAAAATATAAACTTAATTTTTTTTTATCTAATCCCAATATAATAAATTGAAAATAATATTAAAAATATATATGAAAAACTATTGTTACACCAAACAAAAAATAAAAACAAAATGAAACAAAATAGATATCATAATACTAATACTAATACTAATAATAAATTATTATGCCTAGAAAAATAAATATTAAATATATTTTAAATCTTTTTGTATAATTCAAATATAATGCGTTGATACATATATATTATATAACTACACGAACAAATTAGTATCTTACGCAGAAAAGAAAAAGAAATTAAAATAATATTACATATACTACAAGTTAGATGCACGATATTTTATCAATAAAATTATCAGTGTCTTATAAATTTAATATTTTATATCACATATTCACATGTAACACGCGGGTGTTGTATATTATAGAATTATCAGTGTCTTATAAATTTAATATTTTATATCACATATTCACATGTAACACGGGGGTGTTGTATATTTTACATTTATATTCTAAATTTTTTTATCTAATTAAAATATAATGCATTGATACATATATATTATATATCTGCACGAACAAATTAGTATCTTACGTAGGAAAAAAAAAGAAATTAAAATAATATTACATATACTACAAGTTAGATGCACGTCATTATTTCAATAGAATTATCAGTGTCTTATAAATTTAATATTTTATATCACATATTCACATGTAACACGCGTGTGTTGTATATTTTACATTTTTTCAAACTCAATTTTATGCGGGTTTCCCCGTTATTATTAAATATTGATTAGACATCGATACAATGCTACACAAGTTGAGAGTATGACATCCGTTTATGTTTTCAAAGTATGTAAGTAATATTATTAACGAATTTAACGTAAACATTAAAATACAAAATAACGTAATAATAATTAATAAGTAGAGATTATGCATGAGTTTAAAATGTGACTTCTTTTGAATTTTTATAAGTATGTAAATAAATTATTAACAAATTGAATCTAAGCATGAAAATAAAAATTTAATAATTATAATAATTAATAAATAAATTAGACATGTAAAAGGCAAGAGTTGAGAATACATCATCTGAATTTCTCATTTTACATAAAAATTTGTAATTATCGCAAATATTTTTTTATATTTATCTTTTGATAAACCCCGTGTAATACACGAGATAATAATTTTCTATTTTTATATATTTCACTTTATTATATGTTACCTAATTTAATATCTTACTTTTAGTCTACTAAATAAATTATATTTAATTATAAAAAATCTATATAAGTTGAACTAATTAATATTTATAATAAAAATTGCAATAATTTTATTTTTGTATTTTAAATATTCTATTTAAAAAAATACGAGTTATATAAAATTATTACAAAAGAAAAATAAATATAAAAATATAAACTTAAAGTTCCTTATCTAATCTAATCATAATATAATTCATTGAGAATAACATTAAAAATTTATATTAAAAACTATTGTTACGCAAAAAAAAAATAAAAAAAAATAGACACAAAAATAAAATGAATAATAATAAATTATTACACCTAGGAAAGTAAATATTAAATATATTTTAAATCTTCTTATCTAATCCCACTATAATGCATTGATAAACATATTATATATTTACATGGACAAACTAATGTCTGATGCAGAAAAAGAAAAAGAAAAAAGGAAATAATAAAATAATATTACATATACTACAAGTTAGGTATACGATATTTTTAATAGAATTATCAGTATCTTATAGATATTTGGTATACCTTAAACTAATTTTGTGACTCCCGGGTAAAAATATTTGAAAATTACTTTATTGTGAAAACCAGTCTTATTGTAATTAGAACAATTAATACTTCGATTTATGTGTACCATTTTTAATATTATTCTTTTAATATTAACGAATTTATTCTAAACATTAATATATAAAAGATTTAATAATAATAACTAATAAAATAGATATTAGACACGAGTTTAGAATGTGTCGCCTTTTGAATTTTTGTAAGTATGTAACTAATATTATTAATGAATTTAATTTGAACATCAAATGTAAAATTATTTAATATTTATAATAATTAATAAATAGATTAGATATTTACAAGGCACGGGTTGATAATACATTATTTTAATTTTTTATTTTAGATTTGAAATTCTGTAATTATCACAAATATTTTTTTATGTTTATCTTTTGATAAATCCCGTGTGATACACGGGTATTAAACAAGCATATATTAATGCAAAATTCTCCTAATCTATGTGTCTGCTTCGCTTGGATAATAAAGAAAATTGGTGCGTCGGTTTCTTATGTGTCATCTGAGCCTAATATGTACCTAATTTAATATTTTTTTTATTGTATCTTACTTAATTTAATATTTTATTATTATTATATTTAGAATAACTTAATTAGTTTTCTTTTTATTATATTTTGTCAAATTCAATAATTTTCTTTTATACTCCTAATATAAAAATATAAATAAGTCATATATAATTAGTAGAAGAAATTTAAATTAATTATTTTAATTAAAATACAAATTACATATGAAATAATTTTAATTACAAAAAAACAACTTATTTATTAAAATAATTAAATAAATTTTATTTATAATAGAAGTTAAAATTGTTTATTTTTGAGGTCTTAGATTTTTTGTATAGGTAAATTATGATATATTTGCAATAATTGGAATATATAACTAAATAATAGTAATGAATTCAATGTAAATATAAAAAAATAAAATTATATAATAAAATTTATAAATATTTTTTATCCAATGGCACAATGTGATAAGGCTTGACAGTATGACACCTTTTGAATTTTTCAAAGTATGTAACTATAATTATTAACAAAATTAATCTAAACTTAAAATATAAAATGAGTTAATAATAATTAATTAATATAGATCAAAAACGGGTTGAAAATGTTATATCTTTTAAATTTTTATAAGCATGTAAATATAATTATTAACGAGTTTAATCTAAACATAAAATTATAATATTAATTAATAATTATAATAATTAATAAGCTGAATCGGCCACAGGTTGAGAACATATCTTTTTAATATTTTATTTTAAATTTAAATATTTGTAATTTTCATAAATATTTTTATATTTAGTTTCTTATAAATCCCGTGTAATACACAGGTGTTAAACTAGTACTAATTTAAACAAAAGTAGAATAAGATAAAGATTAAAATAATAAATGTAAGAAATTGAATAATTAAACATTATATAGAACATGCTTAACAAAGTTATTATTAATCAGAAATTTGTAATTTATAAATTATGAAATACTTCTTTATACACAACATTCGTATCTACGGCTATTTTCCTCACCGCAAATCAATATTTTTTAACATTTTCGGTTGGTCACCCTTGATATTGCAACATACAGTTGACCATGACTGAAAAAAGGGTTTTTCAAGAAAAGTCCAACGTGGGATAGGGATTGGCCTTGACTTTTATTAATTGTCATTGCATACGACAAAATAATTGGAAATTGCTTTCATTGAAACTTAAACGGTAACCTAGAATTCGATGGTGTTATGGTCATCCATGGGATGAGTACTAATTTACCCGCTTTACTTCCTTGGAAAATCGTTGCTAAACGGCAACAAATATATTAGGTATATTAATCAATGGTCATCAAAACCATTATTATATATGGCGAGGTGTTACAAAACTTTAATTAGATTAGTTAACAGATTGGTAATTAAAATAAATATGATTTAGTAAATCATCTAACCAAGTAATGAGATGTTAAAAATCATATCGAAAAATCAAGTAATTGATTTTGGTTGGTAATTACCATAATAAATCATCTAACCAAGCAATTAAAATCAATGTGATTAAATAAATCATCTAACCAAAAAAAATAATTAATGAGTTACAAATTATCATATATTTAATATTAACTGATTGATAACTTGTAATATATTTAATATTGATAAATAATGAATAATTATTTAACTAATTATTATGATTGTTAAATAGGATAACTTTAATAGTAGTTCTATTTTTACATATTATTAATAGGTCGTATCATGTATTGAAATAATATTTAATAGGATAATCTTTAGGGCGTATCTAAATATGAAGATCTGCCAAAATAATCCAAAATGTTTAATATATCATCAGCATATTCCTGCATATACTTTGAATTTTCACATATTATTAAAAGTACGACCTATGAGATATATTTACTTATAGCTAAAGTTATGGGTACTACCAAAAATTATAGAAAATATGTATATGAATGATTTTTATTATAAAATATTCAATTTCAATTAATATTTACTTTATTCAAACATTAATAAATGTTGTTAATTAAAATAATTGATTGATATATAAATATTTGTTGAAATTTGATAATTTTAACTGATTTGCGTATATAGTCCAATATATATTGTGGGCAATAGAAAATTACTTTTCAAAAAATGAGCTTGTTATTTATCAACAATAATAATTCTTGATAGTTGCAATTTGTAGTATTATAGGAAATTTATAAACAATGATTAAATTTTATTGAAACCAATCACAAAATGCTACTAACATCCAACAAACACTTATTAAGTGACAAATAAAAATAAGCAAAATACTAACAATAACGACGATGTTTAAAAATAATGTCTAATTTTTTTCTTACTTGATCACTTTCTTCAACTTCTTTAAAGATAGCGTTAGTGGAAAATGCTTCTTCAAGACTTCGTTTGGTCAGGTTCGCATCATCAACATCAATGGAGCAATATGAATCATCATTCACATTAGTATTTTCAGAAGAACATGCTTCATCATCATCCAAACTTACATAGTCCTAAGAGTAATTAATTGAACTTGGTATAATGTAACTATGTATATTAATAAAAAAAAAGTTTATTGACCTTGTTTGAGTACTAAAATAGATATTACCTTATCACAAACTGATTCACTTAGATACGTCTTCAAAATCTTATCAGAGTCCTGTAAAATAAATATTATTTGTTTTATATGAATATCAACCTATAAATGAGTTAAAATGCAATTGATTAAAACTTCAATCATGCCTGACTGACACTGTCGATGAAAGTTTTTCCGAATCTCGCAATCAACTCCAAATCGAGAGAAATTTTGGTTAAGATAAAAGTAGATTTCCATGCTTTGCTTGCATTCGTCTTGCACTGCACTTTGAATAGATCTTTTTTTATCAACTAAATCACCAATGTTGCTAGGGACAACATTAGGATTGACATCATGTAAATATGAGGAATTATTCATCAATATATAGAAATATTTTAAAACATTCAAAAAATTAACTAATGTCAAGTAATCAAAGTGTATATCTTTTCTTTATTCGTATCATCTACCTTCTTACAAATCAAATCACAACTATCCTTATCCCAACAAAGAAAGTTAGTGTTTTCACTATTGTCCATCACAAGCAAATCCAGCTTATATCTATAAAAAAAAAATAGTAAAATTAAAAAATATACAATGGTCTAATTTTACATTTGTATGTTAGGATATACGAATAATACATATATGTTCCATCACCTCCTGTATTATTTTTYWAATTGTAACATTTGAATTTGTCATCCTCTTTCTTCAGGYCATGAAAARATTTGGTMCATGCGTAGTACCAACAGTTAGACTCATTCTAACCTTCAACAATCAAACAACTTGTCCAATAAAATCCATCCTATTAAACCAAAAAATATGGGAGTAAAATATGCATAGTTGAGACAATTTGTTTAGTTATAATAATTCTTAAATAAATAAAAACGCTAATTTATATCAAGATGTTTTGACAGTAAAATATTTTATTTCACGTGTTTATTACCTCATTAGTGTCCAATAGCTGTTGAATTGTTTTTGGAACCACGGATCCAGTCATGAGATCATTTGCAATCGAGCATTGTGATCTTTCGGATATTGTACTGATAGTGCTCGATTAGACATTTTTCTTGGACAAACTACAAAAATATTCAAAATTATTATTCTCTATAAACTTTTTTATGAAATACAAACATTTTTATAGAAATAGATTGCTATCTTCCAGTACCTTTCTATATATTTTCATATTTGAGGGTCGTTTCCATTGACAATCACTTGAGTTATATTGTAAATATTTTGGCATTGCTTATCCCCGGTTATTTGATAAACATTTTTTATAATCATTGCATTAAGAAATCATATACATGTTATATTTCAATTATTTCAAACCTTTATATTCCTTCACTCGATTAAACTGTATGACAACAATAATTGGAGAAGTAGAGTCAACTAGAATTTGTGGAGAAATTTCATCAGCATATTCAGCCCGAGACGTACATGAAAGTCGTAATCCCCTAATAAAAAAAGAAATTTTGTTTGACATACAGTCAATATATGTAAAGTTAGTAAGATTGCAAACTAACAAATATGGTTCTATAGTTTTTTTCAACACATATTGTAGAATAAATCATTCATAATTAAAGTTTAATTAAAATTTTATTTTTCTAAAAGAACTTAACTCTATCCTCATCCATGATGCACTTTCTATCCGCAAGAGTGCGAATTGGCTGGACAGCAACAACTCTACCGAGAACATCTGGAAAATAAATATAATTACAAAACTTTACGCAAATACATTTGCTAATTAAAACTGATTTATTAAGTAATTTTTTCAAGCCTATTAAATAAATTACAATGAATATATAAACGCAAAATAGACAAACACAAAAAATAACCGTACATAGCTCAATATGTGTCTTATTAGCGAGTTCTTTGATCAAATTATATGAATTAATTTTAAATCTTCGATTTATTATTATTTAATTGAGCTATCGCAACAGAATGCGATATAATTACCAAGCCATACTTAACAAAGATATATAAAATAATGGATTATGTCAATAAGGATTTTTCAGGATACTAACTAAGGTCAAATGTTTCTTTATTACGGTCTATTCATTGAAAAATTAATCAAAGTCATAAAACTGAAAAGCAAATGGTATATTCAAAAAAAAAAAAAAAAAAAATCCCAAAATTGATTTCGCAACTCGAAATCGAGGGACGTTATTTATTTCAAAGAATTTACCTAAGCATATTCAAAGAGTAATGGGAAAAAAATAGTTTTATATTTATTTTGTGTTGATGCATTGATCAAATTATTGTTTCAATAATTTGAGAAAAAACATGTAATTTTTGAAAATACTAAAAGAGCTACTTAATAATTGATGAACAACCAAAATTTAATTCAAGGTGATAATAAGGCACTCATAAAATGCATGACTTATTGTTGGAAAGTTATTTTATTTAAAGAAAATTAAAGGTTTTCAAGCAAATATAGATACGGGGATTTATTTTAAAATTAGTATGCTTGAATTTTTAATGAGTCAATGACTGGATATTATAAATTGATAAATTCAATCCTTGATTGGATATTTAAAATTAATGAATTACAGTATTTTATGATTTATGTAAAAGATATTTTCATTTAATGAAAATGAAAGATATATGAGAATCTATATTCACGCCGACTTCCTTAATTGTAATTCAATTTGCTATTTATATATCCTTGGTTGCATATTTAAAATTAATAAATTACAATATTTTATAATTTATATCAAGTATATTTTCATTCAAGAAAATAATAAAAGATATGTGAGAATTTATATTCAGGCTGACTTCCTTATAACAATTCAATTGTTAATGAACTTTCGTAAATGTATAAATAATATGATTAATTCAGAGAAATCCTTATATATTAGAAACGATTAGACGTAGCATTTATATTGGCAATATTTAATTCAATTCCTCAAGAGAAAACAATAAATTAAACGATTCATATCTATGTATTGACATATCTATATATTGAACGATTCATAACAACTGAGATACCTCTGTATATCTCAAATTGAGTAAATCATTGATATTGCCATATTTATGATTTTTGGAATTAATTTATTGGGATAAATTAAATATTTAGGAATCGGAGTGTCCGCGATAAAATCATTTAATGATTCATCAAGATAAATTAATCTCAATAAAATCATTTAATTTATCTCAATATATATGTCCGCGATAAAATCATTTATCTCAAAATAGATTTAATTTATGTAGATAAATTAAATATATAGATGAATCCAAATATCTTGTTTAATCATTAAACGATTTGTATAACCATTTCGATTCATCTATATATTTAAGTTTCTTAATAAATTAAACGATTCATATCTATTTATCAAGAGAAATCATTTATATTCAATTGTTGTACGTAGCTTTAATGAAATTTTTGAGTAAAGTATTTATAAATATCTATGATTTATCTTTATCTTTCTAAATTAATATTGAGATAAATTATATATATAAATCTATATACGTAGATAAGTCTTTTTAAATCATTCATTTACCAATATCTTAAGTAAGGTATAGTTTATATTTTTACCCTAAAAAAACGCATTAATTTAGTAAATCAACGATTTTATTAATTAAATTATATTATTTTAAGTAATAATTAAAATATAATTTAAGTAATGCATAGTTTATAATTCATACTACGTGTAATTAATAAAATTATTAATTTACCAATATCTTAATGAAGGCATAGTTTATATTTTTACCCAAAAAAAATGCATTAATCTAGTTAATCAACGATTCATTAATTAAATTATACTATTTTAAATAATGATTAAAATATAATTTAAGTAACATAGTTTATAATTTATATAATTAAAAACTTAGTTTTTAAATTTAACAGTATAATTTGCAACAAATTAATATATCTTACAGTTATCTTAAAAAAAAAAAAGGATTTATTCATCAACGGTTTTTCTGTTTAAACAGTTAACATGATGTTGCAAAACAAAATTAAAAAAAAAAAAAGAGGATATAATCAAACTCAAATTAAACAAACCATATTATCTTTGCGGAAATATGTAATCCAAATCCGTTTATTGATAGCATGTTCAGGTTGCAAAATAAAAAAATAAAAAAAATCCATAAGAAATATAATCAAAGAGGTTATTAAGATTGGAATCAATTATTTTGATTGAGTTCTAATATTTATTAGCATGATATATATAGTAATAATTCATAAGGATGGTTATGTTAATCATCAACTAATATGGAATAACATATATATTAATATATTTAACTTCAATTATTTTTTAAAGTCATATTTTATTACTTTATTTTTTAGTAACTTCACTCTAATTATAAAGGTATTAATACCCATTTCTATATACTTATTAGAAAGAAAAATAATTAAAATTAATAAAAGCAATATACATATTGGTATTCGGCATATGTAATAAAAAGCAGATATAATAGATGTAATTACAGTATGAAATATATTCGGCAAGAGAAATAAAATCAATTTAATGAAATATATTTTTACTATGATTAACACCCGTGCAGATCATACCAGTTTTAAGGCATTCATGTATTTGGAATATCTTAAAAAAATAAGGCATACATTTTAGTCTGTTTTTACTATGATTATCAGTGCCTTAAAAATATTTTAAGGCATACATTTATTTGGGCAGATCATACCAATCTTGTTTGATTAACAGTTCAGATGATAAAAATTAATTGCGTCCAAATATATTAGGCATAATTTTTTTATAAAGTTTTTAATATTATCATACCAATTAGTATTTTTTTAATACCAATTTACAATATTTTATCTTAATAAAATATATTTATAATTTTTTAATATATTAAGGAAATCTGTTCGGAATAATTTTATTTTTATTATATATTCAAAGAAATCTGTTTTTCCTTATAAGATTCCTAAAATTAAGATAAATCCGTTTTTCCTTTATAAAATTATAAATTTGTTTTTCCTTTATAAGACTATAAGATTTCTATAATTCTTTTTTTTCATAAGATTCGTAGAATTTAAATATATATGGTTGTATAATACCAAATATGTTCAGCGTGTAAGATTTAATTAATAACCAATATCTTAATTATTAAAATGATTTTCCTTAATAAAAGTACAAATCCATTTTTCCTCAATAAAACTATAAAATCCCTAGAATTTTGTTTTTCATAAGATTCCTAGAATACCGATATATATGGTTGTATGTAATTTACACTGCGATATATACAACGATATATTTATGTTACTATCAATATTTACTTATTCCTATTATTAATATACGTATGGATAATAACATGAAATAAATAAGCCTTATCATTATTTTAAGCAATGATTATATTGTAATTTAATTAACGCCTAAAATCTGTTTTTTCTAATTCATAGAATTCAGAAAAATCCGTTTTTCCTTAATAAAATTATAAATCGAGATGTCACTAACAAATTAATTTCACTTATCTGCCATAATTGTGATATCACACGTGCATTAAGAGCATCTCAAATGCAACAATGTTGAAAGTGAAAAAATTGACATATGAAATAAAAATAATTATGTGGCACATTAAATGCTTGACATTGTCAAAAGTAATGTGTTAAATTCTAGACATGGCTCTTGACAATGTCTACAATTAATTTTAAAGATATCATCCAATCATGTTATTTCTCTCTTTTTATTTTTTCTAAAAATAAATAAAAAAATTATCACATATATAATATTAACATTGATGCATTGGAAATTTTTTTTTATAAAATATCAATATCATTTGACACATATGATCAATTAACAACGTTGTACCGGAGATGTTTAAACGCGAGAATACAAAAATCGAGAAAAGAGAGAAAAAATGAATCGAAGTCGTAAGTAAAGTTACGGAAAAGACCTCCTGCTTAGAGCTATCCACCAACGTCCTGTCATGTCCGCCGCCATCGCCGTCGAGTGTGAAGAACCAGTATGCCGCCGCCGCGAATGCCGCTGCGGCCAACGAGACCTGAACCTCCTCCCAAGACGGCAATAAAACCTCAATCAAGGTCTCCAGCACTAACATTTCCCCCAAAATTACTCAAATTGCACGAAATTTACTAGAGGTAAATTGCAGTGGAAGGTTCAGGGAGGCGAAAACGTGGCGAAGTACAACGAAAATTAGCAAGCCGTAACGCATTCAGTGTGTTTGCTTTTGCGTGCATGATAAATAGAGACAGGCTCTAGAGTCGAAAGGAGGAGAACGGAAGCAGGAAACACACGAGTATGCTAAAAAGGTTGAGTATGCTAAAAATCCGTTTCACTTCACATTAAAGGTTGAGTATGCTAAAAATCCGTTTCACTTAAGTATTTATGTCTCAGCGTATATCCATGTCTTAGTGGAATTTTCTAGAAAACCAAGTAGCGACATGAGTCCCTAATTTGACTGAAGTTGCTATATAGCATGATTGTTTTATGTTCCACCAAATTTTTATTTTCTCATGCATATGTTAGTTCTGTCTAGATTGGAGAAAAGATTTCCTGGGTTCCATTTTTCCTTGTTCAGTACACACAAACAAACACTTCTATGCTTCTTACCATATGTAGCATATTTTTCTATCTATCCATACTGAGTTATATCATAATGAATTGTCTCTAAAATCATGAAGGTTGGTAACATTCTTAAATTTCTCTGTGCATGTATGTTACATTTTAAACCATCATGAATGTTGAATTATGTTTGGTGGCTTTATTGTTGATGAAGTATTGCCAAATGTTACCTTTTATTATGTTTCGGCAATACACTTTCATGTTATATTGTGCTTCCTAGTAGCTATTTTTGTTTGTGTTACTTTTTCTTGAACTAATTCGTTAAAGGATTCTATGGTAGATTAGTGTGACAATCTATAATTGGGATATAATCCGGAGAAGTGCAGTTCTTGGGTCAGTGACTCTTTCTGTCGAAGACGAAGGCCAAACTGGCTCAATATGGTATAAATTAGACAATGCATCCGGGCAGGTGATAAATTGTACTGGATGTCTACTACTGAGATTTATAAAATGTATTTTGTGCATGTTTTCCCCTTTCTTCTTCAGAGTTTGATACACTCATTTTTGTTTGGTTGTTAGGTCTGTCTCCATATTGAAACCCTCAAAGTCAAGTTGGTTTCTTCCAGGTATATTTTTGTCATGCTTGCCTATCATATTTCCTTCATCTTCTCTCTGCCACTCCTTTTTCAGGTAAAATCGATTCGCGTGCTTAACCTTTTTAAAGATGTAAAATTAGAATTACTCATTAATACATTTGTTTAATACATGGATTTGTTTTAGTATTTTATTTGTTCGTTTGAGTTCATAACCAGTAAAGAATACAATATGTAGGGAGTCTGATGAAAAGAATCCATTGGCCAAAAGTACAAAGATAAATTGGAGATAAAGAGTGCAAGGTGTTGAAGAGATGAGAGTAGGAGTGATGTTACAGATGTCAGCTTCTAAGAGGTTATTATTTGACAGATTTAACATATCAAGGTAGTTATTCGAGCGGCTCTTCAACTCTATGTTACTACAGAATAATATTCTTTTTTGTTGGCTTTGTCACGTGTTCACTAGATTGCTATGCAGAAGGTACTGTTTGTAGTTTTTGATGGCTGATATATTTTCTTTTCCCCCTCTAGCCTGAAAAGTGAAAACACAATAATATTTGTTTGTTCCTTTCACAACTGGAATGACCATGTAAATGAAATACAAGGGATTGAGTGGTTGACAAGACTTGAGATGTGGGCTGGGTTTTTTGTGATGCTGAAATTTGTGTTGATGTGGGGTGACTTTATTCTGATGTTGACTTCTCTTTATCTTAGCACCCTGAAAATCATTTTTAATCTTCTTAATGCTTGTAGTTGATTGAAAATTACAATAATATTTTATTGTCTAGAAACGCTAAACCATTGCGTGTATCCTTAGAAGATTTTTTGTTATCGTTAGATCCTTTGTGCATTCTTGAACTTTTAAATTCAAATTTGGATTAGTATCCAATCATATATATTAGACCTGCATGTTGCATTTTACTATATCATGGACTTAAAAAACTTTTTTGATATTCATGACTATGGCCAGTCTTCTTGACCTTTTTTAGGTAAGATATTGAAGCTAAGATTAGATATATAGAGCCAGTAGTTTAATTGGAAAAAAAAACATTTTTGCTGCATGTATGCATATTTTGTTTGTGTTGATTCATTTTCCACAAAACAATAAATTCTTCGTAGTCGTCTAATTTGCGTAATGGTTGAAAAATTATGTTTTTGTCTGTCAGACTGAGAAATAGATCACTTTATTCATTGCTGTGAAGTGACTGCTAATCTGAATATTGACCATACAAAATCTTTCATATAGTAAGGTACCTGAACTCATGAATGTACTACCATTTAGGGATTTGAGTGGCTATGCTGGTGCTAACTCTCGAAGAAGGGCTTCGGATAAACAAGGACCTATGATTCTTCGTCAGAAACATGGCCCACTGCAAACAATATTTAATTTTCTCTCAGATGAGGTATTGTTTTAAAGTTGTACTCTGAAGATGCTTTGTCATCAGTATTTATTTTCAGTGCTTTTGGTTTTTCTGTCTAAACTTTGTTTTTGTTTTTGAAAATTTTAGGTGAGTTTAGTTGCTGATAAAAGTGGTGTTCTTCAGGTTATTGAACATAACTATTCATGTGCAATTGAGAGGTCGTTCTTGTATCATGGTCGAATTTACATATCAGCGCGCCACATCTGCTTCCACTCAAATGTTTTCTCAATCAAAATGAAGGTGACTTTCCCATCTTTCATCTTGAGTGACTTAGCTTAGATCAGGTCTCCCCATGACGCATCTCTTTGGAACTTCTTGCCAAAAACTCAATTCTTCTGATGGTCTTTTAAGATTAGAGACTTTCTATGGCACTTGTTCGAGTAGATTTGAACTAGGTGTATACCTCATTACTGTCGAGAGTGTTCTGCACAGTTTTTGGTTTTGTTTTTTTCCTTCCAACGTAACAAAGTCCAATTTATATTGAAGATACTTTTCTAGCAAATCATGCTAGGGAAATTGAAAGGCTTTGTCAATATTATATAAAAATGATTTTTTCCATTAAGAAAGGAAATGATATTGTACAAAATAGACATGATTTCCTCTATTAAAATAGGAAACCATAATCAGTAAATTTCCTAAAGTCTAGAATCAGAATATTCTAATATCTTGGGATTTATTTCTCGAATCATGGAGATTAGGTTTAGGTTCTCTACAGTAATAGTCATTTGTATCATAGTGCCTAATACCATCTTTTCGTTGTTTCTCCAAGTGGTAGTAATGTTCATCTTTTCCACTAAAGGCGTTTGCTTATTGCTACATTTGCATGTTACTTCAGATTGACATTGGAATGCCATCTTAAAGAAGTCACATGATAATTGAGAAAGGGAAATCTATGAACATTTATGACTTTGACTAGTGCCCTTTTGGTTTGTTGTTGAGAAACTGATTTGAGCTGAATTAATCTTGTACTCCATTTATACAAGGTGGGTAGCTGAGCTGTAATTCTCAACTAACTTCAATTTAACAGACTAAGCATGACTAAGTTAACTAATCTAACTGCCTAACTGCCAAGTTAAATGCTAATATTCAAATAGTTGTGACTACAAATACACTAGTTGGTCTTTTGCTCTTTTTCTTATGTTTGCATTTTGGCTGGTGATTATACCTTTTGGAGACATAGATGAGGTACAAAATTCTTCCAAGTTTTCTTGCCCCACTACTACTTTTACACTCTGGTTTCCTTACTGCAAGTATGCAATGAAATAGCCATTTAATTGCTTTGCAAACACAGATAAATAGGAGCCAACATGCATTGATCAATCCTGCAATTATGGTAATTCTTAGAGCTGGCTGGGGGCCATGGTGTGCCTCCTCTGGGAAATGCTGATGGTTAGTAGTTGTTCCATCTTTGGTCTTCTAAGTGCCTTTTTATTTATTTATGACGTCTGATATGTTTTAACAGGATAATCAATTACTACTTTCAACCACCTGTATATAGGCACCAGTAGAATAAACTTTTACCTGATGTGCTATGGCAAAAGGGACAACAAATTAATGCCTCCCTTCAAATTCAACACTTAAATCTAGTGAAACATCCATTGGTTGTGCAAATATATCACAGTAATCTAGCTTTTATGGTTCTGCTTTAGTCATATTTTTTGATCTTAGAGTTAAATCTAGATTACATTTTTCTATGTCAGGTAGAGTCAGATACAAATTTGCATCCTTCTGGAATATGAATCATGCATTGAGAGCTCTACTGCATGCAGCGAAGAAGTATAATGGCATGATAGAAGCGGACAAGAAGGTTTGGTTCTTAACTTTTGTTAATCTCCGTGTCCTAATTTGGCTATCTTAGAGAGAATCAATTCCATTGTATATAATTGTTTGACTCGATTAATTGATAAGCCATCGATTAATTGTTTTTTACATTGTATACTTTTGGACTTGTATGGCTTGATTGGTTACCGCATACCACTAAATGCTTTAATCTTATACACTAAACAAATGTAAGACAAGAAAATAATAATGAGAAGAGGACGAATAAAAAAATGTCTAACCCATATTTTATGTGAGATTGAGTGATAATTGATCATTAAAAAAAACCCAAAAAAAAAAAAAAAAACAAAAAAAACATGTAGATTGGATGATTCAGAAACTCAGATTCTTTTCAATATGAAGTTATTTTCTGTAAGGAAGCCATGCCATTGGCAGAACATGGTGTCTTGCATGCCTACAATCTGTTCATTGGGGACTAATATTGTTGTTATGATGCTGAACAAAAAGGGCCTTCATGGGCTTAACCAAGGTTCTAGAACCGCAGGTTTTTGTTCAACGAAATGCCGAACCTTAACCATAGCTGGACCTTGCCGGTTAAGGTTTGGTTTCTGGAACCGCCGGTTCCTGTTCCGTCGAACCGTATGTTTTCTTTAAAATGTTATACCAAAATTAAAACTGCTAATTTCTAACACAATATTATTATTGCTCAAAAAGGAAGGAAAAAGCCTTTCGGCTTAATTATACTATTAAGTTGTGTGGTGTAGAGGATATAAATACCATGTAGTTGACTTACCTTATTACTCTTATTATCTTTTGGGAATGGCGCCTCACAATCACTCAAGTTTCCCGTCTGAGTTTTAATTGTCCACTTTGTTGAAATCTTATATAATAATGCGTAACGAGGAGCACTTGCCATTCTACTAGAAGTTGGTTGGCTCACACTTTCTCGAGTTTTAAATAATTGCTCTAGCTCTCACTCGGACTTCACTTAAGTCATATGAAATCGTTGTTGGAGACTCATCTTTGGGAGAAACAGCGACGTTTCTCTTTCCAGTTGTCGATGAACTTGCCATAATATTATATAATTTGTAGATAGAAAAATTAAAATTGAAATATAAGTGAAATAACCTACGGGGTTAATTGGAAATTGAAATATAAAATAGAAACAATTAGGGACTTGGGAGCTTTAGATTGTAGAATAGAGAGAAATCGAGTGAGTTTGAAAGATTTTGTGAGCAAAAATGAATTGTGGGGGTAATTATAGAAAATAAATAAAAACAAAGAAAAATGAACAAAAAAATTGGTCAAATGACCGTTCAGCCAGGATCTAGTCGTTGATCTCCAACAGTAAGATCCTCGTGGCTGTTAATAAAAAAAAAGAAGACCTTTGAACCGACGATTCCACGGTTTCTGCCCACAGGAACCGGAAATAGCCCTTCCACGGGGCGATTCTACATGGTTCGAAACTGAAACTGCATTCAATGGTAATTCGAACCGTTGACCAAAGTCCGCTTCTCAGTTGAACCATGGCTTCCAGTTCCAAATGGCCGTTGACTGGTAAGAAATCAATGTGATCATGAAACTAAATCATTAAGTTGGATAGTTGACGCTTGCCGTTTATTATTCTTTCTTTCTTTCTTTCTATTTATTTATTTTTGTTGTTTTAGTGTTGCTATTAGAAGTGGAATCATTTTTTGTTGCATAATGAAGTATTTCATATTTGCTTTAATTGTCTGAGGAGCACCTTGACAAATTTATCTATATATTTCGAAAAGGAGAGGGAACTGTCGAAATTGCTTGATTTCGTGAAGGACAAGGAACATCTAGCATTGCCTGATTTCATGAGGGAGAAGCAGTTAGCATCACATGCTCGTAGCAGCTCTGTTAAAGGCAAACAAAGCCATTCCAAGGTTTCTGAGGAAACTCTTGTTAAAGGCGGTGAAAGCCTATCCCAGATTTATGTGGAAAGTGTTGCCAAGCCTGATAAGTTTCAGCCATTTATCAAAGAGGAAGTGCTCACTAGAATATACAATGTATGTAGTCTCCTATACTTATGTCTTTGGTGAAATTCCTGGAACAAATTTAATTTTTTCTTCTTTATTAATTACTTTTGCAGGATGTTTTTCCATGCACGGCAGAGCAATTTTTCAAATTCATTGTAGATGATAGTTCAACTTTCACCTGCGAGTACCATACTGCTCGAAAGGATTCTAATCTTATAATAAGCAACTAATTCTGATACTTTGTTACACTGAGTTTAAACTCTATTTGTGTTGTATGTCCAATATCACATATATATGTTATGTGGGGAAAAATGACACCAAGTTACTATTTTAGACAAAACCTGTGTGCACCCACCTAACGGAGTATGTTCTGTTAGGCAGGACCTAAATTTTAGTTTTTTAGTTTTTAAGATTCTTTTTTTAGTGTTTTTTTAATTTAATTTTGTTTTCTTATGGTTTTCCAGTTTGTTAGGATTTTTTTTAGTGTTTTTAGATTTTTTAGTTTTTTAGTGTTCTTGTTTTAGGTTTTAATTTGGTTTATTTATTTGTAGGATTTTCTATTTTTCGTGGTTTTTCATAAATTTTATTTTAAAATTTAGTTTTAGGGGACCTGCCTAACGGTTAGACTATTTGACAGGAATGTGCCTCACAATTTTATGGTTCCATTAATTTAAAACAACAAAGTCTCTGCTAATGATCTCAAGTGTCCACTTTTGCAATCTCAGGTGGGTCATTGGTGTGCCTCTGATGAATACAATGGTCAAGTCAGAGAAGTTACATGTAGAACCTTGTGTCACTTTCCGTTGTGCCCTCGAGACATACATACCAGTAACAGAGAGGCGACATGTTGTTCCGTCAGCAGATAAGTAAACGCTCGTGATGCCTTTTAACGGTGCAACTCTTTTGAAATTTATGTCAGGTGGCGTTAAAATTTGATATTTTTATATTATGTTTTTGGAATTTTCTTTTAGGCGTTTGAGACTATACAACAGACAGAGGGTGTCCCATTTGCATCATATTTTGAGGTATGCAGATTCCTTTAGGCTCTGTTTGGACAACTTATGCAGATTTTCTATGTTATTTTCAAAACGATGTTGCAAATCGAAATTAATAAAATGAGATAAATTTTCCAATGTCTGCAAAAGAAATGCAAGTTTAATGGTATTAATTAGTTTTTTTAAAAAATCACTATTATTTTCTCAAGATAGTAAATCTATACAAATTTTGTTGAATATATTCAGCGCACCAACTCTTTGCAGGACTATAAAAGAAGTAATTCCAACAATGAAAAAAGAAATAAGACAGTAAGGGATAAATAAACGTGAAGCTAAACCTGATTCTGTATGCTCGTATTCTGACATGGTGGAAGTTGAGTGGAATGCTGCTTTCTTTAAAATTTGATTATCCCAAAATCAGAGTTACATGACGCTTATAACTTAGTAGTGCTAGTAAATGGGGGGATTTAGATGGTGTATAATATATTCACAATCAGAGTATACAAGTATATTGGTTGGTTATGATTATGGCTTAAGAGTTGACTACAGCAATCCCCATCTAACTACACAAAATCCATCATTTTTGGAATTTTCATTTTCTAGTTTTTATCTTTTTATTTATTTAATTATAAATTCTGAGTGTACGTTATATGAATCAGGGACACTGTCGATGGTCAGTGCAGACAAACCGAGATTCTTCTTGCACTGGATATTGGATTTGGTAGGTTTCTGCTATTTCTTTGTTACTTTAAATAGCATCGCACCGATGTTGTATTTTGCACATGCTCATTTTAAACCTTTAAAAATCTTTTTCACGTTTTAAAGTAGATCATTTATTCCAATGCTGCGATTTGTGGACATATAAGCAATCCTCTCTCTCTCTCAGGTGCATATTTCAAGAAATGGTGCCTGCTGCAATCTAGGATAAAAGTAGCTGCTACAGATGATGTACGTATTTCTTTACATTGGCAATACATTTTTCCTTGGTCAATTGAAGAATGAATGTTTAAACATAATTGGTCAAATCTTGCAGAATAAGAAAGTGTACAAGATAATGTTGGACGCAGCTCGTTCATACATAGAGTCAAGGATCTCTGATAGTGAGATTGGAAATACTGCTTAATTCTTCTCGGGTTGTTATCCAAGAAAGTAAATAAATCTGATGATACAGTTTTTTTTTTTTTTTAATGTTCATATTACATGTGTTTTTCCACTAGCATAACTCGTGCAATGCTAGCTTGTTTACGGTGTATTTGCTCGCTATCTCTTTGCTAGAGAACAACTAGTGCAATATTATTGTCACATGCTCAATATAATGTATAATTTCATGATCTATTATTTTTTTCCCCCTCGTGAATGTGATATTTTTCTCCCCCTTCAGATTAGTACTTATTACCAAGTATGTTTTACTTTAGATTTGTACTGACCGTATAAATAAAAAATATTAACTTAAACACTAATGTATATAAAAAAAAGAGTAAGTCTCCTGTGTGACGGCCACACGGATCTTTTTCTATATGACGGAGTCCGAATTTTCCCCAAATTTATAGCCATCCAATTAAATCGGATCCAGTATAAAACGACGAAAGAAACTAAAAAAACGCTGCATTTCTTCTATTCTCCGTTCTCTCTCCCCGGCACCCCATTCCAATCCCTAACCAATCTCAACAAAATAAAACACCTTTGCCGCGCTAGCAATTTGGAGAATTAGACAACGGAGGCAGCTAATAGTAGCAGCGACAAGTAGAAAACACCTTGTGTCGATGGAAGAGATATTAGTGTTCTGCCCTGAGACAAATTCGCGATGGAGATTAGGAATTCTTCCAGGCAGGGGACTAGGGTTTGTGATTCTTCCAGGCAGGGGATTATGATATGATCGAGGGCCAAAGGCGCTGCTCATTTTCGGTTGAGATCGTGGCGACGATTAATCTTCACTGGCGCAAAATTTTGATTAGAAGTGGATCGTTGAACCTCGCTCAGACCTAAAGACATAGATAGGATGCTTCAAAGCCCAAATGGTGACATCACCATTAGTAAGAATTTTCATTTTCTTTGATTTGTTGTGTGTTGAGTTTGCACATGCGCGATTTAGAACGCTGAGGTGTAAGTGAATTTTGTGTTGATTTTTAGTTGATTTGGGTTTTGGTGGTTTTTTTTTATTTGATTTGAAGAATTAGGTTTTGTTTTATTTTGATTCTACATTCAAGTTGTTGATTAGTGATTTTTTCTCTTAGTTTCTGATACTTCCTATTTACGTGCACGAATATCTTTATCTAGCATTGATACAAAAAGCTTGCTAAAACAATTCAAGATAGCATCAGTATGCATATATCAATGAATAAGATGAAGTTCATATAGAATGTTACTTTATCAAGTATTGAAGTCACAGTCTTTTTCAGCTCTTGAACTCGTGTGAAAATGAGGGCTTTCTTTAAGTAAATATCATTTATAATTGATTGTTGTTATATTGTTAGCATGATGGTTCAATGATCGTGGAGCAATTGGATGTTGACAACCAGGCTTTGTTTCGTTCTGGTCTGCATGCTCGAGGCTAAAGAGTTTCCGATTGAAGAAGTAAGGTATTGATCCTCATTTTGATACTATTGCTAGGTAATATCATAACGTGGTGAAGATAAACTTATAGCTTGTGTACAAATCTTAATTAGAGGCTAGGTATTGGCTCTAAACTTAGGTTTTTTTCAATTTCTTGTACTCAGAGGGTCTCGACAGGCTCTCGGTCCCAGCTCTCCTAGTCCTGGAAATTGAGCGCGTCTTACGCCTCGGCGGCACAGGCGCTATCCTTGTGGGGGCCCGTGAGTTCTACCCGGCTGGACCGGCGTCGTATTTAAAGAGCTCTGATATTTTTCATTTGTGGGCCGTTGGATCTATTACGCTCATGATATTTAAGAAGAGAATCGAAGGCTTTGCCTCCTTCGAGCATTTTCAACTCCCGAAAAATTGCCCTTACGTCTAGAACAACAACCCATTCATGAAATACATCAAACCTATTCTGGACAAAGTCGCGGGCCGGCCTCGGCTGAAACTACTCCTCAAGAAATTAGCTCTGACGAGTTTCTGAGCGCGCCGATGGACAAGGAAGGCTTCGACTTTGTTCACTGGTTTAAAGAGACGGTGTCTGATGGAGATTTCGTTGTTCTCATGATGAAGGCAAAGCKGATGGAGCTGAAAYTCCTCGTCGAGCTATTTGAAACTGGAGCGATATSCCACYTGGARGAGCTTTTCCTTCACTYTTCGGATTGCACAAACCTTTTCAAGAGTCCGAGGAAGAGTGGATTTATGTCCATCAGTGGTTMGYAATTTGAMTATTTGGGTCTGGTGAAGTTTGTTTGTTAAGTGTTTTGCTTTTTTTATGTATGAGAATAAAATGAGTAGAGATTGGTGGGTTGAGCATATGTAATCCGCCATTCTCTTCTTTAAAGTATTTGAATTTGTGGTGTATGACATCTGTGTTGAATTGTGTTGTGGAGGAAAGGTATTTTCTTATAATTAATTGGGCTTTGTGTGTGATCAGAAAAATAAATAAATAAGGGTTATTACAAAACTACCCTGTGAGAGTATCCTGATTAATTTTTTTTTTACTTGATTTTCAAATTATGTTAATTTCGACACTATTCCAATAAAACTTGTCACTTTTCCATTAAAAAGTATGGTTTTACGTTAACGTAAAAGTGATAGTTTTTAGTGCCAAAGTGACAAGTTTTATTGATAGTTTTTAGTGCCAAAGTGACAAGTTTTATTGGAAAAGTGTCATGTTTTAGAGGAAATGTGATATGATAAATAATTGATTATAATATAATGTGTAAGAATTAAATTTGAGAGAAAAAAATGACAATATTAAGTGGAAAAGTGACACATTTTAATGAAAAAGTGTCAATATTAAGTGAAAAAGTGACGTATTTTAGTGCAAACTGTTATTTTTTTTGTCAAATGCTTATTATGATTTTACAGAAAAAAAAAATAATGATTGACATTTTTTATTTATAAAGTAACAGTAATATCTTAAGAAGTGACGGTATTATAACTTAACTACTATAATTTGTGTAGCAACTCTTTTTCTGTAAAATATCAAAAGTGACATTTGTTTGGACAAAAGTGACATATTTTGGTGCAAATGTGACACTTTTTTACAGGAAAAAAAAACAAAAAAAATAACGATTGCTATCAATTATTAGAAAGTGACAGTAATATCTTAAGAAGTGACAATATTATAACTTGACTACTATAATTTGTGTAGCAACTCTTTTTCTGCAAAATATCAAAAGTGACACTTGTTTGGACAAAAGTGACATATTTTGGTGTAAATGTGACAGTTTTTTACAGGAAAAAAAACAAAACAAAAAAAATAACGATTACTATCAACTATTAGAAAGTGACACTTTTTATTTATGAAGTGACAGTAATATCTTAAGAAGTGACGGTATTATAATTTGACTGCTATAATTTGTGTAGCAACTCTTTTTTTTGGCAAAAAATCAAAAGTGGCACTTTTTCGGACAAAAGTGACATATTTTGGTGCAAATGTGACAGATTTTACGGGGAAGAAAAAATAAAAATAACGATTACTATCAACTATTAGAAAGTGACACTTTTTATTTATAAAGTGACAGTAATATCTTAAGAAGTGACAGTATTATAACTTGACTAAAATAAAGTATAAATCTAATAACTTAACTAATTTTCAATAGCACCTGGAAAACAAATTRACTAACATCCAAGACAAGTAAGCAAAAGAGCGACATTGTTCTACGAAAAGTGACAATTCTTGGATTAAAAAATAAACGACAATAAACAATAATTAACGAATAGTTGTTCTAGAATAAAGCATAAAARCTAAATCAGATAATTGTTCTTAAAATAGCACCTGCAACACTTCTCGATTTACAATCTACTACCATTAGCTTCCAAGACACGTTAGCAAAAAAGTGACACTTTTCTCTACAAAAGAAACACTTTTCTCTATAAATGTGACAATATTAAGTAAAAAAGTGACACATTTCGCAAGTTCCGATATTTCTTTATATAGAGTTCACAATAAATGAATCTTATAATATGCAAAAGTATGCAAAAGTGACACTTTTTATTGCAAAGGTGACAGTTTTTAGTGAAAAAGTGACAATATTTCTGCAGAAATAAAATATAAATATTCGAACAACCGAATTTTCAGTACAAATAAAACACAAAAAATTCTGAGTTTCATAGCACAAGCATTTGTGGACTGATTCAAGTGATCACAAAGAATCTTGAATATAATATAAAAAACCTCCAGGCAGTGTTTCAAGAAAAAGAACAAGTTAAAAACAAATATTGATGTATTCCGACCGCTACACCGACTATACCGATGACTACATAAACAACCACTATACGATTGGAATGTTTAAGCTTCTTCATCTTCTGTTTTAAATTATCGAGTTAACTCAAGCGCTCTTTAGAAAAATCCGATATTTCCAAAACCACCTCAAGTTCTTCTTTTCTCTTTTTGGTCCCTAATTCTTTATTCTTCTGATCACACCGCTTCTTAAGTTGCGCGACGCGATCAGAGCAATATAAATCCTCTTGTCGTGCCCAGATTTATGCAAATTGGCATCACATTTCTATTAAAAAATGACCCACAACAGATTCAACTTTAAGATGGTCGAATGAATAACCTCGACCCATAACACACATAGATTACAATATTATACAACAAACTGCAAATCTCTCCTTCCAACGAATTAGCGTACAAATAAATACTACAATTGTAAATAACATAAGGTGTCAAAATTTAGTAGGCATATTGGTCGATAATCTTGAGTTGTGTAAATAGATGTTCACTCTAACAATAATCCAACCCTAATTCTAACCAACTGATGCACACAAAAAATAATAAAAGTTTTCAAAATGTATGGAGTAATCATCACTGCTATCKGTTGCACACATGCCTTCTACCCACTGCAACCAATCATCAACTAAAGCCCAACCAACGAAACCAGAGCTATAGTCAATCCCAACCTATACAATATACTTCCACCATTCCATATGGTAAGCAAAATGAAATAACATAATTTTCTAGAATCATTCATGTGATTCAGTTTTGAATGTCAAACTCGAGATATTAAATACTTTAGATTACTGACTGACTATCAATTTGCTCATCAAAATATGCAAATTTTGACAATAAGAACGACCACTTTACAACAATAAAAGGAATTCTAACCGTGATTCAGAATGTTAGTCAAAAAATAGATTTATCATGTCTTGGCTCATGATCTATCTCTATACTAAACAAAACCATGACAACTAGTCTTAGATAGATTCTGAAAATATAGCAAGGCTTCTTGCATCTTTCCAAGGATGGAATGATCTATTATGTGAAGCTTTTTGGCATCAAAATGCAGCATAAATTTTGTCAGTAAAATAGAATAAAATGCAATAAAATATATGTTATAATACTCTATTTATTATTTAACGAACCTATGAGATCGGCTACAGTGGTCATGGAGCGCTGTTACACCCACTGAACAATTCCTTTATCCGATATTCACCAGATCGATAATGTCAGATGTTGAAGATACATGAACCAAACTTGCATCTGGTACACTTAATCCTGTTTGAGAACTATATCAAATTTCTAATGTATTTCTTAGTAAAGAATCAATTCTTGACACTCTTTATAACCAGGATATATATAAAAAAAATAAAATGCAAAAATAACAATTTTTAACAACTAGAGGATCAGTTTTTTTTTTTTTTTTTTTTTTTTTTGAAAGTTATAGAAGTTTTCTGGAAAATTGAAATATTTGCATGACCATTATTGCTACAAATCAGAACTTTGCGACAGCTAAACAATAATCAAATTCTGACAATTAACTCTGAAAAATTGATTTAGAAAGGATACCTTTTGTTTAAGCCACCAAAATTGAGAAGATCTTGAACTTGTTCGCTGTAGGTCTCAATCATATGAACAGAGACTTCATAGAAAAAAAAAATGTATTTTCACTGCTCAGGAAGTACGAACAAATCACTTCAAGCCCTATAATTCACATATTGACTGTTCTCAACGAGATTGTTCGATCTAGTATAGATAAATTAAAAAAAAAAAAGATGTTGATAAATGTTTTACCATGGTGAAAGATTTTCCAGATCCAGTTCATAGCGGTGGTACTGTGAAACTCTGATTGTTAATTTCTCTCAGTGGTATCGAGAAACCATTGAAGGGAACACAGGAAAATAGAGATATGGAGAGGAGAAGGGCAAGATTTAGTGAGTTCTAAGGCTTGATTTTTTCAGCAGGACAAAGAAAGGGGGAGAAAGGCCGGAGAAAGATGACGTTTTATGATTTTTTTTCATTCTTTTATATGGGATCCGGTTGCTGGGCGGACGGGTCCAGATTCGAGTGGGTTTGGACTCCGTTACACGGTAGAGGAACCGTGTGTGACCGTCACATTTGAGTTTTTTCCAAAAAAAATGATGTATATGTTCAGTCCAATTCTTATTTTCAATTATATAGTAATTTGATTGATTTATATGCCTAGGTAATAGGGTTCATACAAATTTACACTATTTTAGTATCAAAATTCTTGATTGTTTTGGTTAAATTAAATGAAAAATTGTATTTTTTGTCCAGTAAGTTTAACCCCTTTTAATTTGTATCCTGTAAATATAGGCGGTTCGAAAATTATCCTATATTTTTAAAATCTTCGTGTTATATATCCTCTAAATATAGGCGGTTCGAAAATTGTCCAGTATCTTAAAAAATCTTCGCGTTTTATATCCTCTAAATATAGGCGGTTCGAAAATTGTCCAGTATCTTAAGAAATCTTCGCGTTTTATGGTCTTAAGAGGACATAAAACGCGAAGATTTTTTAAGATAAAAGACAATTTTCGAACTGCCTATATTTAGAAGACATAAAACGCGAAGATTTTAAAGATACCGAAATATTTCTAACCACCTATATTTACAGGACAAAAATTAAAAGGGGTCAAATTTACAGGACAAAAATTGCCATTTCCCTAAATTAAAGAAGGGTAGTTCTGGATTACAATAAAAACACACTATTTAAAATGGTATACATTACACAATTAGTTTAGCCTTTTTGGTTTTTTCAAAGATGATTTTAAATTTAAAATATGGGAACCTGCCAAATGGTTAAAAGTGTTCCTCATCACTTCCGTCTCCCGATCACTGCCCGCTGTTTTGTTGTTTCTGTTGTTAAATTGGATTTAATCAATTTAATGGTGCAGCGAAAATTTGTCTTAACGAATTGATAGGCTCGATCTACGCTTCGTGTAGATAATTGTAACTTTTTGAATTTCTCAAATCCATTTAATGGTGAGTGAGAAATAGCACTACGAAGTTGAACGGTTACTTAAGTATATCCCACATTGAAAGATAATCAATGTGGAAGAGAGTTTAAAAATGATTACATTTTATGAGTGGACATCAAGTGGGCCAGCGGCTATTGTGGACTTTGTGTGAACAACGCTCACGCAGGACCTTGGACTTGGGTTCGACCGTCCACCTTCGGCGGAGCCGGAGCCGGAGTCGAGCCCGGACTCGGTCCCGGGCCTTGGGCAATTGGGCCGATTGGCTGGTCCGACTTGGGTGGTCCGTATTGGTATCCCGATTCATCCAGGCTAACTTTTTTAGCTGCGTACATGGGCTCCTGACCGTTCAGGTATGTTTTAAACATACGAAAAACAGTAAGTAACGTAGCATACAAAATACAACTCCTGGTCCCGGGCCTTGGGCAATTGGGCCGATTGGCTGGTCCGACTTGAGTGGTCCGTATTGTTGTCCCGATTCATCCAGGCTAAATTTTTTAGCTGCGTACATGGGCTCCTGACTGTTCAGGTATGTTTTAAACATACGAAAAACGGTAAGTAACGTAGCATACAGAATACAACTCACATCATACGATCATTTATGCATCCTTTCCTTTTCGTAGCTCTGTCCAAATTCTCCAGTTCGCCGGAGCTCTAGTTTTTACGGTGCTGTTAAATTAGAGACAAAGTCGTTTTATCTTCGAGGACGAATTGTCAAAACCGAAGAGCATTACCGGGGCAATTTCGTCTTGCGGAAAGAGTGTTAAACTCGACTCGACTAAAAAGTTCCAGTCTCTATTTTTCTTTTCTATTTTCTAGTTACAGTGATATATATACAGTCCCTTTTGTGCTCAATTTTTCCCAACAGTTTCTCTGTCATCCAACATTGTTGATCTATCAACTGACCAATAGTTTTTCACATTTATCCTTATTTTTAGGTTGTGTTTGAAAAATGAGATGGGAAAGGATGGTTTTATCCTATGTATTAGGATAGTACGGTATATTTAGCATAGTCCTGTGTTTGTTTGGATTGATTGCAACTGTGGTAGGATCTGAATAAGACCTTTAAATAAAGAACTTTGAAGGTGTATCCATTTTTTGAAATAAAAGAAGGTATAAAAAGGGAATATATGATACATGCAAACTTTTATATAAACGAATGCATGAAGTTTATGTGTTTTGGATTGTTACCTGTCCGATATGAGTATGGTAGTTTGGTTGCACTAAATGAAAGTATAAATGTCTTAGAAACAATCAAATTTAAATACATTATATCTGATCATAATTATTATATATATCATTATATTTATGGTTATGCATTTATTGAATTATTGTTTTGATTGTTTGTTATTATTCATATAAATGTTCTAGTAGAGTTGATGTTGTCATTAATACGGTGAGATGTCACTGATAGAACTCTTAAAATAACCCCTACTAATGATTATCAAGATTGAGATATAGATAATATAAGGGAAAATTCCCATATACTATCAAAAATTATACCCATCTACCATTTAACTCATTGATTCTTTTTATTCCTATATAATTCAAATACTTCTAGCTGGTTGAGTAGCGTAATAAGGGTCACAATCAAAAATTATATCTAAACTATCAAAACTACCCCTGCACCTTAAAAAATTTAATTAATATATATAATTACACACACACACACACACATTCCTTATCTCGCTTTCTTCTTCATCCGCCCCAACTTTGCATCTCTGTAAAAAAATTCTTTTGCAAACTCCATCAGCAGACATGTCCGACTTCTTGTTCAAGCTTTCAAAACCAAACTCCCCTACTGCACCCTAACTGCACCTGTCACCATGTCTTTTCCGAATTCCCAATCCTCAAAACCGCAAACCTCAATCGAGTAAAACCTTGGTCGACATACTGTCCTCCCACGCATGATTTTCCACTACTGTAATATCCTAAATTTTTAAAGAGATTTATGAGAAACTTTTTTTTTAATTGGGAATAAATAATAAAGTTACCAATAATGATATCCAAAACCAACAACTCATCAGTGGTTCTCAAATAGAATCCAAGTAATTAAAACGATCTTAAATGCGGAAATTCCTAAGCAATAAAGATTTTTGTCTCAACGTCTCAACTCCAAAGAAAACTCAATTCTAAAATAAATGAAACAAGTCTAAAATAAATAATATTAAAATCCAACTTATTATCCGCCAACCACATGCTCTACTCCGAGTTTGCCTAACCAGAAAAATATTAAATATAAAAAGGGATGAGCTTTCAACTCGCTCATTAGGGAGTACAGTTCATAATAATTCCATAATATTATAATTCTGGACAATTATATCTCAGTTGAATAATAAATTACACCTCTATGTACAATAAATTATACCTCTGTTGTGCATTGCTGCACCTCTATCTCTGGGTCATGCGACAATTTTTAAAACTCTCTGGGTCGCATGACTATGTGCACATATTTTGTGACGGAAATCGCCACCTCTGGATTATACAATCATCAACATTGGCTAAAATGATACGCATTTAAATATGAACTGTAAATATAAAGGTTTTAGTTATCCCTACCTCGTTTATGCAGAAAAATAACTTGACTTGAATGCAACACGTGAAATGTTCCTAATTCTCAGAATCCTCGTTTCCTAAACGATACAACAATTGAATTTTAGAAACCAATTTGAAAGTAAAAATGGAACATTGAACGAAATATGAAGCATGCTGTGATTGGGCCACTGACTGGATTAGAAACAATTTGGCATAACTTGACTCTACAGGGCTCAAAACCAAAACCCATTTTCCTTATTAGGTTTATCCCAACCAAAGACTTACAGGCCCAAGCTCAAAACTACTTCCCTAAAAAAACAACACATTAAACACACACCCACACGTCACTCCACTTCTAACATTCTGCACCTCCCCAAACACACACAACATCACCCTCTTTCTCTAAGACTAACTCCAACAGACTCCTATCAAACTCCATAAATCTCACTCCCTAAATTAATTATCTCTATTATTTCAGACTCCCTATCCCATTTTACTTTATCAGACTCCCTACTTATGTCAGCTCCCTATTTTAGGGACTCCCTATTCTAATTTTACTCCAACAGACTCCCTATCTATAAACATTTTATCATATACATAATAAAGTAATAGGGAGACCATTTAAATAAAGGTAAAGAAAATAAATAATAGGGAGTCAAAGTTGCTCCCTGCATTTAGAGAGCTCAAGTAATAAAATAGGGAGCTCCCTATTTTAGGGAGTTCTTGTAGAGAGCACGTTGGAGCTATATTAATATATTTGCCTCCCTAAAATAGTTAAAGAGCCATTATAGGGAGGCTGTTGGAGATAGTCCTTCTCGCCTACTCCATTCTCTCCCTACTCTCAAAAAATGCCCACAACACACACCTACATCAAAATAAATCCAACAAACAATAAAAAATTAGAGCTAACAAAATCATCACAAAATAAAAATATCCCAAACCATTCTTTGAAAATCAAACCCAAAATTTGAAAATCAAACTCTCAATTTGAAAATCCTCAATTTTAAACTCAAAAACAAACCACGAAGAAAACCGGTCGAAGCATCTCGCCTGCCACAAACTCACACACAAAAATGACGCTCGCTTACCCACTACCGTCGCCGCGTATGGCCGGACCAGAACAGGAAGCGACGACTTGATTGACTATGTTTGGTTCAGGGGTTACAGGGCCCATCCGTTTCCGATTGAGGTGAGTGGGATTGCGGATTCTCGGTTTCAGATCGAAGTCAGGTCCAATCGGGTTGACTTGGCTGCGATAGGGGTTTGGCCACTGTTCGACTCAGTTGGCTCGGCTGCAACAGGGGTGGGCTCAGGTCGACTCGGATGACTCGGGGCTACCTGGCCTCAAATTATTTCTGGGTTTGAAAAGTTTAGTTCCCATTTTTTTTTGTATTAAAACGTCTGAGTTTGTCGCTAAGATTTTGGGTTCTCTATTTAACTCTATTAGGGACGGAGGTGGTTTCGCTCGGGTTTGCTTATTTTCTGTGATTTACGTGAGTTTCAAAAAAAACACAAATGCGGCTGTGGTTATCGTACGCACATGAAAATGGAAAAATGATTTAACAAGAAGAATTGGATTAAGAGGGATTACCTGATTGAGGAAAAGATCACGCTGAGACTCGACGACGGGCCTTGCGGTGCTGCTAAGGGAGGGTGAAAAATTGATTGCGCACTGAAGTTTGTATTTCTATGCTTTTGTGATGGAAAAAAGTTGTTTTGAAGGTGATTGCGGCCAAATGTGATGTGATTAAAAAGAGGTTTTGATTACTAACTTAGATTTAGGAGTTCTACTTTTGTTGGACTGTTTGATCACTTGCTGAAAAATCTCAACAGACAAGGGAAACGTTGGGAGAAATACTGAATTCTGAGGTCTAAGAAGATGCCAATGCCATATTCTCTTGTTGGGCCAATTGTATAATGGACTCATGAATTTCAATTTAAAAAGTATGACCCAATAACTTAAATTTTGACATGAAACTCTCTAGATTTTAAAGTTCACTTCGAATATGCAAACTCGTTGAATTTGAACTTAATCGCATATTATGAAATAAAAATAAATGATATGAACTCTCGACATAAATTAACATGCATGCAAATAAGTTGTGGACCATTAAACATAAATTGGAAAAACGGGATGTTACAACTACCACCTAAGCACGCCACCGTTGCCGACTATCAGATGCGAATAGATAAAAGAAAATGTTCAGTACCTTAATTGACACCACCAAGTGCCTCGTTTTGACAATGAATGGTAGGAAAAAATTTCCAAACCCTTTACCGCATCTCAAGTCAACAAACAAAAAGAATTCACCACTCCATCCTTGTCTTGAATCTACACGAGTAGTTCTGACTTTTTGAAAAATAGTTTTGAGATTTACATGAGTAGTTCTGAATTTTTTTGAAGTTGAATGGAATAGTTTTGATTTTTTCGAGTAGTTTTGAAATTTACATGAGTAGTTCTGAATTTTTTAAGATCAAAATAAAATAGTTAAAAAGGATAATTTAGTACTCTTATATAATAATTTGGATTAAGTTGAAAGTTGAGATTTCAATTGCCTATTTGGGAAAGAATATTTCATTAACGGTCTATATAGGAATTGACCCATAATATATGTTGGCATGTGGTTTGGATCACATTCTTAGAGAATGCAGTTAGTCTCACAACTGTGAGTAATATTTATTCGTGATGGACATATGGATACTTTAGAGAGTATTGGTAAACTCTACTGATAAGTTATTTATTGTATGTCTATAAACTTATCAGTGTATGAAACATGTGATAATCCTTTGACTTGATATTAATACACACCTTGTTTACTGAGTGATGTACTTTGACCATGACCAATGCTTGCACTCCTTTTCGGGAAGATATGTCTTGTGTTGGGTACATCATGATGTAAATGAATGTGGTAGTTAAGTCAAGAAAGAACTCATTCCTCGATTGGAATCTTGAGAGAGATCACTCATAATCTTTATATTAGGTCAACTAAAGTCACTGGCCAATGCAAGAGATATATTCGATACAGTAGTTGAGTATGGTCTAGTTGTCGACTAATAAAGATGAGGTAAATTGATTAAGCCATTGAAATAGACACTTGGATAAATCTTATACTTAATCGAGTGATTCGCAATGAAAGGAATTTCACCAAAACTTTGTATAAATGTTACAATTCGCTGAGTTCAAGTGAATGTTATTTATATTTTGAGTTCGTCCAACTAAGCCACCTAGAAATTTTGTTTGGATCGTCATTGGATTGATGTCATATATAAAGGCCTGTAGGGTCACACTATATGCGATTACTTCTCCGACTTAAGAGTGTACCAAGAAAGTAATAAATATTCAATTTGAAATTGTAATATTTAATTGTTAATAGTTATGATGTTAATTTCTATTTGATAGAAATTACTTAATTAAATCAAATTAGATTTTGATTTAATTATCTATGTTATATTAATAAAGGTACTTGAGCCAAAATTATTTTGGGCCCATTTCTTGGACAGCCAAACCTTTTTAGAATTATGGTTCTCTTATGTACCTAGTATAAATATAATATAAAGTCATAAGTTGATAAAATAGAGTTTTTAGAAAACATCATAACAAACCTCTTGATTTTGAGATTGAGAGTTTTAGAGCTTTGTGAGATTTTCTAACTTTATTCACGATAGCAATCCACTGAAGTTGGATCTTGTAGCCGAAAAATTAATTGCGTGGATACCTTAGTATTGAACTCGAATATGGATTTATTGTAATGTTTTCATACTTTATCTAGTTTATTTATCGTATAAATATATTCGTTCACAGTATAAATCTGTTGGATCTAAAATTTTTTAAAACTTTCGCTGCACGAGCATGTTGTTCGTTTTTACGAATTCCAACACTAAAACCCTACACAACCTCCGGTCGAACTGTACACTCGAGAGTTGGTTAAAACTAAAAAACGCATTAAAGTGTGTTCGCAACAGATGGATCTTTGCCCTCACCACCTTAATTGTGTACTCTTTCTCTATTGTTTCCGACAAACTAGCAGCGAGTTCAGACCAAATGCCATTGAAGACGTCACTATCTTGGAGGCGGTATTTCTGGGAACAAATGTCGAAAAAGAGGTTATAGCACACCTCTTCCTCATCATCGCACCACATCGGACCATGACACATTGCGCACACACATTGGTTTCGGGTAAGCACCATTTTGACAAATTATCATAATAAAGAAGGATAATGAGTATGACTTATATCACCACCGAAAAGGACATAATCTGATTAATCCTGGTAGTGAGATGATTTATTAATACAAATAATATGGAAATAAAAAGAACAAAAATGGTACCTGTAATTGGAGTTACTGTCGTTTCTTCTTCCCTTTCTGTTCTATCACTTTCAACATTTTTTTTAATGATAGTAAATTATATTTAAAGAGGGATGTCTCAATCATAATTGTTGGGTTGGTGCCTACCCATTTCTAAGAAATTATTACTTTTCAATTAACGTGTTTAATTGATTTATAGTAGAAGTAAAATTGAATACACCACCCCCACCTGATTATATACATAAGATACGAAAGTTTCGTGTAGTCGGAGGCTGATTTATTACGCATTTATGCACTATTAAAATTCCAGTGGTTTATAACAACCCCATTCATTACAATAACAGTTAAGGGGATGCTTGGTTGGAGGGTTTAGAGAGTAGGGAATGGGAAACACTATTAAAGTGGTGCTTGATAACTACCACATTATGGGTTTGATTGCCCAATTTTTGGTATTGAGCCATACCCCCCACAAACATGGGTTATCAAACCCATTAACCTCCACAATCAAACCCATTCCCATTCCCATTCCCATGAAATTCACCAAGCATCCCCTAAATACTTAGCCATAATTTCAATTATTAGGTTAAGGTGTCAGACTTTTATATAAGAACTTAACTATATATAACAAAAATAATTCGTACATATCCGAGCATCATCTGCTACAAAGTTGGAACAACACTAAAAATAAAACACACCACCAATATCTGGTTTCAACATCCTCATGCTGTTATATGTACATTTAGCACACAACAGTGCATAAAAAGCACACCCAAAGTTATTGTCCCATATTGAATATACAGAACATACGTTATAAGTTAATGCGAATACGGCACAGGAAATCCTACAAACTTCAGTTTTCAAAATGTCCCTTAAGTAACACTTAATACAGGCCAAAGTTAAGGAAGCATTAAAGGCGTCCCTCAATTATAATCTTCACCATTACAATCTTGTACTCATCGGTTACGCTGAAAAAAAGATTTAGATTCTTTTTGTTCTTGCAAAAGAGCTTAGAGACAGCCAACTTGTTCTTAATAGACAGGAAGGGCATTTGGTTGAGCTAGTGGCGGATCCAAAACTATATTTCAGCTAAGGCGAGTTGACGGTATTTAATTTTAACTGCTGACCAACGATAAACATCGAACGAAAGCTTGTAAATATTTTTTTTCTCCATGTGAGAAGTGATTTGCATCAATCTTTTCTGAAATTTTGAGAACTCAGTTTCAGTTTCTAAACATTATAAAAAGACTTACAAGTTTGGTAATCTCAATAGTTATTATTTTTATTTTTTAGTTAACATGTATGTATAACTTATATGCCTCATCAAATTTTTCTCTTTATATATATATATATATATAAAAGGCTTCAAGTTTCTTTTTTTAAAAAATAAAATTTGGCCTCAAAATTGTTTTTAAGAGAAAAACCTAAAAAGAATAGAATAAAAAAATAAATCAATAAATATATATAGCTTTGAGGAGAGTTGAACCAAGACCATTTGAAATCATTTTTTTGAGGGGCACAACCTCCACCAATTGCACTACAAGCTTCTTTTGTAAAGAAAGGACAATAATATTTATATAACTGAAGATATTAAATAATAGTTTTTTTTACACGGTAGTAAAGCTTTCCGGTGGATCCAGTTAGGGCGGCCGCCCGAGCTCGCCATGTGCTGGATCCTCCCCTGGGTTGAGCACAATGAACACGACTTTTTTTTTTGTTGTTTCGCATCTTGTTGGAAACTAATTTGCTGTGCCAAACCCTAAATGTGTCCCTCGATTTTAGCACATAACGACTCCGTTAAATCAAGAAAATGCTTTTTTAGTACGTCCATTGCCTTATTTCTTTGGTTTCTTCTTCCTTGACACTGAGCTACTTTCACCCTGAGTAGCAGAGTTGTGATCGGTACCAAATCCTGCGTTTTCTTGGTCAGGATTATAACATGATAGTTATTCCTTCTTGTAGTTCTTTCTCCCTCATTAACCGCATTAGCAAATCCTTGGGCATTCTCACTCGTAGCTCTATCCTTACCAAATATGTCAATCCAGTCCTTAGAAAAGGGCATGTCTTGTACCTCATTATTTTTGCGTTGGGATCAAACTACAATATTTCAAACCATCAATAACTTCAAATTCATTAATAGAATGGGAAAAGTTGGATGTCCATGAGAATTGTCCAATAGTTTGCAAACCTTGATGTGCTCACACCATATGTCTTCACAATCCACGTTGATTATGTTAGATGAACCATTCCACCCAAATCCTGAATGACCTTGTATCAGGCTAAGTGATCCGTAATACTTGTTCCAAATGTGTATCTTTGAAGTTATATGGGGCTCTGCTTTGATGTCCATTCCTGGGGAATATTACGCCATATGCATCTCTAGTGTCAGTGTGTATCCTGATTTGAAACCATCATCCGCTTTCCATCCTTGCAGAACAAGGTCTTTCAAGCCATGCACAAGGGCATTCTCCTCTTGAATGGTCCACATTCTTTGACTAGCATGACTCGATGATGATTTTGCAAAGCTTGTTGATGATTCCATGCCTACACAGTTTTATCATTTCACGGACATGGCTAAATTATTAGAACCTGGAGCATTCATATGAATAATTAATCACGGATAAAAATAGTACTCAAAGTTCAGGCATCGAAACAAATGATATATTGTACAGATAAATTCCAAAATGGCACCTGAAAGACAATTAACACCAATAAATTGAAAAAGAAAACCTACATAAATATAATAATGAAATATATTTATAGATCATGTAAATGTAACAACTAGGGTGCATGACATAATTCATTCAAAGTGGTTATATAAAATAATTCATACACATTCAAATAACACTAGTTCTACAAGTTCAGAAATGAAGTTGATAAAAATAATTATGTTATTCCCATCGCACTATATTACATCAAAAGTTGAATAAGCACTCTAAGTTAAGTTACACCCCTCCACTCCTCGTACATGGCCATCGCGAATGTATCTTTCCAGCTATTCAGATGATTGAACCTGGTCTATGTAATGAAAAAGCTGATTAAACATGAAAAGGGAAAACATGAAAAGCTGCAAATATGCTGTATTAGGGCTACAACTTTTAGCTGCTCATTTCATTTGTTTTCTGAATGACTACAATAAGGATGCTTACAATACATATATAGACCAGTCTAGGAACTATCTAGAATGATACAGCTCATATGTACACGTGTTTGTTAACCATTCGAGGGTATAATAGTGAAACCACTGAACCCTAATACAGCTGTGTAGTTCTTGGACGTTTGTGGCTTGCTTGGCTGGATATGGACGTTGGAATGGTCCTTGTTTCTTGTCACCATGTGTGACTCATGGTTATTAGCAGTTGTGCTTATCTTTTCATGCCCCCTCAATTCGAGCGAGGACTTAAAAACCATAGTTAGTTTGTTTCTTAGATGAGTGTAGAATTGCCCAGTCAGTGGCTTTGTCAAAGTGTCAGCAATTTGATTAAGTGAAGGCACATAACGCACTGCAATACTTTTGTTGGTTACATTTTCTCTAACAAAATGGATGTCAATCTCAAAGTGCTTGCTCCTTGTATGGTTTACTGGATTTGCAGACAATGCTATAGCTCCTTGGTTATCTACCCAAACAACAGGAATTTTAAATTCACAAGCCTTCAATTCTCTGAGTAAAGATTGCAGCCAGATTACATCACACACAGTTGAGGCCAAGCTCCTGTATTCTGCTTCCGTACTGCTTTTTGATACAGTTGGCAGCTTCTTGGAGCTCCATGTAATCAGATTTTCTCCTAAGAAGATGCAGAAACCAGAAGTGGACCTCCTATCATCCAAATCAGAAGCCCAATCTGAGTCTGAATAGGCTGTGACTTGCATTTTTTCAGATTTCTTAATCACAAGTCCATGATCAAGGGTTCCTGCCAATTATCTCAAAATTCTTTTTACAACTTTCCAATGATTGTCTAAGGGATTGTGCATGTATTGATTTACTTTATTGACACTAAAGCATATGTCAGGTCTGGTGAGTGTAGCATAATGCAGAGCACCTACAATTTTTCTATATTGGTACTGACTTTCAATTGGATTCCCTTTATTCTTGGGCAAATCTGGACTGCTGATCATTGGTGAAGGTTGAGGCTTTGCTCCAGACATTCTTGCTCTGTCTAAGATATCTTCAAGGTATTTCCTTTGACTCAAATGCAAAACATTGCCAATCCTTTTGACTTCAATTCCCAGAAAATAGTTTAGGTTACCTAAATCCTTCAATGAGAAATTCTGACTAAGCAAGGTAATCAGTTCCTCCACCTCAGCATTGTTGCTCCCTGTGTTGATGATGTCATCTACATATGTGGCAATGAGAATACTGGTTCCATTTTTGTGTCTGATAAAGAGGGAACTGTATGACTTTGAGGCATTGAAACCAAGTGAAGTTAGGACTTTTCCAAGCTTGAGTGACCATGCTCTGGAGGCTTGTTTCAAGCCATACAGTGATTTTGGTAATTTGCAACACAATCTCTCTCCAGTGATTACCTCAAATCCCTTTGGCTGCTCCATGTACAATTCAGTATCAAGATCACCATTTAGGAATGCATTGTCAATGTCCAACTGCCTCATGCTCCATCCTTGATTGAAAGCAATGGACAGTACAACTCTTAATGTGGCTGGCTTAATCACAGGACTGAAGGTATCTGTATAGTCCAATCCTGGCATTTGAGTATACCCCTTTGCAACCAACCTTGCTTTGTGTCTGACTATGGTTCCATCTGAGTTCCTTTTTAGTTTGTAAATCCATTTGCAAGCAATCAGTTCCTTATCTGCAGGTAAATGGGTTAGTGTCCAAGTGTTGTTTTTAATCAGGGCATCATACTCTCTTTTCATTGCATTTATCCATTCTGGAATATGCATTACCTCTTCAACTGTCTGTGGTTCCTTAGGACACCTTTTGGTTGTGTTATAGGCCTTAGGTTTGAAGATTCCATCCTTGCCTCTTGTCTGCATTGGATGTTTGTTTTCTGTCCTTTTCTGTTCAGGGTTAGCAATAATACAAGTATCAAGATTCTAAATAGGCAGTTCAACAATTAATTCACCACTGTTTATTGGTTGAGTATGTCTGGAGGAACTATGAGAGTTGTTGAGTGTTGGAGTTTTATAGAGTGGAGATTTGCTTGGGCTGTTGTTTTGGTCAAGTGGGGAGTAAGGTGCAGGAGAGGCATGATGCCTTAAGTCATGGTTGTTTACATGTTGATCATTAATCAAGGGGGGTGCGATTACTGATTGTCTGATGTCTGAGTCTGTGATGATAGGTTTTTCTTTGGCAAAGGGAAACTTTTCTTCATCAAAGATCACATGCCTAGTGATCAGCACTTTCTTGTTTGGTAAGAGAACCTTGTATCCCTTGAATTGTGAACTGTAACTAATGAATGTGCTAGGTTCACTTCTGAATTCTAGTTTGTGCTTGTTGTAAGGTCTGAGGAATGGGTAACATAAACATCCAAATACTCTCAGATGTGAGTAGCTTGGTTTCTGACCGGTTAGAACTTCAAAAGGGGTTTTGAAATTGAGGAGTTTAGAAGGTGTTCTATTGATAAGGTATGTTGCAGTGGTGAAAGCATCATCCTAGTGTGTCTGTGGGCATTTTGGATTTGGATAGAAGACTTAAGGAAACTTCTACAATGTGTCTGTGCTTCCTTTCTGCCAATCCATTTTGTTCTGGAGTGTATGTACATGAAATTCTATGAATAATCCCACTATGTTCAAGACATTCCTTCAAAGGTTTGAATTCAGTTCCTCCATCACTCTGCAATATTTTAATCTTTCTGCTATATTGATTCTCCACCAAGTTTTTGAAGTGAATAAAGGCATTAATGGTTTCTGATTTGGCTTTTAACAAGTACAGCCAGGTATATCTTGTCTTGTGATCAAAAAATCTTACATAGTATATGCATCCATTGTTAGATTTGATTGGAGAAGGTCCCCAAGTGTCAGAGTGAATTAGATCAAGAACATCATAGTTATCAGAACAAGAATTAGGAAAAGGGAGCTTGTGAGATTTAGCTTGTAAACAAGAGTTGCATAACTAATCATTGTCATTAGAGAAAGGAACATTACAATTTTCAAGAGCCTTCTTGACAATCTCATAAGAGGGATGTCCTAATCTAGAGTGCCACAATTCTAGACTATCTTTATTTTTGGCTCTAACATAACTAAAAACAGTAGGCTGTCTTGGATGGTGTGAGGATGACTGGCTGGCAATGTGATGAGTTGGTAAGTTGTGTCTTGGCAAGTTGAAGTAGTAGAGACCTTTCTAAAGATTCCCTTTGAGAAGAGTTTGCTTGGTTGACAGATCCTTAACAAGACAAAATTCAGGGTGAAATTCAAAAAAGACCTTATTGTCTTTTACAAACTGTGAGACATTTAGAAGGTTTTTGCTTATTTTTGGAACATGAAGAAGGTCCTTAAGGATGAATATATGGGAATTTAGTGGTGACTTAATAGAAGAATTACCATAGTGAGAAATTTGAATATCTGAACCATTTGCTAGTTGAACTCTGTCAGTTCCTTCATACTCAGATGCCATGTTGAGGTTGCTGAGATCATAGGTGACATGGTTGGTGGCCCCTGAATCTGGATACCACCAAGATTCACCAGATGTTTCTTCATTCCCCACATTGGTTAGGTAAGCTACTGTGTTTTGAAAGTTCCCTTTGCTTGAGCTCTGGTTGTTCCAGCTTGGAGGTGAGTAGTTTTCATCAAATCTATGATAACACACATCAGCAGTGTGATTTGAGAGCTTGCACACTTGGCATCTTGGTTTGTTGTTGGTGTATCTGCCACCCCTTCCTCTGAAATTGGAATATCCTCTGAAATTTCCTCTTCCTCCTCTAGTGGAGCCATTGAATTGTCTGCCTCCCCTGCCTCTATAAATGTTGGTTGAAAAACTTGACCTTCCTCTGTAGTAATGTCCTTGTCCTTGCTGAGCATGATTAATGGATGGTAAAGATCCTTCGGTGTTGATGTGAGATTGACCAATGCCTTCAAGTCTGCTTTCAATGCTAGTCAGTAATGCTTCAACGTCTCTCAAGCCACATGGTGGCACTCTACAGCTTATACCAACCATTACAGGGTTGTATTCATTCCCTAGACCACCTAGGATTGTCATGGTTTGTTCTTGCTCACTGATTTGTTGTCCTGCAGCTCTTAGGAGATCACAATATTGCTTGATCTTGTTCAAATAGTCTCTCATACTCAAATTCCCCTTTTTGACAGTGCTAAGTTGATATTTGTAATCCAGGATCTTAGCAGTGGATTCTTGAGCAAAACTGACTTCAAGACTTTCCTAAATCTCTTTGGATGTAGTCAAGCCCACAGTTGAACAAATTCTCAGATAATGAGGACAGTAGCCATGAGGCAAGCAACTGATCTTGTTTTTGCCATAGGGAATATGCTGGATCAAGGTCATCAGATGTGCCTGGAGTGAACCGTATTGAAGGATTTTGCTTTCCATTGAGGTATCCCTCTAGACCATAGCCTCGGACAGCTGCTAAAATTTGTTGTTTCCAGATCAAGTAGTTGTTTTCATTAAGTTTGGTAGTGATTAATTGGCACTGCGGTTGAATTATTTGGCTTTGTTCTTGTATGTGACCTGATGTAGCTGCAGATGAAACAGACATCTTTATGGGAAAAAGGCGAGGCTTTTAATGTGGGGAGGCAGGTGAAAGGGACGGCACAGAGACAACAGGTTACCCTGCAGCTCTGATACCATAAGAAAAAGCTGATTAAACATGAAAAGGGAAAACAGGAAAAGCTGCAAATATGCTGTATTAGGGTTACAACTTTTAGCTGCTCATTTTATTTGTTTTCTGAATGACTACAATAAGGATGCTTACAATACATATATAGACCAGTCTAGGAACTATCTAGAATGATACAACTCACATGTACACGTGTTTATTGACCATTCGAGGGTATAATAGTGAAACCACCGAACCCTAATCCAGATGTGTAGTTCTTGGACGTTTGTGGCTTGCTTGGCTGGATATGGACGTTGGAATGGTCCTTGTTTCTTGTCATCATGTGTGACTCATGGTTATCAGCAGTTGTGCTTATCTTTTCACTATGTAATCTTTCAGGCTCACATTGGCGTCTCTAGTACTGGTTTCGTACTCAATAACAAAATGCTCCACCGAGTCTACTGCTTTAGTAGTACAAATAAAATTATGGAGTAAACAACACTCCATTATCATTCGATTTTGGATGAAAATGGTGTAAAATGTTGGACTCCTTAACACAACCCATTTCTTCTTCATTATAACGAAAGACCTCTCAATAGCATTGCGAGCCTTTGTATAATGTAAATTGTAGAGTTATTTGTAATTTTAAGAACCCCCAGAACCAGTACACCACTCATCTAAATGATACCTAACACCTCTATAAGGTGAAATAAAACCTAGATCGTTGGTGTAACCATAGTCGCACAGGTAATATTTTCCTGAATCTTTTAAAAAAGTTTGTAAATATGCACCCCATTTCTTAACATAAAAAGTATATAAAATTTTAAATCCCCTTTCCAACTATATATGTGCATTATGGTTGAATTAGCAGTAGGTACTTTAAAACCTTTTGACCTAGTATTGTGTTCCGTGATACACGAATGTTGGCTGTTGAACCTTCCCAACCAGTTAAAATGAATATATCTCTCATGGTTTGGTCACACACATCAAGAACATTAACAAAAAATTTGCCTCTATGATTCCGGTAATGTGGTTTTTTCCTAAACGACACCTATATCGGAACATGTGTTTCATCTAGTGCACCTAAACAACCCTACACATCAATCTAGTTACAAGTTTTCAAAAAACAAAATTAAGGAATAGGTTCATAAGTGACGGTTCAACGAGAAACCGCTGCAAAAGGTGCAAAGGTAGCGCTTATTAGCAGAGGCGGTGCATAAGTGACGGTTCAACGAGAAACCGCTGCAAAAGGTGCAAAGGTAGCGCTTATTAGCAGAGAACCGTCACTTATGAAAAAAAAATCGAGTCCAGGTGGTGGTTATTGAATTCCAACCTCCACCAATAATATTATAAGCCGCGGTTGCCTTTGAAACCGACACAAAAAAAAATAATCGGGCAGCGGTCCAAGGGGGAAGCATCACCAAAAAACACACCGGGTGGCGGTTCTTTAAGAAACCGCCACTTATAGAGCGCCACAAATACTGGCTTCGGGCGGCGCTTATTTGGAGAAGCGTCACCAATAAGTTCGGCCTCTTTTGGCCGCGCTTCCAACATAGAACCGTCGCTTATAATTACATATTAGACGCGCTTCTTATTCCCAACCGTTGCTTATAATCAAAGAATATCAAAATTTGCGGCCCCAAAATTAGACATTGAAAAATTAGCCGGGAAGTCTTTTACTTGTCGAAAATTTTCCAAACTTTTTACTTCTTCCTTGAAATCGATTTCCCCTTGAATTTACTTATAGACCTTGAAATCGAAGCTTAAATTTACACCTACAATTACAACGCTTCAATATGGAGTTTTAGTCGAATGTGTGTGCAGATTGTATTTCGAGGTTGAGCTCTGGTGGTAAGTTCTTTCATTTTCTCTCGATTTTATGTTTTTTCTTCATGTTCTAGAGTTTCGCGTATTTTGATTGATTTTTTTAGTTATTTTGAACCAGCAAATCGAATTGATTATATTTTGCAGATGAATTAATTTTGGTTAATTTTTACTGGATTTAACTATTTCCCCAAACCCTAGGTCTTGTATTTACAGATTTTTAGCTTTTTATTTCTTCATATACACATTTTTATATTTGGGTATTGCTGTTTAAGTTAAAAATGGTGGTCATCAAGTGTAAGGAACCTAAAAACGAACATCTATGTTGCTGGATTGTTGTGTATACTTTCTGTAAATCATGAATCTGTGTACTTTCTGTATAGCTTACACCATTGTGTAATCTGGGATTTGAAGATTATGCTGCATGTGTTTTGTTTTAGGTTTTGTGAAAGTATATAGGATTGTAAAATGCAATGTCGAGGCCAATGTTGCTCTGTTTTAAGAATTTGACTTTTCCTGTTAAGTATATAGGTTTTGATGATTTTCTAGATGTATATATGTTTTCAATATTAAAATGATGATTTTATAGATGTAAGAATGTATTAGAGTACTGTTATAATTATTATTTCATATATCAATAGTTATTTTGTTTAGGTCAACTGAAATTCCCCTCTGATCTAAAGGTATAGGGGGTTTGAGAGTGAGATACCTACCCTACCTACCCTGCCTCACGACCAATAACTATTCCTGCAAACTCATACACAAATTATAAATTCAGTGCATCGCACGGACAAAATTCTAGTATTAATTATACAAACTAGTAAACGACTGTGGTAAGATAAAGCAGGTTATTTGTTTAGACTATAACTTTCTATAGCTAATGTTTGAAAAGGATTTCCAGGTAATAAAAGCTGGTGAAATATGGGATTAAGAGACAAAACAAATGTTAAACATGAGCATAGTATGCTGCAACATCAGAATAAGATAAAACTTTATTACTAACCTATTGCTGAGGTACTGCAGAATAAGATTGATTACTATGTCAGGCAAATAGCCACCAACACGGATCACATTCAACAAATTTAGATGGCACTCCAAAACCTTCCCTGCGTAGTTCTTCTGGAACATTTGAGCAAAAGCTTTGTTATCTGGGTTTTGAAGCTTAACATCTCCAAACCTGGGGAAACGCATATATATCGATTTAAATCGGGTTATATCAGCCAAATAAGCCCATATTCAATCATGCTATATTTAGCTGTTAATCGCACACAAGTAAAAATTATACTTCATATTAGCACAATGCTGCTTTTCTCTATACTTGGCGGTTAACATTGATATATTGATTAGACTTGTGATTTGTGCACTTTTGTTATTGAAATGGCTGTCTGCCACTGAATGAGTTGAAAGGGGTGCCTTTTAAGAATCAATCAATTATTTTACGGTGACACGTATGGAATCTAAATGCATGGTGAGATTTTCTAGATGTATATATGTTTTCAATATTAAAGTGATGATATTATCATCACTATGGGCAGTCAATCCAAATGTAGAGTGAGCATGATAAAAAAACCCAAAGGACAACCCTTCAGATATTTAAGAACATGGATGGCAGCTGAAACTCTTATGTACAATAAAACTATAACTAAAATGAATTTAGGTTATGAGAGGTTAATTTCAAAGCCGCAGACTCCATCTCACCACATTAGGATCAGGTTCTGCCTTTTTGGTGGGATGAAGCGCATAATGCTGAACTATGAAAAGACTATAGAATACAATATTCATTTCATACAGTAGCTAACAAAGACTTCCCTAAGTTTCCATAGAAGTTTTCCCACGACTCTGTGAAAACAGTCTTTTTCATTAGGAATTTAACTTTAGAATAATATTATTTCTTTTATATAGTATAGAGAATTTTAATTTGATTAACAACTCACTTTGATCTAAGGATTGCATCAGCATCTGAACTTTGTTAGCGACGGCTCCCAGAAAAGTCAAGCAAAACGTTAACGATGCTAAACCCACTCGTGCTTTTCCGTTGAAAGTTAAATACGACCTAAGTTTAATTAGTAACACATAAATTAATTAATATTTGTACCTTGATCATAAGAAAAAAAGAAAATGCAATAACTATATATATGTATATAGTTTGCAACTTAATTACCTGTGGAATGTATTTGAGGATCGTCATAACAACTTGAATCGTGCTGCAGCCAATATCATTCAAGAATTAGAAACAATTAATGAATAAGGCGACATCTATGCATATATATATGTATGTATATCTCACTTGAAGCAGGACACTAGCCAAAACCAAGAATGTCTTGGTATAGCTATGCACACACAAACATTCGTTAACATGTTATTGGCGCAAGTGAGGTTGTAATATCCGGATGATATTTTCTATGATTATACTAACGAATCTGGGTGTAGGGCCTGTTTAAGTCGTATTAACCTAAGGTTAATTTTTGGGTTGCTCGACATGTAATTCGGAGATGGGTAACCCAATGCGAAGAGGTCGCCAATGTTTAAGGCCATGTACTAGGTCACGCGTTCAAACATTGACAAAAAGGAGATCGGGGAATTATGTTACCTAAAAACAAAAAGGTCGCGTAGATGGATATTCAAGGAGAGGTGAATTTTCCTATAGCGCCAATATGAATATGTATCGGGTACGCTTTTTGAGATCTCATGAAAGGGACGGTTTTCCATTTTATGCCCTGTTTATTTTTATGTGGCTGAGTATTAGATTTATACGATTTAATGGTTTTATGATCTGAGTTACGGGGAATATGTATAATTAATATGTTACGGTCTCCGCGACCTTGTTACGGTCTTCGCGACCTCCTTACGGTCCCGTGCGATCTCATTATGCAGAACAAGGTATGGCTTTATGGTTATGAAAATGTTTAAGCATCAACGGACCGGGATTTTATGGATTTTATGTTTAAATTCCGACGCTTTCATTAGGTCGATGATGGTTAAATTCCGACACTTCTCCCGACCACGTGATCTTGTAGAAAGTTTATGAGGTTGTGTTTTTGTGTGGCGGGAGAAGGTAACTCTGGATCGGAGGGCACTTCTCCCACATAGAGTTTGTGTTTTGAAA
>BMAC01000308.1:280176-300451 GCA_014905375.1 Phtheirospermum japonicum
GCACTCCCAAAAACCTTCCCTGCGTAGTTCTTCTGGAACATTTGAGCAAAAGGCTTTTGGTTAATCTGGGTTTTGAAGCTTAACATCTCCAAACCTGGGGAAAACGCATATATAATCGATTTAAATCGGGTTTATATCAGCCAAATAAGCCCATATTCAATCATGCTATATTTAGCTGTTAATCGCACACAAGTAAAAATTATACTTCATATTAGCACAATGCTGCTTTTTCTCTTATACTTGGCGGTTAACATTGATATATTGATTAGACTTGTGATTTGTGCACTTTTGTTATTGAAATGGCTGTCTGCCACTGAATGAGTTGAAAGGGGTGCCTTTTAAGAATCAATCAATTATTTTACGGTGACACGTATGGAATCTAAATGCATGGTGAGATTTTCTAGATGTATATATGTTTTCAATATTAAAGTGATGATATTATCATCACTATGGGCAGTCCAATCCAAATGTAGAGTGAGCATGATAAAAAAACCCAAAGGACAACCCTTCAGATATTTAAGAACATGGATGGCAGCTGAAACTCTTATGTACAATAAAACTATAACTAAAATGAATTTAGGTTATGAGAGGTTAATTTCAAAGCCGCAGACTCCATCTCACCACATTAGGATCAGGTTCTGCCTTTTTGGTGGGATGAAAGCGCATAATGCTGAACTATGAAAAGACTATAGAATACAATATTCATTTCATACAGTAGCTAACAAAGACTTCCCTAAGTTTCCATAGAAGTTTTCCCACGACTCTGTGAAAACAGTCTTTTTCATTAGGAATTTAACTTTAGAATAATATTATTTCTTTTATATAGTATAGAGAATTTTAATTTGATTAACAACTCACTTTGATCTAAGGATTGCATCAGCATCTGAACTTTGTTAGCGACGGCTCCCAGAAAAGTCAAGCAAAACGTTAACGATGCTAAACCCACTCGTGCTTTTCCGTTGAAAGTTAAATACGACCTAAGTTTAATTAGTAACACATAAATTAATTAATATTTGTACCTTGATCATAAGAAAAAAAGAAAATGCAATAACTATATATATGTATATAGTTTGCAACTTAATTACCTGTGGAATGTATTTGAGGATCGTCATAACAACTTGAATCGTGCTGCAGCCAATATCATTCAAGAATTAGAAACAATTAATGAATAAGGCGACATCTATGCATATATATATGTATGTATATCTCACTTGAAGCAGGACACTAGCCAAAACCAAGAATGTCTTGGTATAGCTATGCACACACAAACATTCGTTAACATGTTATTGGCGCAAGTGAGGTTGTAATATCCGGATGATATTTTCTATGATTATACTAACGAAATCTGGGTGTAGGGCCTGTTTAAGTCGTATTAACCTAAGGTTAATTTTTGGGTTGCTCGACATGTAATTCGGAGATGGGTAACCCAATGCGAAGAGGTCGCCAATGTTTAAGGCCATGTACTAGGTCACGCGTTCAAAACATTGACAAAAAGGAGATCGGGGAATTATGTTACCTAAAAACAAAAAGGTCGCGTAGATGGATATTCAAGGAGAGGTGAATTTTCCTATAGCGCCAATATGAATATGTATCGGGTACGCTTTTTGAGATCTCATGAAAGGGACGGTTTTCCATTTTATGCCCTGTTTATTTTTATGTGGCTGAGTATTAGATTTATACGATTTAATGGTTTTATGATCTGAGTTACGGGGAATATGTATAATTAATATGTTACGGTCTCCGCGACCTTGTTACGGTCTTCGCGACCTCCTTACGGTCCCGTGCGATCTCATTATGCAGAACAAGGTATGGCTTTATGGTTATGAAAATGTTTAAGCATCAACGGACCGGGATTTTATGGATTTTATGTTTAAATTCCGACGCTTTCATTAGGTCGATGATGGTTAAATTCCGACCGCTTTCATTAGGTCGATGATGGTTTAATTTCGACGCTTTCGTTAGGTCGATGACGGTTCAATTTCGACGCTCTCGTTAGGTCGATGACGGTTAAATTCCGACGCTTTCATTAGGTCGATGATGGTTAAATTTCGAAGCTTTCATTAGGTCGATGATGGTTAAAACCCGACGCTTCTATTAGGTCGGCGATGGTTTTTATGGTTATGGTCTACGCTTGTTTTTAGGTCGGCGGGCTGGGGAGGAGGTAACTCTTGTGTTGGAGGGCACCTCTCCCGACCTGGTGATTTGTTGAAAACTGTGTTAAGAGGCAAGTATTTGTGGTGTGGGATAGGGTAACTCTGGTCGGAGGGCACCTCTCGCGACCAGGCAAGTTATTGAAAGAGGATGTTTTTGTAATTATTGTGGCGGAGAAGGTAACGCTAGACTGAAGGGCACTTCTCCCGACCAGACGAGATAGTGAGAATTGTGATTGTATTGTGGCGGGAGAAGGTAACGTTGGACTGAAGGACACTTCTCCTGACCAGATGAGGATAGTGAGGGTTGTGATTGTATTGTGGTGGGAGAAAGGTAACTCTGGATCGGAGGGCACTTTCTCGTTGAGTAATTCTTGTGATATATGATAAATAAAGTTGCGCGAGCTATTCTGATGGTTTTCTAAGACAAAGTGGTTGTGGTGTTTGATTTACATGTTTTTCTTATGATCGAATAGATAGTTGTTCTTATGCGAGCTAATATGCTCGGAGTGCTGGTTAATTGTGTTGTTATGTGTTATGGTTGTTCTTAGGATCTTGCGATCCCATGGTGAGAAGTATGATTGGTTATATTTTTCGTACGACCTATATTAGTTTGAAAGTTTGTTTCGTATATGGTTGATGGCTTTTATATAAGTTTTAAATGCAGATTTGTACATATTGAAAGTTAACGGGCTGTGCATATAGTAAAAATAAAATCGAAAAGTGTTTGCAGGAATGAAAGGTTATTTATATAGGCTGCGATCATGAATGCAAGTCTTTAAAGTTTGTATTTTTGTGGTACGGGAGAAGGTAACTCTGGATCGGAGGGCACTTCTCCCGACCAGGCGAACTTGTGGGAAGCTGGTGTTTGTGGCAAGTGTTGTGTTTTTGCGGCGGGAGAAGGTAACTCTGGACTGGAGGGTACTTCTCCCGCGGAAAGATTGTGTTGCCGAGCAGGTAGAGAGTTTGTGTTTGTAAGTGTTGTGGCGGGAGAAGGTAACTCTGGACCGGAGGGCACTTCTCCCGCACAAGAGTTAATGATGAAAAATTGTGATGAGAAGTTGTTTTTTGTGATAAGAGGTCGCTTTGATAAGTTGTTCTGGGAAGTTCGTTTTGAGAAGTTGTGTGATGATAAGTTGTTTTGAGAGTTGTGTTTTTGTATTTTGAGAGTTGTGTTTGGCGAGCTATATTAATGATTTATGGTTAAGTGGTTATGATGTTTTACTTATGATTTGGGAAGAGTATGTTTGATTTACATATCTTTTTCGGGTTGTTGTGCTGTGTTATGGATGATTGTTTCTGTGCGAGCTAATATGTTTTATATGCGAGCTGAATTTAGCTCTATTGGATTGTGTATAAGTCATGGTTTGACTATTCTTTCGAATCTCATGGTCTTATGAGGCTATGAAGTATGAGTGTGATTGATTACGAATTCGTGCAACCTATGTGCGAGTCATGGTTTATTTGGCTAAATATGGGTTAGCGAGTTTATTTGGTTGATATGGTCTACTTGATTGATTTAGTTTGGTTTGTCTATTTGGTATTTGATTTAACATGTTTGAAATACTTGGTTGCATTAACTTGGGGGACTACAAAAACGAGCTTTATTGAGTTGACGTGGCTTGGTTGTTTTGTTTTACTTGCATTAATTAAACATGGGGGACTCAGTAGTTTTCAGTCCCATGTTATTGAGGCTGGTCATATTTGAAGGTCGTCAGAGGAGTAATATGTCTTTTTTAGGTTGCCGAGTGAGAAATCTTGAGATTTAACTTGGGGACTAGTGTGTATGAGGTCGTTCGGTACATCAATGATTGTGTGATTCAGATTGACATAGTTGAAGGATTTTTGATTGAAGGTTTGAGGCTGTTTGTCAGAAGGTGATCGAAAGAGTGAGCTCGGCGCGTTGGCCTTTTGTAGGTCGCCGGTATGGTTAATGATCTACGATGGATTATTGACATTGTGGCTCGATGAGATCGAGTTGGGTAATTTTGAAATATGCTTTGATGAGGCGGAATGATGGTTTGTGTGCATATGTTGTTTGTTTTGTTTCATGTTTACATGTCCTACCTGATTTCATACCTCAATCAGCTAGAACATGGGGGACTAGCTGATGTGGACCAAAATGTCTATATGTGATATTATGTGATGAATATGGTTATATATGGAAAGCGACCTCATTTCCTGGGGAGGGTGTGCCTCTGGGAGGTGAGCGAGCTGTATGAGGTCTTTTAGAAGTGAACGAGCCGAAGGCTGTTCCTTGAAAGTGAGTGAATTGATGTGGCTAGAGTAGCGACCTGTAGTATGAGGATGAGTTCTCATATAGGGTCGTGATCTCTGGTGGGTTGGACTGAGTACTTGAGCCCGTTTTATGTATGGGTTATTGTGGGCCTGGTGGGCTATAGGCCACGGGTTTATAATATACTGGGAAGTTTTATGTTTATGGGACTTACCATTTGAGAAGAGTCCTAATTGGGAGTTGGTGAAAGAGTCATGGTATGGATGGAATTGTGGTTATGTAAGGTAACCCTAGATAGTGGAGAATCTCTCCTATCTCTATATAAAGGGGGTACGCCTCTCATTAATTAACTTATGCTATTATTATTCTTATAGTATTACTGACATTGAAAGAGAGTGAAGAGTTTGATTTCGCTTATTAACTTAAGCGTCGGAGGGCCTTAACGGGCTCGAAATCCGGCCCGTTCGAGGCGCTGTTTTGCAGGACCAGCGAGGTCGCTAGAAGATTCAAGAAAGGCTCATCAAGTCGCTGAGGAGTATTTCATCATCAATTCAGGTCGCTGATCTCTATTTTGAGGTTAGTACTCCATATTTGGTGGTTCAACTTTTTGGACTTATCAACGATGCTAAATCCACTCGTGCTTTTCCGTTGAAAGTTAAATACGACCTAAGTTTAATTAGTAACACATAAATTAACTAATATTTGTACCTTGATCATAAGAAAAAAAGAAAATGCAATAACTATATATATGTATATAGTTTGCAACTTAATTACCTGTGGAATGTATTTGAGGATCGTCATAACAACTTGAATCGTGCTGCAGCCAATATGATTCAAGAATTAGAAACAATTAATGAATAAGGCGACATCTATGCATATATATATGTATGTATATCTCACTTGAAGCAGGACACTAGCCAAAACCAAGAATGTCTTGGTATAGCTATGCACACACAAACTGCAGCTGCTATGTCTTGGTAGTTGAGAACAGAAATGCAAATTTATCCATACACGATCATATATATGATAAATCTTATGTGCACCTTAATGATTTGTGAGTAATGATGAATCACACAATTAGTTTGCATTTTACAGGGATCAAATTGAAAGCTGAACTGTTACAGGGATCAAATAATTCATTCGCCTTCACAAAGTCTCTGGACATCTTCTTATGTTTCATCCTAAAGGTATCAATTTGTTCATTTGTTCTTTTGACAATTGAATTTAAGGATATTTTCTTTTTAATAGAGCGTATGTATTTTCTATTTATTTATATTTTTGAAAATTGATGCTGTTTGCTGAGTTATTTATATTAATAGAAATTACTTTGGATACTGAAAAAAAAGGTATTAAGAATATAAATGAAAATGAAACCTAGAAAATATTCTATAAGTTTGAAAGTAAGAAGATTATAAATTGAAAAATATTTAATAAATATTAATTTTTTAATATGTAATAAAATATTAAAAATATAATATTAAGAAATTCTGGAAAAAGATGCATAAGAATAAACTAATTTTAAAATGTAAGAAAAATATAGAAATAGAAAAATCTGGAATAATATTTTATAAGATCTGAGATTATTTTAAATATAAAGAAAAAGAAATATATAATTAATTTCACGAAGTTGGTTTCATAAAAATATATATAATTTCCTTAATTAAAGACGTAAGTACAAGATGTGTATAATTTCCCCTCCATCGTACTGTCTGATAATCAATCTTCATGATAAATAAAAAGAAATCCTTAAGTAAATTTTTAATTGCAGCACCAGTAAATTTTTAATTTTTTCCCCTCCATCGTATCCCCTCCATCGTACTGTCTGATAAAAGTATTATTATAAACAAGTAATATACCTAACAAAATTTGTCGTCCTCCTTTATTTAATTGGCAATATAAGGTACACACATTTAAACGTAAACTATGACTTAACTAAATTTGTAACAAGTATTATTATAAATCAAGAAATACATAACAATGAAAGGAAATACAAATAGAAATATAGAAGAATAAAATAAAATCTGTACAAAAGATAAAATGTTAAATTACTTCGACTGTAAATCAACTATTAATTAATTTCATGAAAGTTTGAATTTAATGAGGAGCATCAATAGACGGTTCACCACAAAAAGCATCAGGCTCAAAGTTTCTTGCAGACTCATCATAGTTCCAGATATATATACCAACGTATTTATTAATATGGGCCATCCACTTAAAATAATCAATGAATTGATTAGGATAAATCTGATTGATCCAACTATCACATAGATAAAGATCCTATGTCATCTGAGAATCTTACAGATRTCTTGAAATCACTTTTACCTGAGAAATCGATAAATAAAAAGATATGGGAAAAAAAGGTATCTGAATTAGTTAAGTATTACAACAACTATGTAGAGGCTGTGTGCGGTAATCAAGTGATTGATTCTGAGGACTGCAAACTCCTGGTATTGCTCTAGGCTCTTGTGATGATGTAACAACATAAGCATTTCTTGGGGAGCTAATGAGGGTCACTATACACACGTTCAATGATACACTACTACAAAATTGGCTTTTCACGTCGGCTTATTAACGTCGATTTTAGAAAAACCGACGTGGAATGTATTTAACGTCGGTTTCTTAATAAACCGACGTGATATGCGATACGTTTTCGTCGGGTATTTTAAAACCGACGTGATATGCTACTTCGCTCGTCGGTTTTTTTAAAACCGACGTGGTAAATTGTATTAAAAAAATATTAAATAAAATAAATAATAAAATCGGGCTATTATTCTAGAGACAAACGCGTCCCCAACATACTTCTCATTCTTCTCTCTCCCCGTAAGTCCGCTTGCACAGCCTTGCTTCCAACCTCCGTCCATCCCGTTCTCAGCCCCGCGCGCCGTCAATTCTTAGCCCTGTAAATCTCTCCGTCGTCCGCCACCATAACATCTAACATCAACCCCTCATCTCTCGACCTAATCGAATTCCTTTATAAAAACCTTAATTAGGGCAAATGTAACCAACACCTGAAATTGGCGAAATCGGAGCGTCCCGCTTCTTCTCCACCGTTTTGTGACTGGTGAGTGTTTAATCGTTGTTGTGTTCTATGTTCTAGCTGGTGGGTTTCTTGTTGAAATGCTTGGATTTGATGAGTGTTGGATTATTTCATTATTATTTGAGAAAATTATTCACTGATTAATGAATTGAGAGATATTCAATTAATGTCTTAATTTGATTGATATTTTGGCCTAGCTCTCCAGTTTTTTGCAATTTTATTGTATGGTTTTACAGAAATGGCTATTCATATGATTGAAGGAGGAAGTTTTTGTTTTGGCATGTACTCCAAAAAATTATCACAAAAAATTATCACAGAATAATATATAGTGTGGAATATAAATGAAGAGTATGAACTTACAGTAGAGGTCTGATCCTTGCAGGTCAAGCTCAGGAACACTCTTTTCAAGGCCCAGCGGCCGGGGGAGATCGCGTAACTGATTGTGACATGAGGTTAAAGGTAAGCTTATAAAATAGTTTGAAAATAAAATATTGATAATATGAAGTTGCATTCTGCCAAAACATAGATTTTTCTTTGCATTTGATCATTTCAAACCTAGATTCCAGTTTACACATTCAAACTGTCAATGAACTCTGAATTATCCCATTCCGCCATTTGTTCAACAAGAAAAGCGAAAAATTAAACTAAAAAAAAAAGATAGAGAAAAGTCAAAATGGGTATTTGCTATTCCTGTGAGTCAACTTCTGTAGCCACAGCTAAATTAATACTAGACGATGAGAGACACTTAATTTTAATATTGTAACCTCAGGGGATTTTTTGTGATTTTGTAAGTTAGATTTTTCTTCTTTTTTTTTTTTTTTGTGTGTGCGTGTAATTATCCCAATTGTATATACATAAATATAGAGAAAAAAATGTTAGTGTTTGTGCAATTTAGGTGTCTCGAGACGTGAAATGCTTTTGCGAGTCTGTAAATGTTAGTGTTTGTGCATTTTGTTTGTATCCAGGGTAGTTTGTAAAAGTGTGGTTACGTTTGAGTGTTTGTTTGAAAATTTGCACTTTTGGTCTGTTTGTTATTTCAGAGTTTTGGCAAAACGTTATATGCATCTTGATGTGCTGTAATTTAGTATTTGATATGAACTTTTTTTTTTTTTTTTTTAAGAATCTCAGCACCAAATACTTTCGGCAACAGTATTTGATATGAACTTATATTTGTGTTGATGTATATATTTACAACAGTGGGGAAAGAACAGAAGATAGCCATGGAAATGACTGTCCAAGATTTCAAAAGTTGTGTAAATATGATTTTGTACACATCTCGTGCAGCTTCTGCTTGTAAGTTAGTATTTTGGGACTTAAACTTTGTGATCGGGGACTCAGCTCGATCGAGTAACTCAGTCATGTTTTTCCAATCTTATAAGAGGTTAAATCTCAGATAATTATTCATTTAAGATATAATAAAATGATACTTTTTGGAATTTATAAGATGTAAAATCTTATTTCAGTACAAGTTTTTGAAATAAATTAGAATGACAGGTTTTTGGAGGTGGAGTCCTATTTTAAAATAAGTCAAAGTCACCAATGGCAATGGTAGGATTTTTAAAGGAGAATAGGTCTTGTCTGTTTACGTTTCTATCTATTTTTATTTTTCAACTATTCGTAAAAATGGAATCATGTGTATGATATGTTTATTTTATTGAAAACTGTTATTTTCAATCCCGATTTTAATTAATTATCATACATCATTTATCAATCAAATTCGGCCACAAATACATTTTAATTATATTAGAGATGAAATGGTGTTCACGGCATCTGCCGATATTGGACCCAATAACTGAAGTATGAATATTGATTCAGTATGTATTTGTTTTAAGTCCTTTGTGTGTTCATGATGTAGTCGACTTTAGAATCAGTTGCTTGTTAAGGGTTTAGTGTGTTGTAGTCTGTTTTTGGTGAATTAAGGCAAATTATCTGATGCCTAAGCCTAATCCTGAACCTGAATTCTTGTTTTACCCTCCTTTGCTTGCGAGTGGATGCTTAACTGAATTATAATAATGTTTTTGTCTGGTAAATAAAATCAATCACGCAGAGCTATATTTGTCACGAAAATCATTTCAAGATCGCCTTCACATTTATAAAAATATTACATTTAGATACTTAATTTTAATATTGTAACCTCAGGGGATTTTTTGTGATTTTGTAAGTTAGCTTTTTCTTCTTCTTCTTTTTTTTTTGTGTGTGCGTGTAATTATCCCAATTGTATATACATAAATATAGAAAAAAAATGTTAGTGTTTGTGCAATTTAGGTGTCTCGAGACGTGAAATGCTTTTGCGAGTCTGTAAATGTTAGTGTTTGATATGAACTATTTTTTTTTTTTAAGAATCTCAGCACCAAATACTTTCGGCAACAGTATTGGATCATCAAACCTGTTTAAAACTATACGTCGTTCAAAAACTTCATTTTTTGTTTTTAAATCAAGGATACAAATCAACAGTTACGTATGAAGCTAATTTAAAGTTAGTTTGACAACATTCTCGATGTCAGTTTCAGTTTTAGTGTTTTTTTTTTTTTTCATTGCTAGCAACTATGCTGTTTATTGAAAGTAATTGAATAAGAGTAAGTTCATAAAGTAAAAGAAATAAAACATATATATCTTCTTCTTTTCAGTGAAACAGGATCCGAGGCAAATAGAATTACCCAAAGGATTTACATTTTTTTACTTTTCTAAAACTGAATCTTCTATGGTATCGTCTAACTGTATTCTCTTAATAGAAAATGTGAACTTTTTTGAATATCCAAAAGCAACTTCATTTTAGATTAGTCATGGTATATATGTTTTATACAATTATTCACTGTTATTCTTTATATTGTTATTATTTGGGATATTTGTAATATAACTTAGATTTTTGAAATCAGCTTTTAAAAAAATATTTTTTCAAACAAATGTTAGCTTCTGATGGTTTTCTTGATTTATTGCCTTTTAATTTGTTTTTTGTGAAAATCTATGATGTTATGTGTGTGTGTATATATTAATTTGGTAATTTTTCATTCTTTAACACCCGATTAATTTATTGTACAAGAATAAACTTGCACTCAATCTGGCCTGATCTGATGCAATTTTCGTTATTATTTTTTTTCTTTCTGTTTTAATCAGCTGAAGATATGATTCGATATCTCGGTAATATATCAACACGCTGCAGCATAGATTAGACGAAGTACAGTAATAACTTAAATATGAATATAAATTGTTGTACTTGCAGATCCTTTTCTGTGTTCATACATACATTTGATATGAATTTAAATAAAACTAAAAACAAAATAAAAATAAATTACATAATAATAATAATAATAATAATAATAATTATTATAATTATCAAGGAAGATTGGCAGAAGGTAATATATATTGCTTATTAAAAAGTTATTATTATTATTATTATTATTATTATTATTATAATTATCAAGGAAGATTGGCAAAAGGTAATATATATTGCTTATATATTTTTTAATAAGTTAGCTTTTAATTCTAGTAGCCTAATTAAAATTATTTTTTCATCACAAATCACAATTATTTTAAGTTATTGCTTAATAGACTTGGTTTCATTATTTTTTGATATGCTAAAAATATTATATAATTAATTGCAGATATTTGGTGAGAGCGAATCTTTTTCTCAAGAGAGTATCGAAGAAGTTCAAGCTCAATGGTCAAGATATTTTCTTGAAATTAAAAATAAATGAATCTTCTGTAAGGCTATTTTAATTATATACTCGTGTTTGTTTGATAACTAGAATATGTGTGCACTTTGAGTTTATTTTGACTTGGTGTGGAGAATTCGAACAACGGATTGATGTTGTTTGTTTGTTTGATCTATTCGACTTTTAGAACTATGATGATAATGAATGATGTTGGTTGTTTGATGTATTCGATATTTAGAACATATGATAATGGATATTCGATGTGAATTTGGAATTTGTTTTCAGCTTTTACAATTTATTTTTGAAATGAACCCACCAAAAAAACTGTTGTTGCAGTTGTTAGACATATTAATAACGTCAGTTATAGAGAAACCGACGTCCGACATTCGACGTCGGTTATTTTTACCATTTCACGCCGTTTTTCAACCGACGTGGAATGTCACGTCGGTTTTCAGAAAATGACGTACTTTCCACGTCGGTGGATAAGACATCGGTTAAAAAACTGACGTGAGATGGTAAAAATAACCGATGTGAAATGCCAGTTTTGTAGTAGTGATATCCCTAGAAGCAACAGTGTGTTCTTCAACCTGCCTAGCACTGGCTTCACCTGTTTACAATTTTGATTCAAAATAAATTATTATTACAATCACAAAATCATGTCATAATTATTAGGCAAGCTCCAATTATTTTTAATTGAGACCTCGTTTCTTGAAAATAGCAAAATCAGCAAGTTTGTTCCTTTTATTTTTAATTGTGAGTTTTTTGTCCATAACATAATGTGGTTTATATGGGCAAGTTTCGCAAATTCTTGTGGTTAGGGGACCGAAACTGCAATTGTGGAAAACTTGAGCAGTTTTCACCCATATCTGCACATAAAAAGTGTGATTATAATTATAAAATAATACTAACATACATTTTGCACTTTTGACTCTGAATAAGTCAAATTTATCTGGTAAGAAGTTCAATTTCTGTATAGTTTGTTCGCATCACATTACATGAGAAGAAAATAAGTGAAGAATTTTCAAGAAAACATAATGATTACATTTATTATCTATACCAAACTTACTGCAAAATATCATCCAACAATGTAAATAAATAATATTAAACTTATAAGAATATAATTTCTACCAGACTGATTTTTCTCGAAATAATTGCACAGTGCTAATAAAAGGCACTTCCTCAATGCACAACCAAATTTCATAAATGAATGTGTTGATGCTTGAAAAATAGTAGTCTCGTCGTCGTTAATTGCGGTGGTCGTAGTGACTGTAGCCGGGGGCAATTTTGGTATTACTCTTAATGTGAGAGTTACTCTTTGAGGGCATGAATTTCTTTTTCAGGGTTGTGTTCCAATAGTTTTTCACATCATTGTCTGTTCTTCCTACCATCTATAATTCAAAAAAAAAAAAAAAAAAAAGATAATCAATTAATAAAAATGGATAAATACAATTTAATGTATTACCATTAGGTGAAAAATCATTCATATTACCATTGTAATCAATATAAATAACTTGAATACATCTAATTTAAGAAAACAATCCTAATAAACTCGTACTATATTGTCCACCTACATTTAGCAACGCCCAACTTCACAGCTCCACTTCTCATTTCTCCATTTCTTACTTGTCCACCTACATCAATCCTCTATGACTCAAAATCTTGTTTAGGGATGGATCGAAGTTGGATGTACGGGCTCCGGAACACCACCACATATTTGGCAGGAGTGGAGGAATTCATTGCAAAAGCCGTTGCGCATCAAAAACAATGTGGAGATGATAGGATTTTTTGAAGGATTTTATCGATGCAGGATATGAATTTGATAGAAGAAATCAATAAGCAATTAGACAAAAAATAAGAATAGACACGATTTACCCAGGTTCACCTCAATTCAAGGTTACGTCCTGCAAAAGGAATGCACTAATTATTATGTCTTGTTTTTCACACACACAACTCGTTACAATGATATCACTATAAATAGGTTACCATACGAGTACATAATATTGGGCCTAAACCTAGCCAATTCCCAGAATCCCTTTTAACCCACACCAGACGGGCCAATATAGATAAAGCCCAGCCCACTGACCGGGCAGCGGGACCCCCGACTCACCGGGGAGCGGAACCCCAGCCCGCTGACATAGGCTACCATGCGAGTACATAATATTCCGCCGTCCGCTCACGGGGAGCGGAACCCCCGCCCGCTGACTGGGCAGCGGAACCCCCGCCCGCTGACCGGGCAGCGGGACCCCGACTCGGGGGCGCTGCCCCCAAACCGGTTCATACCTCGATTCCCCTAAACTCACGTGGGCATCCCCGATGTGAGAAACAAGGTTCCTCAAGATATTTACCAACTCCAACAATCTCCCACTTGGTGGATATATCGAGCAAATAAGAGCCTTCCAAATGTCATCCGTCGTCAAACCAATCGCGGCAGAACACCATTCAAACTTCGTACTTGAGACAGCTTTAGTAAGAAAGTCTGAACTATTCTTCACCGTGTCAACCTTTGTAAGCTGAATCACTTTCTTCTCCACCTTCTCTCGAATGAAGTGATACTGAATGTCGATGTGCTTTGTTCTTGAGTGAAACGCCGGATTCTTAGCTAAATAAATAGCTCCTTGATTATCACATCTCACCTCCGTGGCTCCTAACTCAAAACCAAGCTCCAAACACAAACGACGTAACCATATGGCTTCTTTTCCAGCATGAGTAAGAGCCATATATTCAGCTTCCGTTGAAAAGAGTGCTACCACGCTTTGTCTCTTACTCATCCAGCTCACCGCACCTCCAAATAGTGTGAAAACATATCCGCTACTGGATCGCCTACTATCTATATCTCCACCCCAATCAGCGTCTACATGGCCTACGATATCAAGATTTTTTCCAACCTCTGCTCCTTCAAAACACAAAGACAATTTTGAAGTTTCACGAAGATACCTTAAAACTCTCTTGATCGCAGTCCAATGCTCTTTACCTGGATTGGACATATATCTACTCAGGACTCCCACTGCATGAGCTATATCTAGACGCGTACATACATAGCGTACATTAAACTACCAACTGCACTTGCGTATGGCACTCGAGCCATCTCCTCAACTTCCTCATCTGTTTTGGACACTGTTTCACAGAAAATTTGGTTCCTTTAGATATAGGGGTACCAACAGGTTTGAAGTCCGCCGTACGAAATTTCTTCAAAATCTCGTTGATGTACTTCTCCTGACCTAGCCACAATTTTCGTTTCTCGCGGTCCCTCTTAATTTGCATGCCCAATATAAAATTTGCAGGCCCCAAGTCTTTCATATCAAACTTCTTGGCCAACAGAACTTTTACCGATTTTACCATCTTCATGCTATTTCCAATTAGTAGCATATCGTCCACATAGAGAGTAAGAATCACGAATTGATTGTCTGCCCTCTTCACGTAGACACAATGATCAGAATCTAAACGGACAAAATTAAGTTGAAGCATGTACGTATCAAACTTTTGGTACCACATCCTTGGAGACTACTTCAGCCTATATAAAGACTTCTTTAACCTTCACACCAGATTCTCCTTCCCTTTTGTTTCAAACCCTTCTGGTTGCCTCATGTAAATCTCCTCCTCCAAATCCCCATGGAGGAATGCTGTTTTTACATCCATCTGTTCCACTTCAAGATCGTACGCTGCTGCTATGGACATAACAAACCGTATTGAGGTCACTTTTGCCACAGGAGAGAAAATTTCATCATAGTCTACTCCCTCAATCTGAGAATACCCCTTCGCAACCAGTCTCACCTTGTATTTCTCCACAGTTCCATTTGGTTTTAGTTTTCGCTTGAATACCCATTTACACCCAATTGCCTTTCTATCCTTAGGCAATTTGCACAAGTTCCATGTCTCATTTTTATCAAGCGACTGTATCTCATATATCATTGCGAGCTCCCACTGATTTGCATCATCCATTGATCTCGCATCTTTTACAGAAGTAGGGTCATCACCTGTACTCAAAGCACTGAGTGAGTAGCGTAGAGGCGCCCGTCTGTCCCTTGTTGATCTCCCGAGAGCCGGTGTATTACTTGTATCAGGTGCTTCATCAACATCATCAACCAAGTTAACTTGATCAGAATCAGAACCAGAATCAGAATGGTTCTCAACTGATGTGCTTTGTGTCACCGATTCCTCAGATTCATCTCTCATGTTTTCTTCAAGCACTACTACTTTGTTTTGCTCATCTCGTTTTTGTGTACCAGCCTGGGATTGAGTTTCACGAAAGATAACATCCCTAATGTAGACAATAGATCTTGATTCAGGATTCCACAACTTATAGCCTTTGACCCCTTCCTTGTATCCAACGAATATGTTCTTTTCAGACTTGTTGTCAAGTTTCCCCCTCTTCTCCTTAGGTACATGAGTGTATGCGTCACACCCGAACACGCGAAGGTATGACAGGTTTGGCTTCTTTCCAAACACTACCTCGTATGGTGTACGGTTCTTCACTGATGTGGTTGGTGACCTGTTCTTCAGGTGACAAGCTGTGGCAACTACTTCTGCCCAAAATTCAGGTTCTAACCCTGCCCAACTCAGCATTCACCTCGCCTTTTCCATGAGTGTTCAATTTAGTCTTTCGGCCACTCCATTCTGCTGAGGCGTATATGGGGTCGTCTTTTGCCTTGCTATACCATTTTCCACACAGAACTGCTCGAACTTGTTTGAACAAAATTCACCTTCGTTATCTGTGCGAACTGCTTTGATTTTCCTGCCCAATTGATTTTCAGTCAAAGCCTTAAACTCTTGAAATTTTCCAAATACCTCAGATTTACTTTTAAGAAAATAAATCCAACTATATCGTGAAAAATCATCTATGAAAGATACATAGTACCTGGATCCTCCTATAGATGGTATGGGAGTAGGTCCGAAAACATCATTGTGGATTAGTCCGAGAAGTTCTGACGTTCTTGCATCATTTTGTGGGAAACTAACTCGATTCTGTTTTCCGTAAATGCAATGTTCACAGAACCCGAAACCCATAGAGCACTCTGGTACTCCCTCCACCATTTGACTTGAAAACAAGGTAGATAAACCCTTTTCTCCAATATGCCCCATCCTCTGATGCCACAATAGAGAAGTATCATGTTCATCTTCCTTTGCCTTTTCGGACACGAAACCACCACTGAGAGTGACTGTTTCCGCAAGCAGTTTGTACAACATTCCATAACGGACTCCTCGTGCAATTACAATGGAACCTCGAGTCATCTTGCACGAATCCTTATCGCAACTAAAGTTAACCCCTGAGTCGGCCATCGTGCCAACTGATAACAGATTTTTACTCATAGAAGGTATGTGAATCACATTCGGAAGAGTTTTTATTGTGTCGTCTTTCATCCTCAGCTTCACCCGACCACGTCCAGTAATCTGAACTGCAGTATCATCTTTTAGCATGACGTCTCCACCATCATATTGCTCATATTCGCAAAACCTCTATGAGGTGTCATGTGGAATGAAGCACAAGTGTCAATGTACCAGATATATTTGTCTGACTGCGCCATAAAAGGAGAAGTCACATACATATTTCCTGTCACGAAACAAAAATGATATTATAAGACAAATTTTTATTTTTATAAATAACATACAATTCCAAAATAGTTAGTTGACATGAAAACACAACAAGGCCGGTGAGTAAAAGGCTCCCAATACCAAAGAGTGTGATATGAGATCACGCTAGAATCTGTTAAATGTTAGATCGAATTATAATGGTATCATAAATCAAAAGTACTTTTTTCAAATTTGTTACATACAATAAACTTGGAACAAGTATAAAAAAAAGAATAAAAAAAAAAAATCAATGCCTGGTTAAAATCATCCATTTCCAACTAGTAGGCCCCACACCACTACCTACACTTTTTAAGGATCCCATCTGTCTTCCATTACCCCCTAGTCCCCTACCCCACCCCACCCCAACCCCACAAGTGTTCAAATATTTTGTTTGTACATGCCCCCCAAACCCATCACTATATATAAACCCCAACCCACTCCACTCTCTCGCACTACCCTCCACAACAATGGCGGCGACAACCCTCGCCCCACTCCTCCTCCTCTTCTTCGCCGCCCCGGCCCTCTCCTGGCGGCCCAGCCCCGACAACACAAAACCCAACTCGACAGGTTTTCTCTACGGCGGGTCCAAATAGTACGAAGGCTCATCCGATTTAGTCCAATTGGCATACCACATGGGCCCGGTCCTAACCCCCAACATCACCGTCTACCCAATCTGGTACGGACAATGGGCCGACCCGCAGAAGGCGATCATCCGCGACTTCATCCGCTCGATCTACGACGCCAAACCGGGACCGCCGTCCGTCGCCGAGTGGTGGAAAACCGTCCGGCTCTACACCGACCAGACCGGCGCCAAGGTCACCGGGACCGTCACGCTCAGCGAGGAAACGGACGACGCCAACTGCTCCCACGGAAAGTCCCTCACGCGCCTCTCCGTGCAGTACGTGATCAAGGCGGCGGTCTCCGCTGCCCCCCGTCTGGTCGACGCGCGGGGCGGCTTGTACCTCCTGCTGACGTCGGATGACGTGCATGTCCAGGATTTCTGCGGTCAAGTGTAAGTTCAAAATGTATGCAGGTTATACATATCTCCTATCTGAACAAAAAATATATTTCATTAACTATGTAAGTTCAAAAACTAAATATAAAAGACACATATCAAGGGATATAAATAAAAATGATATACTAGTGCACAAGTAGTTACAGGAGCAAGTATAATTCAGGTAAAAAAAAATTGGCATAGATAAATATTCATTCACAAATAATCTTACAATATTTTTTCATTCCTACTTGAGTGATATAATATCCATTTAAAAAGAAAATCTACTCTAAATTGACATAATTATCCTAATTGATCAAAATCATTGTATTTACAAATCATAATAAAAAAAAAAAACTTAATACACATTACACACACGTGATATAATAGACATTTATTTAGCTGATTTTTTATTTGATAATACTATCTGCACTCGTGGTTTRTTGCGCAAATATTATTGAATGTGAGGCTATACATTAAAATACACAAACATTAGATAAAATATTAATATTATTTGTAATTATTTCATTTTTGTAACTAATGTTGGGTTGAGTTAGGGGTTTTCTAACCAGCTAACATAATAGGTTGGCATGTCCTATTGGGTTGAGTTGGGGTTTTCAACCAACTCATTTTGATGAAACTATAGTATAAGGACAGTTTTTAACTCGATTCAACCAAGTACAAATCATACACCTAGCAATAAATAGACGATATATAATTATGTGCAATAAATCCCACTGTATAATTTAGAATTGATGAATCAAACTTGATATACTTAATTTCAAGAACTTATCATACTTCATCAGAACACCATTTTATAATTTTAATTATTCCAATACGCATTGATCGAAGAATTTGAACTTGATTGTCCAAGATCGTGGCTAGTATACGCATTGATTATTTAATGTTCAACGGATTGCAAAAAAAGTTGGGCGTATATAAGGTAAAGTAGACGTATTAATGAGTTTATTTTTCATTCATCGAAGAATTTGAACTCGATAGTCCCAAGATTGGCGGATAGTATGAAATTAATTTCTGTAGTATATAATTCATTGATGTAGTATATAATTTCTAAATGTAAGTATGATTTCTTTTGATGTATTATAAATTATGATTATCCAAGATTGGTGTATGAAATTAATTTTTTAATGTGGTATATAATTTCTTGATATAGTATATAATTTCTTTTTTATGTAGTATAGAACTATAATTGTCTAAGATTGGTTTTTCTCAATTTAATAAATGTAATATATAACCTAAATGTAGTATGCGTTTTTTTATGTAGTATAGAATTATAATTGTTCAAGATTGGTGGTTAGTATAGAATTAATACACAATAGTATAAATATTGGATGAATTAAATTGAAAGAAAAAATATGTAATTCGACTAATAGGTAGTATAAAATTAATATGAATTTTATTTGAAAATATGGGTAGTTGGAATTCGATCATGGGTAGTATAAAATTGATATGAATTTTATTTGAAAAATTTTAGAAAAAAGAAAAAGAAAATTAAAAAATAAAAGAAAATTAGATAGTAAAGGTAAACTTGTACACTTATGTATTAAATTTAATTAAATGGGAAATTAAATAAATAAATAAAAATTAATATTTTCAATGAATTATTTAAGAAAGAATATTTTTCTTTGAATTATACAAGAATTATCCCAAAAAAATTCGCATTACCCAATCAGGCATATCAATAAAAAAGAAGTTGGTTGACACAAACCTGGCAGAAGTATAACACTGATACGTGTCTAACACTGATACGTGTCTTTTGCAGCCCAATAGGCCCCTGCGGTCCAGAACCTCATATTTGTTCACCTGAGATTAGTGATCAAAAAGTTGGTGAACATGAACAGTTGCAAAAATAAATAGCCTTAGATCTATTAACCTGCAGGATCAGAGAGATTTTCATACTTATGTAATAAAAAAAAGGGAAAAAATTGCACTACTTCTCTAAATACACACGAACAATACGCATTCATTTTTGGGTTCTCGTCATATGAAAACCAACCAAAAAAATTTTTTTGATTACCATCATCAAATGAACGAGAGATCTAGACGTGTGAGCGAAAAAAAAAAAGGTCTATAATATCAACATAAACAACTCGAAAAAAAATTGATTTGAATTGGCTGAATGTTTGAGAGGTTCATTTTCGCCCTCAAGATCAAAAAATTTTCATGACTTACCTCAGCTAGCGGCAAATTAGGATTCGTACGTCAAGAGTGAATTGGACAATTTATGTTTCCTCATTTTGTAATTAAATTGTGGAGGGAGGACATTTTCGACATAAAATCTAGGAGGACATTAAGGTCATTTCGCATGAGGGACAACTTGGAATAGTTGTATTCCAACAGTCAAGGTGGGACGGCTTTATTCCATTATCATTGGATTGGACCTTGGGCCGAGGATATTTTTCCGGACTTCTATCTCAGCACACAATATGTAAGGATATCCTAACATATCCCGTCCAATCTCCTAAAAACAAACGCGGCCTAAGGAAATAAGTCTCAACTTGCGTCAAAGACAAAGCTAGTTACCGCACAAGGAGAAAAATAAAGGGTGTCAGTTACATAGGCGACTTTGTACCATATTGAAAGAAAGTTAAACATCAAAATTAAACAATGTAGAAC
>BMAC01000308.1:300476-312910 GCA_014905375.1 Phtheirospermum japonicum
GTTCTACATTGTTTAATTTTGATGTTTAACTTTCTTTCAATATGGTACAAAGTCGCCTATGTAACTGACACCCTTTATTTTTCTCCTTGTGCGGTAACTAGCTTTGTCTTTGACGCAAGTTGAGACTTATTTCCTTAGGCCGCGTTTGTTTTTAGGAGATTGGACGGGATATGTTAGGATATCCTTACATATTGTGTGCTGAGATAGAAGTCCGGAAAAATATCCTCGGCCCAAGGTCCAATCCAATGATAATGGAATAAAGCCGTCCCACCTTGACTGTTGGAATACAACTATTCCAAGTTGTCCCTCATGCGAAATGACCTTAATGTCCTCCTAGATTTTATGTCGAAAATGTCCTCCCTCCACAATTTAATTACAAAATGAGGAAACATAAATTGTCCAATTCACTCTTGACGTACGAATCCTAATTTGCCGCTAGCTGAGGTAAGTCATGAAAATTTTTTGATCTTGAGGGCGAAAATGAACCTCTCAAACATTCAGCCAATTCAAATCAATTTTTTTTCGAGTTGTTTATGTTGATATTATAGACCTTTTTTTTTTTCGCTCACACGTCTAGATCTCTCGTTCATTTGATGATGGTAATCAAAAAAATTTTTTTGGTTGGTTTTCATATGACGAGAACCCAAAAATGAATGCGTATTGTTCGTGTGTATTTAGAGAAGTAGTGCAATTTTTTCCCTTTTTTTTATTACATAAGTATGAAAATCTCTCTGATCCTGCAGGTTAATAGATCTAAGGCTATTTATTTTTGCAACTGTTCATGTTCACCAACTTTTTGATCACTAATCTCAGGTGAACAAATATGAGGTTCTGGACCGCAGGGGCCTATTGGGCTGCAAAAGACACGTATCAGTGTTAGACACGTATCAGTGTTATACTTCTGCCAGGTTTGTGTCAACCAACTTCTTTTTTATTGATATGCCTGATTGGGTAATGCGAATTTTTTTGGGATAATTCTTGTATAATTCAAAGAAAAATATTCTTTCTTAAATAATTCATTGAAAATATTAATTTTTATTTATTTATTTAATTTCCCATTTAATTAAATTTAATACATAAGTGTACAAGTTTACCTTTACTATCTAATTTTCTTTTATTTTTTAATTTTCTTTTTCTTTTTTCTAAAATTTTTCAAATAAAATTCATATCAATTTTATACTACCCATGATCGAATTCCAACTACCCATATTTTCAAATAAAATTCATATTAATTTTATACTACCTATTAGTCGAATTACATATTTTTTCTTTCAATTTAATTCATCCAATATTTATACTATTGTGTATTAATTCTATACTAACCACCAATCTTGAACAATTATAATTCTATACTACATAAAAAAACGCATACTACATTTAGGTTATATATTACATTTATTAAATTGAGAAAAACCAATCTTAGACAATTATAGTTCTATACTACATAAAAAAGAAATTATATACTATATCAAGAAATTATATACCACATTAAAAAATTAATTTCATACACCAATCTTGGATAATCATAATTTATAATACATCAAAAGAAATCATACTTACATTTAGAAATTATATACTACATCAATGAATTATATACTACAGAAATTAATTTCATACTATCCGCCAATCTTGGGACTATCGAGTTCAAATTCTTCGATGAATGAAAAATAAACTCATTAATACGTCTACTTTACCTTATATACGCCCAACTTTTTTTGGCAATCCGTTGAACATTAAATAATCAATGCGTATACTAGCCACGATCTTGGACAATCAAGTTCAAATTCTTCGATCAATGCGTATTGGAATAATTAAAATTATAAAATGGTGTTCTGATGAAGTATGATAAGTTCTTGAAATTAAGTATATCAAGTTTGATTCATCAATTCTAAATTATACAGTGGGATTTATTGCACATAATTATATATCGTCTATTTATTGCTAGGTGTATGATTTGTACTTGGTTGAATCGAGTTAAAAACTGTCCTTATACTATAGTTTCATCAAAATGAGGTTGGTTGAAAACCCCCAACTCAACCCAATAGGACATGCCAACCTATTATGTTAGCTGGTTAGAAAACCCCTAACTCAACCCAACATTAGTTCTACATTGTTTAATTTTGATGTTTAACTTTCTTTCAATATGGTACAAAGTCGCCTATGTAACTGACACCCTTTATTTTTCTCCTTGTGCGGTAACTAGCTTTGTCTTTGACGCAAGTTGAGACTTATTTCCTTAGGCCGCGTTTGTTTTTAGGAGATTGGACGGGATATGTTAGGATATCCTTACATATTGTGTGCTGAGATAGAAGTCCGGAAAAATATCCTCGGCCCAAGGTCCAATCCAATGATAATGGAATAAAGCCGTCCCACCTTGACTGTTGGAATACAACTATTCCAAGTTGTCCCTCATGCGAAATGACCTTAATGTCCTCCTAGATTTTATGTCGAAAATGTCCTCCCTCCACAATTTAATTACAAAATGAGGAAACATAAATTGTCCAATTCACTCTTGACGTACGAATCCTAATTTGCCGCTAGCTGAGGTAAGTCATGAAAATTTTTTGATCTTGAGGGCGAAAATGAACCTCTCAAACATTCAGCCAATTCAAATCAATTTTTTTTCGAGTTGTTTATGTTGATATTATAGACCTTTTTTTTTTTCGCTCACACGTCTAGATCTCTCGTTCATTTGATGATGGTAATCAAAAAAATTTTTTTGGTTGGTTTTCATATGACGAGAACCCAAAAATGAATGCGTATTGTTCGTGTGTATTTAGAGAAGTAGTGCAATTTTTTCCCTTTTTTTTATTACATAAGTATGAAAATCTCTCTGATCCTGCAGGTTAATAGATCTAAGGCTATTTATTTTTGCAACTGTTCATGTTCACCAACTTTTTGATCACTAATCTCAGGTGAACAAATATGAGGTTCTGGACCGCAGGGGCCTATTGGGCTGCAAAAGACACGTATCAGTGTTAGACACGTATCAGTGTTATACTTCTGCCAGGTTTGTGTCAACCAACTTCTTTTTTATTGATATGCCTGATTGGGTAATGCGAATTTTTTTGGGATAATTCTTGTATAATTCAAAGAAAAATATTCTTTCTTAAATAATTCATTGAAAATATTAATTTTTATTTATTTATTTAATTTCCCATTTAATTAAATTTAATACATAAGTGTACAAGTTTACCTTTACTATCTAATTTTCTTTTATTTTTTAATTTTCTTTTTCTTTTTTCTAAAATTTTTCAAATAAAATTCATATCAATTTTATACTACCCATGATCGAATTCCAACTACCCATATTTTCAAATAAAATTCATATTAATTTTATACTACCTATTAGTCGAATTACATATTTTTTCTTTCAATTTAATTCATCCAATATTTATACTATTGTGTATTAATTCTATACTAACCACCAATCTTGAACAATTATAATTCTATACTACATAAAAAAACGCATACTACATTTAGGTTATATATTACATTTATTAAATTGAGAAAAACCAATCTTAGACAATTATAGTTCTATACTACATAAAAAAGAAATTATATACTATATCAAGAAATTATATACCACATTAAAAAATTAATTTCATACACCAATCTTGGATAATCATAATTTATAATACATCAAAAGAAATCATACTTACATTTAGAAATTATATACTACATCAATGAATTATATACTACAGAAATTAATTTCATACTATCCGCCAATCTTGGGACTATCGAGTTCAAATTCTTCGATGAATGAAAAATAAACTCATTAATACGTCTACTTTACCTTATATACGCCCAACTTTTTTTGCAATCCGTTGAACATTAAATAATCAATGCGTATACTAGCCACGATCTTGGACAATCAAGTTCAAATTCTTCGATCAATGCGTATTGGAATAATTAAAATTATAAAATGGTGTTCTGATGAAGTATGATAAGTTCTTGAAATTAAGTATATCAAGTTTGATTCATCAATTCTAAATTATACAGTGGGATTTATTGCACATAATTATATATCGTCTATTTATTGCTAGGTGTATGATTTGTACTTGGTTGAATCGAGTTAAAAACTGTCCTTATACTATAGTTTCATCAAAATGAGTTGGTTGAAAACCCCAACTCAACCCAATAGGACATGCCAACCTATTATGTTAGCTGGTTAGAAAACCCCTAACTCAACCCAACATTATTCAAAAATCATTTCTTGTCCGGCATTTTCGGAATTTATTTTTGATGATTTTGGATTGCAACTGACAATAAAAGACTATCCTTTCATATTTTTTTGTGAATTGCTGCGTATAGTTTTGAATTTTTTATCGCAATTCAAAAATCATTTCTTGTCCGGCATTTTCGGAATTTATTTTTGATGATTTTGGATTGCAACTGACAATAAAAGACTATCCTTTCATATTTTTTTTCAAATTGTTCCGAAACGCAATGGTACGTTTTCGAAAAGTCTCAATTTGTCGCAATTATTCTAAATTCAAACAAATTATAAACTACTCGAAAAGAGAGTTTCAAATCAGTCGAACCCATAACAATAGATTCCAACCTTCTTAAGGGTACCCATAGCTTCGGGTGGGTGAGGATGTGAAATCCTATCATGCTTAGGAGAGTGTTCACGCACCAACTTGTAAATTGGGGTATTCTTCGGTCTTAGTTTTCGATTTCTAGGTTGATCTGGGCCCTTGACGTTTAGCTCGTGATTAGCAGCATGATTTGTGAGCATGGCCATGCATGCAGTCACTGATAACTACACACTGATGCTTCCATAGTTTAGGATTGACATAATATGATGATGATTGTAAAAACTATCTACATATATATGATGTGTTCTAATGTAACGCCACCATTGTGTGGTTTTTTATTGTCCATGACCATTTTTTTATTCTGTGCGTGCATGAGATAGTTGCTTTTCATTGTATTATTTTCACTTTGCCATGATCTTTTTTTGCTTATTCATCAGAAATACAGTTGGTGATTTACATTCATTATTTTTTATGCTCATTCATTGGATCAGCATAATGTACACTTTTAACTGTATGATTTTATGTCTTCTGCAGCACTTGTTTCGAGCAGTTTGTTGACATGTCTCGTATACGGATTGAAGGATATCTTGCAGCTTTCCCCAAATTGGTTGGAACAGGGAAGCAGCATACTTATGTTGAGACTGAAAACGTCCGTTATGTTTATCAACCAATAGAATCCCTTTACTTGCTTCTTGTTACGAATAAACACAGCAACATTCTTGATGACCTGGAGACGTTGAGGCTTCTCTCAAAACTTGTATCCTTTTTTATTTTGCTATGAATTATCGTTACTGTGAAAAATATTGATGCCTTTTGTGTCTGCTTGTAAACTCTGAACTACTAAAATGAGGTCATTTTATTTTTAGTTTAGCTAGTGAGTGTAGTTTCAAATTTAAAATTCTAAGCTAGTAACAATTTGTAATTAGAAAACGGTCTATACATATCCTAAAAACTTTTACAAAACTATGTATCTAAAATAACTCAAATACACATCGGAAACTACTTATCCTATATGCACTTTTACAATAGAATGGTTTGTAATAACAGATTGACTCAATAATAAATTACACGAGTTACGAATCCAAACTACTGACTCAATAATAAACTACCTCTACCACATAATCCAAGTACTTGTACATCTCCAAAATACATAACTGACTCAATAATAAACTACCTCTACCATATAATCCAAGTACTTGTACATCTCCAAAATACATAACGACAAAATATTACAAACTGTTTACTGGATATCAAACTACCTAGTCGAAATACTCCATACTACTTGTCATATTCCAAACTATGTACAATACAGTTCCAAACTAGTTAGTAGTTTGTTTTTACAAAACGACAGAGTAATTTTTAATTATCCAAACTACGCATCCAAGATAATAATCGACACACACGGCATAACATCCATAATTCCAAACTACAAAATTATAATTCAAAACTACACATTACAAACTAAAAAACTATTAAATTGACGTTTCACAGTTCCAATTCCAAGTAGAAAAACTGTCGATTAGTTTTTTTTGTTGAATGAAATTTCAAAACAAAAAAAAAGTTTAGAATTCAACAAAATCAAGAATTCCATCAATTACAAACTTACATTTTTAAGCAAAACTAAAGACCAAAACTAGGTACAAACAAAAAAGGAAAGGGAAAATTCGAAGCAAGTGCAAAAACATAACAATGTCAAAAAAATAACAATTCCAAACTAACTGAAAAAAAATTGAAAAACTCAGTCGGTGGGTAGTTTGTTCTTCGCCCTCCTCGACATAAGGACTGGATTATTTATAACTGAGGTATAAATACAAAAATTTGAAGATACTTCGCATTCATTGTTTTGCCCAGAATCCCATCGCAAATCGGTCCTTGAGGCGCATAATATGGAATTTGATTTGGTAAAACTTGTGCTGCCTTTTTCAGTATGGAATGTCGCAGGGGTGGGGGATTTCAATTGACCGAGGAATCAATTCAAAAAGTTTGGAATTCTCATTCCCAACTCCAATTTCCGCTGGGCATGTGAGTTGATTTCGAAGGAGATTTTCAATTTGAATTAGTTTTGGGAATTGATTTGGACAGAGGTTCATAATTGATTTGGACGGAGGTATCTACAGCTTCAGTTTCGAATTATGCATAATGTTTTTTTTTAGTGCCACGATTCACTAGGGAAGAAAATAATTTTTATTTTCAGTTTCGAATTTTGGTATCCTACAATTACGGGTAAATTTTGAAGAAAGAGAAAAGATTTTAAATAATCTGGGATTTCATTTACGTATTAAACGGTAACAATGTCACGGGGTAATATTGTCTACATTTACTAATTTAGGACTTTCAGGGAATTTTTAATTTGGTAGGAGTATTTTGGAAATTCTTTCTCTCTTTTTGATTAGTTCGGAATTTTCCCTTAAATTTATTTATTGTAGTTTTTCTTTGAAGGGGATTTTGGAGATAAATCCTTTTAGTTGTTTTCAAGTTTTGGAACAGTCCCTCTATAAAACTTTACCCTCACTCACTCCACCTCATACATTAATTTATCTCCAAAATCCCCTTTTCTTAACCACCCATTTATCTTCCTGCGTAAACCCAAAAATTCATTGATCTTCCTGCGTAAACCCTAAAGAAAAAATGGATTAGGGCTTGAAGTTGTAGTTTTCGTGGTGTTGAAATAAATTCAACGAGTTCATGATTCGATATTATCGGAATTCGATTCAATTGTAAGTTTCAAAGTGTTTCAAGCCTGAAAAATAAAAGGAAAATGAAAATAAAATAATTAAAATATCTAAACTAAACTAGGAATTAAAATGCAAGTTGGTAGGATGCCACATCGTATGCCTCAAACATAAAATGTAAAGCAATTAAGGAAATAAGCAAAGATAAGCATTGTTTCACCAAGTACAAGCATGCATGCACAAGGTACAACTATGAATAAAATCCTAAATAAATCAAATTAACAAAAATTGAAAGTATGGAAGTAAAGAGCAATGAAAATTAACAAGAAAGTTTAAAATTTTAAGAAAAATAACAAGAAACAAAGCCTAAATCTAGGATTAAGCATGAAACAAAGCATAAAAATAAAATTGCAAATAAAGTATAGCAAAATCTCAAAATCAAGACGATCCAAGGGCCGATCTATGATCTAGATGTGTCACTCATCTAGATTCCATAGCCAATTCACAAGTTTCATCATGAATTCAAGGTGCTAAGACAAAAAAGCATAAAATAAAGAACAAAGCATGAAAATGAAGAACAAACATGGAATTAAAGCATAAAACATGAAATTAAAGGGAAACTTACTTGAATTAAAGGCAAGAGTAGCAAGCTTGAATTAAATTGCATCAAAAGTAACAATCCAAAGGAGTATTTGGATTCTTCTTAGGCTTACAAACCCAATGAGGTGCTTGAAATTAAATCTAAATCTAGAAAAGGAAATTACATCAAAGCTTGAAACTTAATCTAAAACCTAAGAGAGAGAAAATAGATCTTGAAAACTAGAGAGGATTTTTAATCCCAAACCCAAGCTTGGATTGGGAGAAAATGAGATGTACCTACAAAATGAAAGAGAGGTTCTATTTATACAAGTTAATTAGGGGTAAATGGGTCCATCCTTGCTCAAGTCAAGTGGAGGGTTTTATATAGTCATTAGTAGGGGCAAACTCATCAAAACGCGCTTCATTCCCGGACACACAGTCGATCGACTGTGGACCAGTCGATCGACAGCTCAGTCGATCGACTGCTCTTTAGAGAGCATCGCAACTCTCGGTCGATCAGTCGATTCTTGATGGTCGCAGTCGATTTCCTCAGGGTCCGTCGATCGACTGCCCAGTCGATCGACTAGAGGCCAGTCGATCGACTGCCTCGCCAAATTGCAGCCCTCTCTGATGTTCAGTCGATCCTCCAGTCGATTTCCTGGATGGCAGTCGATCGACGGCGGGCTGTCTGGGCAGTCGCTTGGGCAGTCGACCTGTCTCGATTTTTCTCTTTTCGGCACAATTTCTTGAGTTTCAACGCCTCGACTCGCTCCGTAACAACATTTAGCGTCGGTCATACCTCGTGCCACCTACACATACGAATTTAGATTCAAAACCCATGGATTGTCTTCAATAAACGCATCTATTAAGCTTCAATATTAAAAAAGGGGAAATGACCGAAAACTTAACGAAAATGACTCAAAACACCTAAAAACAATGTTAAACCCTAACTATAAAAACTAAGAAAAACACAACAATTACATGCAAAACAGGGCTTGAGAAATAACACATTAATTTGTCTCCAAAATCCACTTTTTTTTAACCAACATTCATTTATCTTCAAACTTGCGTAAACTCAAAAGAAGAAACGGATTAGGTTTGAAAAATGGCGGCAATTAAGCTTTCGCCGGTAAGAAAGTTATATCTTCAAACGCCGGCGAAAAAGGCACTTTCTTTTTTTTCTTTTGGTTTCAACTGTTACGAAAAACTCTTTCAAAATCGACGATCACCATCAACTTCCATCATATTTTCTATGTAAGTTTATTTATTTATTATTATTGGAGTGATTTTTTTTTCTGGGTTTAAAAAGGATAGTGTGATTTTTAATGCGGACCCACTTCTTGCTCTGTGTTTTAGTTTTGATATTAAATTTCAAAAATTTTTTTTAAATAATGTACAGTATTGTTGAGGTTGTTTTTTGATTGGTTTTGTCAAGTTTTTATTATTATATTCCTTTAACTGGAAAATCTTGTGCGACAATGGAAGAGATTCGAGTCGAGCTACTAGGAAGTTGTTCTTATGGTGACCATAATATATTGGGTTTTTCTCAAAACGATGTAATTCGTACCCCCGGTGTACGAGCCCAGCCCGGTCGTAGAAGGACAGAGAGATGTCAATCACAAGTAGTTGTCATGGTTATAAAGTGCAAAAATTGTGGAAAGTACATGCGAAGAAGGTAAATAAAGGTGGATGCTCTATATTTTGTGTTTTGAGGGTGACGGGTAAAATTCTTTGTAATTTGATCCAATGTGTTTTGAGGAGGTTGATTGGTTGAACTTCTTATAACCTGGTCCAATTCTTGTAATTATAGCTTAGGCTTAACTAGTGGGATTTTGTGTAATCTGGTCTAATATGTGACTAGTGGAACTTTTTATAACCTGATCCAACCCTTTTTGTAATTATATCCCAGACTTAACTGGTGGGAATTTTTTGTAATCATATCATAGGATTAACTTGTGAAATTTTATGGAAAATATTTTGTATATGTATTCCAAATAAGTACTGTATGACGTTCTCTATGATGCTAATATATTGCATATTAAGTATTTATGATGAATGTTAAGTTGTTATGATGATTTGTATTTCATTTGGCTATGTATTAATTATATGGAAACTCTGAATATGTTCCATTAGGTTGGTAGATTTATGTAAAAAATAAAATCGACAAGTATTGGATACATAACAACTAAGTACTAAGTACTAAGTACATGTGAACTAAGTACTAAATGCACATACACTAAGTACTAAAAGGCATAACGAATGAAAAATAAAATTGAATCGACAAGTATTGGATACATAACAACTAAGTACTAAGTACTAAGTACATGTGAACTAAGTACTAAATGCACATACACTAAGTACTAAAAGGCATAACGAATGAAAAATAAAATTGTCAATTATTGGATGCATTTAAACTAAGTATCGGATGCATAAAAACTAAGTACTAAGTACATGTGAACTAAGTACTAGATGCACATACACCAAGTACAAAAAGGCATAACGAATAAAAAATAAAATCGCTAAGTATTGGATGCAGTTAAACTAAGTATCGAACGCATAGAAACTAAGTACTAAGTACATGTTAACTAAGTACTAGATGCACATACACTAAGTATTAAAAGGCATAACGAAAAAAAAAATTAAAATCGCCAAGTATTGGATGCAGTTAACTAAGTATCGGATACATAACAACTGAGTACTAAGCACATGTGAACTGAGTACTAAAAGACATTACGAATAAAAAATAAAATCGCCAAGGATTGGATGCATTTAAAGTAAGTACCGAATGCATAAAAACTAAGTACTAAGTACATGTTAAATAAGTACTAGATGCACATACACTAAGTACTAAAAGGCATAACGAAAAAAAAAATCGCCAAGTACTGGATGCAGTTAAACTAAGTATTGAATGCATAACAACTAAGTACTAAGTACATGTAAACTAAGTACTAGATACACATACATTGAGTACTAAAAGGCATAACGAATAAAAAACAAAATCGCCAAATATTGGATGCATTTAAATTAAGTATCGGATGCATAAAAACTAAGGACTAATTATATATGAACTAAGTACTAGATGTACATACACTAAGTACTAAAAGGTATAACGAATAAAAAATAAAATCGCCAAGTATTGGATGCAATCAAACTAAGTATCAAAATGCATAACAATTGAGTACTAAGTACATGTGAACTAAGTACTAGATGCACATACACTAAGTACTATAAGGCATAACGAATAAAAAATAAAAGCACCAAGTATTGGATGCATTTAAACTAAGTATCGGATGCATAACAACTAAGTATTAATTACATATAAACTAAGTACTAGATGTGCATACACTAAGTACCAAAAGGCATATCGAATAAAAAAATAAAATCGACAAGTATCGGATGCATTTAAACTAAGTATCAGATGCATAAAAACTGAGTACTAAGTACATGTGAACTAAGTACTAGATGCACGTACACCAAGTGCTAAAAGGCATAAAGAATAAAAAATAAAATTGTCAAGTATTGGATGCATAACAACTAAGTACTAAGTACATGTGAACTAAGTATTAAAAGCATAATGAATAAGAAAAGTGCACATGGAATATAAAAATATTCGGGATAAACGAATCTACTCAATAATCATATCATTAAAAACATCAACAATACTTGATTTCAATACATTCTAAAGGACAACATTATTGGTTCTATATATACATGGTATTGTGTCATTTCTCTTATTGTGAGTTATACCTTGTCATCCACATATATATACATCAGTACTTTGTCTATACATATAAAATGTAAGATTAAGAATTAATTATAAAATTATATCCATTGTATGTATAAATAGTATTTAGTGCGAATAAACTAAGTATGAAGAATAAACATTATATTGTTTAGTATGGTTGCGGTACTTAGTCAAAATATAAGTTATACTTGATTGGAGTGAAAATAGTACTTAGTTTCAATATAACTAGTACTTAGTGTGGAAAATAGACATTATATTGTTTATAATGGTTGCGGTACTTAGTCGAAACATATGTTATACTTGACCGGAGTGAAAATAGTACTTAGTCTCAATATAACTAGTACTTAGTGTGGAAAATAGACATTATATTGTTTAGTATGATTGCGGTACTTAGTCGAAACATAAGTTATACTTGATCGGAGTGAAAATAGTACTTAGTTTCAATATAACTAGTACTTAGTGTGGAAAATAGACATTATATTGTTTAGAATGGTTGCGGTACTTAGTTGAAATATAAGTTATACTTGATCGGAGTGAAAATGGTACTTAGTTTCAATATAACTAGTACTTAGTGTGGAAAATAGACATTATATTGTTTAGTATGGTTGCGGTACTTAGTCGAAATATAAGCTATACTTGATTGGAGTGAAAATAGTACTTAGTTCCAATATAACTAGTACTTAGTATGGAAACTAGACATTATATTGTTTAGTATGGTTGCGGTACTTAGTCGAAACATAAGTTATACTTGATCGGAGTGAAAATAGTACTTAGTTTCAATATAACTAGTACTTAGTGTGGAAAATAGACATTATATTGTTTAGTATGGTTGCGGTACTTAGTCGAAACATAAGTTATACTTGATCGGAGTGAAAATAGTACTTAGGTTCAAAATAA
>BMAC01000308.1:312935-332534 GCA_014905375.1 Phtheirospermum japonicum
TTAAAAGGTAATAAAACCATAGCCATGAATCGAATGTCGGTTAGGGAAAAAATAAGGCCAATAGTGTTGTTTTTAGTCGGGTTCTTGGAATTGGAGGGATAAAATTTAAGTTTGGGGCAATTTGGAGGCTCAATTGAACATTGTTATAAACTTCTGGGATCAAATTTAAAAGGGGCTAAAGGTTTGGGGGGTTCAATTGAAGTGGTTTAGAAAGCTGGGGGGACTAAATTGCAATTTCTGAAAAAAAATTGGATTAAAAGGGTTTCAACCCTAATCCTTCAGCCCGTCCGTCCTTTTTCTTCTTCCTTCTTTCTTTCTCTTGGCCGAAAAATCCTAAAACCAAATCGGCCAAGGCGCAGCCAGCCGGACAAAATCGGGACGGCGAGGTGTGCAGGCAAACCGGCGAGGCGGCGCTCAGGCGCGTCGCTCGCCCTCTCTCTCTCTCTGGGCTCGGGCGAAGAAGGGTCTGGTTCAGCGTGGGAGGGGCTCCGATGGTCTGTCGGCTGGGCTCTGTTGGCGGACGGCGGCGGCTCCAAGGGTCGTGGCTTGAGGCGATGGCGAATCGACGCAGCAACAAGAACCCCTGGCAAATGACGTGCGGCGGCGACGGGGGTGACTCGGGGTTTGCCGGCTTGGTTTGACGTGGGTTCGGTTTGGTGGTGTTGGGGGTTTTCCGGCGATGGCTCGTGGTGGAAAAACCAGTCGGCGTGTCGGGCTGTTGGGTGGTGTTGGCGAAAGGTGGCTGTGGAGGTGGTGGTAGCGAGTCGAGGCAAGGCTCGCGGCCCGTGGGTTGGTTGAAGCTTCGGTCGGTGGTGATAGCGTGGGGCCTGGACTTCGGTCTGTGGTTGGGACTGCTGGTTTTGGCCGGAAAATGGGTTGTGGTGGTGACGGGTGGTTGGGGCTGGTGCTCGCTGATGGTTGTGGGTTTCGGACGGTTTGCCGTGGTGGTGTGGTTTCGGACTGCAGGGGGTCGGGCGCCGTGTGAAGCCACGGTCCGGCAGCCGGCTGGTGGGTTTAGCTTCGCCGGCCGGCTGAAAGTTGGTTGTTGGGTCCCGGGTTTGAGAAAGGCGGCGGCTTTTAGCCTGACTCGATCGATGTTGTGGTTGTCGGGCTTGGAAACGTTTGGGGAAAAACATGGTTGCGATGAAAATTCGTTTGAGATTTTGGGTTGGATTTTGAAGTTTGAAGTGGATGGGAGGGGTTAGTTTCTTTGAAAAATTTAGAAAACAAATACGAATTGGCCCATTACCTTTGCTCGCGACCGTCTTGTAGTATGGTGAAGAAAAGTTGAAAAAAAAATTATGTGATTGTTGGAGATGATAAACGGCTGAAGGGGAAAAATAGATTTTTGCTTATAAAACAAACATAGTTTTTAATTTGGGAAAATTAGGGCTTAGGTTTAGGGGACTCGGGCTAGTCATTGGGCTCGTTTTCAAAGTACGAAAAGAGTCGGCCCAAAGGACTCTTAAGTTTTAAATCAAACAATTTCCGCAAATGATCCAATAGTATTTTAAGTTATTAAGTAAATTATAATAGTTTTAGAAATTAAAGTTATTTTTAAAATTAAAATCTATTAATTTGATTGTAATGATATTTTAAAATAATTTATGATAGTTTACATAGATTAACAACTACAATATAATAGTCTTTAAAAATATATTTAACAATCGCACTAGAAATTATATTAAATAGAAATCCTTAAATCAATTAAATAAATCGTAGTAGTTTTTAGAAGTATAAAATATATATATATAAAATTTATTTGGTAACCGAATTGTTAATTCGATTAAATAGAATTCTATGGGTTTTGAATTTGGGCTTTGGTAAAAATAAAAATAAAGTAATAATGTTTAAATTTGGCTTTGGTAAAAATAAAATAAAAATGAAAATAATGTAATTGGATTTGAATAAAAGGCTTATTGGACTTGAAACAATAGAATTTAAATAAAAAATATATATTGGGCTTAAAATCATAAGAAAATAAAAACTTGGGCGTTACAATTATTTAGTATCATTGTACAAGTTTGTCATTGAAATATTTCTCTCCTAACTATTTTTTAACTCCATTAATATGATGAGTTTCATTTAATCGTTATCATGTAAGAGAATTTAGTGACGAAAATCTAGATCAATAATGATAAAATTAAATGTTGTCGTAAAAATATATTTTTCAATGACAAAAATAAAATCGTCACTATTGATTATCGTATTATGACAGACTTTTATGCGTTAAAAGGAAATCGTCATTAAAATGTGATTTCCTAAAGGGACTATTTTACTCCAACAAAGTATTGTATTTCGACCAGTAAACAAGCATACTGATTGTGGAGTGTTTGGGTGTTTGTACATGGATTGTTACGTTGTTGATATTGAAGAATGTGGACACGACAACAAACAAGGTCAAGTGGTACATATATATAGAGCGTACATGGGTGTTCGGATTCTTAGGCATGCAAATGGAATTTTGCCGACAACAATGAGTACGGTGTAGCATTTTCATGTATGTGATTGGTTGAAATTTTTATCACATTATTATTAATGTGTTTTCGTTTTGGGGTAGTGAACATTGTGCAGTTTTTAGAGAAGTGAAAGTTATTTTGTTGATGGAATTTACATTATTTTGAACCTAAGTGCTATTTTCACTCCAATCAAGTATAGCTTATGTTTCGGCTAAGTATCGCAACCATACTAAACAATATAATATCTATTTTCCACACTAAGTACTAGTTATATTGAAACTAAGTACTATTTTTCACTCCGATCAAGTATAACTTATTCAATTATTGGATGCATTTAAACTAAGTATCGGATGCATAAAAACTAAGTACTAAGTACATGTGAACTAAGTACTAGATGCACATACACCAAGTACAAAAAGGCATAACGAATAAAAAATAAAATCGCTAAGTATTGGATGCAGTTAAACTAAGTATCGAACGCATAGAAACTAAGTACTAAGTACATGTTAACTAAGTACTAGATGCACATACACTAAGTATTAAAAGGCATAACGAAAAAAAAAATTAAAATCGCCAAGTATTGGATGCAGTTAACTAAGTATCGGATACATAACAACTGAGTACTAAGCACATGTGAACTGAGTACTAAAAGACATTACGAATAAAAAATAAAATCGCCAAGGATTGGATGCATTTAAAGTAAGTACCGAATGCATAAAAACTAAGTACTAAGTACATGTTAAATAAGTACTAGATGCACATACACTAAGTACTAAAAGGCATAACGAAAAAAAAAATCGCCAAGTACTGGATGCAGTTAAACTAAGTATTGAATGCATAACAACTAAGTACTAAGTACATGTAAACTAAGTACTAGATACACATACATATAAGTTATACTTGATCGGAGTGAAAAATAGTACTTAGTTTCAATATAACTAGTACTTAGTGTGGAAAATAGATATTATATTGTTTAGTATGGTTGCGATACTTAGCCGAAACATAAGCTATACTTGATTGGAGTGAAAATAGCACTTAGGTTCAAAATAATGTAAATTCCATCAACAAAATAACTTTCACTTCTCTAAAAACTGCACAATGTTCACTACCCCAAAACGAAAACACATTAATAATAATGTGATAAAAATTTCAACCAATCACATACATGAAAATGCTACACCGTACTCATTGTTGTCGCAAAATTCCATTTGCATGCCTAAGAATCCGAACACCCATGTACGCTCTATATATATGTACCACTTGACCTTGTTTGTTGTCGTGTCCACATTCTTCAATATCAACAACGTAACAATCCATGTACAAACACCCAAACACTCCACAATCAGTATGCTTGTTTACTTGGTCGAAATACAATACTTTGTTGGAGTAAAATAGTCCCTTTAGGAAATCACATTTTAATGACGATTTCCTTTTAACGCATAAAAGTCTGTCATAATACGATAATCAATAGTGACGATTTTTATTTTTGTCATTGAAAAATATATTTTTACGACAACATTTAATTTTATCATTATTGATCTAGATTTTCGTCACTAATTCTCTTACATGATAACGATTAAATGAAACTCATCATATTAATGGAGTTAAAAAATAGTTAGGAGAGAAATATTTCAATGACAAACTTGTACAATGATACTAAATAATTGTAACGCCCAAGTTTTTATTTTCTTATGATTTTAAGCCCAATATATATTTTTTTATTTAAATTCTATTGTTTCAAGTCCAATAAGCCTTTTATTCAAATCCAATTACATTATTTTCATTTTTATTTTATTTTTACCAAAGCCAAATTTAAACATTATTACTTTATTTTTATTTTTACCAAAGCCCAAATTCAAAACCCATAGAATTCTATTTAATCGAATTAACAATTCGGTTACCAAATAAATTTTATATATATATATTTTATACTTCTAAAAACTACTACGATTTATTTAATTGATTTAAGGATTTCTATTTAATATAATTTCTAGTGCGATTGTTAAATATATTTTTAAAGACTATTATATTGTAGTTGTAATCTATGTAAACTATCATAAATTATTTTAAAATATCATTACAATCAAATTAATAGATTTTAATTTTATAAAATAACTTTAATTTCTAAAACTATTATAATTTACTTAATAACTTAAAATACTATTGGATCATTTGCGGAAATTGTTTGATTTAAAACTTAAGAGTCTTTGGGCCGACTCTTTTCGTACTTTGAAAACGAGCCCAATGACTAGCCCGAGTCCCCTAAACCTAAGCCCTAATTTTCCAAAATTAAAAACTATGTTTGTTTTATAAGCAAAATCTATTTTTCCCCTTCAGCCGTTTATCATCTCCAACAATCACATAATTTTTTTTTCAACTTTTCTTCACCATACTACAAGACGGTCGCGAGCAAAGGTAATGGCCAATTCGTATTTGTTTTCTAAATTTTTCAAAGAAACTAACCCCTCCCATCCACGTCAAACTTCAAAATCCAACCCAAAAATCTCAAACGAATTTTCATCGCAACCATGTTTTTCCCCAAACGTTTCCAAGCCCGACAACCACAACATCGATCGAGTCAGGCTAAAAGCCGCCGCCTTTCTCAAACCCGGGACCCAACAACCAACTTTCAGCCGCCGGCGAAGCTAACCCACCAGCCGCTGCCGACCGTGGCTTCACACCGCCCGACCACCACGCAAACGTCCGAAACCACACCACCACGGCAAACCGTCCGAAACCACACCATCAGCGAGCACCAGCCCAACCACCCGTACACACCACAACCCATTTTCCGGCCAAAACCACAGTCCCCAACACAGACCGAAGTCCAGGCCCACGCTATCACCACCGTCCGAAGCTTCAACCAACCCACGGCCCGAGCCTGCCTCGACTGCTACCACCACCTCCACAGCCACCTTTCGCCAACACCACCCAACAGCCCGACACGCCGACTGGTTTTTGCCACCACGAGCATCGCCGGAAAACCCCCAACACCACCAAACCGAACCCACGTCAAACCAAGCCGGCAAACCCGAGTCACCCCGTCGCCGCCGCACGTCTTTGCCAGGGGTTCTTGTTGCTGCGTCGATTCGCCATCGCCTCAGCCACGGCCCTTGGAGCCGCCGCCGTGTCGATTGAAGCCATCGTCCCCGCCGCAGAGCCCAGCCGACAGACCACCGGAGCCCCTCCACGCTGAACCAGATAGTCAACCACTGCCACCCTTCTTCGCCCGGGCCCAGAGAGAGAGAGAGGGCGAGCGACGCCTGAGCGCCGCCTCGCCGGTTGCTGCACACCTCGCCGTCCAATTTTGCCGGCTGCTGCGCCTTGGCCGATTTGGTTTTGGGATTTTCGGCCGAGAGAAAGAAAGAAGGAAGAAGAAAAAGGACGGACGGGCTGAAGGATTAGGGTTGAAACCCTTTTAATCCAATTTTTTTTCAGAAATTGCAATTTAGTCCCCCCAGCTTTCTAAACCACTTCAATTGAACCCCCAAACCTTTAGCCCCTTTTCAATTTGATCCCAGAAGTTATAACAATGTTCAATTGAGCCTCCAAATTGCCCCAAACTTCAATTTTATCCCTCCAATTCCAAGAACCCGACTAAAACAACACTATTGGCCTTATTTTTTCCCTAACCGGACATTCGATTCATGGCTATGGTTTTATTACCTTTTAAATTATTCAATATAAATAGATATACTTTTTAAAACCAAGTACTAAGTTAAATTACTATTTCCATTGTAGGAAACGAGGGTCCTCAAACTTAGGATTTCAAGCACGAGCATCTACGTTCGCATCTTTACGAAACTACATTCAAGTGGGTGATTCTAAACCTTTTCAAAACTATGTTTGTCTATGTTAAATGCAATTATATGAATTATCTATGTCTCAATGCAACATTCCATAGTAGCTTTCGAGCTAAAACAATGATAGTGTGTTGTAGCCATTCATTTATGATTTATATGATTTCTTCTTAACATTGCCGAACGTGTTCTATGTTTGTCTATGTTAAATGCGATTGTGTGAATTATCTATGTCTCAATGCAACATTCCATAGTAGCTTTCGAGCTAAAACAACAGTAGCTTTCGGGCTAAAACAACAGTAGCTTTCGAGCTAAATCTATGGTTGACCAACATCTATGAATCTATGAACGACTGACAGTGTGTTGTAGCTATTCATTTATGGTTTGTATGATTCGTGTTTAATGTTGACAAACAAATCCCCACTGAGCGAGTTGAAAGCTCACCCCCATCTTTATCAAACTTTTCAGGTTGAGGAATTGGACGTGGTACGAGGCGGTGGATGCGAAGATGTTACTTCCAATGCTATTTTTATTTTCCTTTCTATGGATTGGTATCTTTAATTTTATGTCAAATTACAAAATAAAGTTTGAGACTTGTGTTTCTATTTAAAACGCCTTAAATAGTCGAGTACTACTATTTTGATTCATTAAGTGAATCTCCTATTTTTAAATGAATGTTAAGTTTTATTCACGCTTCCGCTCAAATTTATTGTGATTGTGATTTACTGAAAACTCACGCCCTTTATTTTGGAAGTTTTATTTATAAATAATCAAAATTTACACTTTTCGAAAATGGGGCGTGACAATAATATAATTCTTCTTTTCACACCAAGTACTTTTATATTGATCTATATAAGGTGGATGACAATGTGTGACTCACAAAAAGAGAATGACAAAGAACCATGTACATATAAAACCAATAATGTTGTGCTTCAAAGTCAAGGTTGTTAAGTTCGTTAGGCCCCAATCGGTTGTCGAACTGCCTAGCGCACCCTGACGCACCTAGAGTTTATAATTATATTTATTTATTTTTACATTTTGCTGATTATTAACCATCTAGACCACCTAGCCTAGTGTTTCATGGATTCCATTGGATTCTAAAGGAATTCGATGGAACTATATTATAAAATTATGTGGATTTTAATAAAATTTGTTAATGTATTAGAATTATTATAACTATTTTCTACAATAATAATTATCACAACCTAGGAGAATGTACAAATTGCAATAATAATATTTATTGTACAAGATTTCATTAAAAATATGAATTATTGAAAAAAAAAAATATATTATAATACCTATTTTTTTAGCCATCTAGACTGCTTATGCGCCCTCATAGCCCAGTCTTTCGGTCGAATCACCTAGGTGCTTAGCCCGATTTTTGATCGCCTAGGGCATCTCCCGCCTAGGCTGATTTTTTTGCCTAACCAATTTTTCGGCCGATTTTTTCAATTCATTAACCCCGATTTTATTCATATTCCGCATGCATTTAAATTTTATTCATTATACATCTAGTTCTAAGTATATATGCATTTGTTACTCAATTCTCGTATATATAGTAATTAGTTATTATGCACACATCTAATACTCTACGAGTGTGTATTTAGATTTTATTCGTGATGTATTTAGTACTCATTGTATGTACATCTAGTACTTAGTTTGCATGTATTTAGTACTTAGTTATTTTGCATCCGATACTTAACTTACATGCATCCAATACTTCGCGAGTGTGCATTTATTTTTTATTCGTTATACATTTAGTACTCAGTGTAAGTACATCTGGTACTTAATTTCATGTGAATGTAGTACTTAGTTCTTATGAATGTAGTACTAAGTTTATATGCATCAAATACTTTGCGAGTGCATTTAATTTTTATATGTTATACATTTAGTACTTACTGTATGTGCATCTAGTACTTAATTTGAGTGTATTAAATACTTAGTTATTATACATCTGATACTTAGTTTATATGCATCAAATACTTGACGAGTGTGCATTTATTTTTCATTCATTATGAATTTAGTACTTAGTGTATGTGCATATGGTACTTTATTCGCGTGTATTTAGTACTTTAGTTATTATGCATCAGATACTTAGTTTATATCCATCCAATACTTGGTGAGTGTTCATTTACTTTTTATTTGTTGCATTTAGTACTAAGTGTATTTGCACCTGGTACTTTGTTCGCATGTATTTGGTACTTAGTTTTTATGCATCTGGTACTTATATCTGGCGAGTTAGCATATTTTTTTTCGTTATACATTTAATTTAATGTATGTACACCTAGTACTTATTCGTGTGTATTTAATACTTAGTTGTTATGCATCAGGTACTTAGTTATATACATCCAACACTTGCCAAGTATTATGTGTCCATATTTTCCACATAAATAATAGTCATGTAAATAAACTAAGTACATAAATTACCTCAATCTAATCCAACATATTCAAAATATCCCTCAAGCTAAATTCGTGTATATGTATCTAGTGCATATATACATAGTATTTAACGAGTATACACATAGTACTTATAAATGAGCTACATAGTACTTAAAGAGCGTAAATGTAGTACTCTGTAAATATGCATGTTGTACTTAGTTAGCATTCACATATCACTTAGTAAAAGTATACAATTTACTTAATGATTATGCACGCAATACTTACATAGTATTTAGTAAGTACGTACGAATAATTGATTTTTTTTTAATGTCACATTAACATTTTGAATCACCATTAGATACTTCATATTTTTTAAGTAGAACACTTAGTCCACATACTATAACTATTACATATAATATTAGACGAAAAATACTTATTTTGAAGATATTTTATAATATTTATATTAATCTAACAATATTTAAATTTTATTTATTAATATATTTAGTATTATATAAAAAATAAACTAATAATTATAAAGATATTATAATGATTATAAATGAATTTTTAATCTATATTAATCCATAATCTAACAACATTGAAATGATAAATAGTATTTTTTGTATAATTTGATTTAAACACTAGTTCAAGAAAATATATAAAAATGAATATTAAGTAATTATTTTTTATTTATAATATAATTATAAATTTATTAATATTAAGTACTTTAAACATAAGTACAATTACAGTTTATACACAATACTATCAAAATAAGTCGTGATTTTGACTTTCGAACAATTCATTTATATTCGAACTTTATCTGCACGTCTATGAATCCATGTTTAATAAATATTTTAATTATATTCGTATGAGTTAAATACCAGAATTTTCATGTCCATATATAAATAATATAATTAATTACTTGGTTTGTATGTGCCAAATACTTAATAAGTAAATAAGCAATAATTAGCAATAAACAATAATGATAAAACTAAAAATATTAAAAAAATAAATTTTAATTTATTCCAATATGGATGCAATATTTGGGATGAAGAATGCAGTACTTTTCGTTGGCCAAAAAGACAATTTTTTGGTATTTATTAATATTGAAAGTAAAATTAGGATTGTTATATAATAGAGAGTTGACTTAAAAGTATTAATAAAAAGAAAGAGTGCAGAATTTACTTTTTTAAAGAGGGAATGAATTATAAAATTATCTGTGTAGTTGGAACTTTTCTCCGATTTACCTTTCTTCGAACGAATTTCCATAAATAGCCCATATAATTCGGGGGCTTTTACTTTACATCACCCAAAATTACGATGGATTGGTTTAATTATACACCCTATGAAATTAACGGGTACAATCATTGACAATTAGAATTGATGCAGTACATGTGTTATTTCAAGTTGTTTTATAGTTATTTAAGTTTTTGACATTAATACGTTAGCAGTTGTGTTAAATGTCAATTCATAGAATTATCGTTTATTTACATTTATATAATTTCAAGTTGTCACTATTTTACATGCATTATCTACTTTTAAGTGTCCATTCGACGTTCAGCATAGGTGCAGTGCATTCATGTTATTTTTACCTATAATTGTTTATATTATGCTATTTAAACTCATATTATAAATATCTAATTTATATAATAATTTTAAATGAAAGTACTCTATTACAATCATATCAAGCCCAACATATTTTTATAAAATTAAAATGTCTTTATAATTTCATATTTCTTTTTAATCATATGCTGCGACGTAATTAGTTGGAAAACTAACGCTCCTAGTCCATTTTACAAAGTGTACTGTAAGTTGTTCGATTTCTTTAGCAATTAATCAGCATACCCTTGGTTCATTTTTTACTGTAAATATAAAGAAAAATTAATAAGGTATTAAGAACACGTGTTAAAACAAAAAACCACTCTTTTTATTAAAAACATTAAAGAAAATTTATTAAATTAATAATCTTCTTTTTGTAGGAGAAAGCCTTTTAACTTCTCGTGGAAAAAGCTTGCACTCCTAGATACATAAACTTTCTTAAACTAAATTATTACAAACTTTTAATAGAAAAACTCTTTATATTCAAACTCATACTTTATTCATGAGAAAATAGAAGGGAATAAACGATATTTCCTACTTCCTCAAACGCTTGATATTTGTAGACTTGATTATGAATTTCAACTCCGAACTCTAAAGCTTGTTCATAAAAGACGTTGGGGAAAATGAATATGGTAAAGTTATATATGGGCTTTGACCAAATATTTCAAATATAAACGAGTCGTTATATTTGAAAACGAACGTCAAGTTCTTAATCTACGTTTTGAGTAGATTATCATGGTATGTTGCTTTCACAAATCCATATTTGGGTGAGTGAAAAGTAAATGACCAATGTTGGACATTTGAGAGGTAAAGAGGGTGTGAAACTTGCTAAGTAAAGAGGAAATGTCCGACATATGAATGGTATTCACTGTTTTATGGAATTGAATTATTAGAGATGGTGGATCGCAAACTATTTAATTCATTGGGCTTTAATTAGTTTGGGTCTCTTGTGGAAGTTTCCAAATTTTTATTATTGAGTAAAATAAGAAGATTAACTTGTATTAGGAATCATAATTCCTACAATTTACTACCTTATTTAAGGGTCCCTCAAACCTATAAATATCAACTCCTACATACTGTAAAAACACAATACATACAAGAAAATTAAAAACATATTTTTAAGCGCTCTCATGCATACACATCATATTCCTACCTGCCTCACGTATCATATAGCTTGCAATTATGATTTTGCTCAGTTGTCTGGCTAGTTCTCGTTAGCTAGAGTGAGCAGGTTGATTGCTCCTTCTGGCATTATTGTCGTTGTATTTTGGGAGATTCGTTGCCATAGATACGTAAGCACGCGTACGGTGCAATAAGAATTTTAAAAAAAGAGTTCGCTAGGGTGACCGGATTGATTGCTCCTTCCGGCATTGTTGTCGTTGTATTTTGGGAGATTTGTTGCCACAGATCCTTGACCACGTGAACGGGGCTATAAGAATCTTAAGGAAAGAGTTCGCTCGCCTCGATACTTTTTCTTTTTGTTTCATTATTTATTTACGTTTATATATTTAATATCGTATTTAATTGTCTTAGATCTCTTAGTTCAAATTATTCCACAATATTATCACAATTTATTATTATATAACCAACAGACGCGTCATTACTTACATCTGTTCCTCAATTATTGCGTGTCAATGGCCCTTGACTTTTGTGTCCGCTGATTTATCTAGTTGTTGCTCCCTCATGACTCAGACATCATGTTTTGTTGGGGAATCTTTTCACATGGTAGATTGGCGTGGTCCGCGTGCTTTCTTGAAAGAAGCTGGTATTTTATCTTTGCCAACTGTCTGCTCTTGTCGGTCCGATTTGGATCGAAAGCCTTTTCAAAACTCAGGTTTCTTCTGGTCCGAGCATGCTTGATAGATTTAGTTAATCCATTGCCCTACATGTGTTATGTACAAGATTTTTTGTAGGTCTCTTTGCTTACCATAATTTTGTTTTCATATAACTTTTCTCTTTGTTTTGAAAAGAGTTTCTGCAAAGTCTGTAGTTACTATTATCATTGAATTCAGGAGGAATGATCCGTTCGCTAAATTTTGAAAGAATTTGAATGGGTACTTTACTGTTAGATAAATCCAAACTCCTCATACTCGTCATATAGAAGCATCATCTTTTGAAATTACTCTTACTATTACTGATGCATTTCTTACTTTTATTAACAACCAGACGATCTTGAATTCTCATATCAATCTCTCTAATTGTTGGAGATTGCATGATCTCTGGTATGACTGCCTTCGCTACGTCTTCAAAAATCCTTGGTATTTCTATGAACTCTTTTCTTATGAATACTTCTGAATGATGAGTATTAAAGAGTGCATAGGAAATCTTGTACATGATTGAGTAGGGTCTATTTCCCTCCGTCATCAGGTCTGGTCTTTTGAAATCTTGATGAAGGGTAAGAACTCTACTGAAATCTCGATCTGCCAAATTATACGCGATCCTCAGGTAGACATTGAATGCCAGTTTTCCTGTGTATAAGTTTCCTATGATTGCTCCCAGACAAGAATCTTTGATATTTGAGATTCTTTTATCAAAGAGAGCTAGATTTAATGGCGAATCAACTCCTTCTTTAAAAGTTGATTTTATAATCACTCGAATGGCTCCAATGTGGATCCACGAAAGTGTATTTGCCATTTCTCTCTTGAGTGTGCTTTTAATCTCCTGGGTTTTTCGGTAGGGGATTAGCTGCATCTCGGTCTGGTTTCCCGTATACTCCGTAGGTATTAGGAATTCTCCCGTGGAAACTCTATGAATAATTTGGTATTTTTGATTTCTCAAACCCAACTTATCCATCGCCTTTTCCATTTCCCCTATTGTAAACCCTTCATACACTTGGAGCTTTGGATCTTCTTTTATTATTCTCATAAGCGTCTTATGAGAAACTGTTGTATGTGAGAGGAATCCTGATATATCCTCCCTAACCACTTGTTGAAGAAATTATTCTTCACTCTGATTCTGAATATGATTCACTTCCATCTTCAGAGTAAATCTATTCTTCATAGATGCTTTCATCTGAGGGTATATCCTCAAATTGATACACATGTAGCAGATTTTGGTAATAAATAGCTTCTTCGAACTCTTGCGTTGTTTCGGACTGTTTAACCCCTCTTTTTTGATTCTCAGGGCAATTTGTAGAAAATATGCCCTTTGACTCCGCACGTCCAGCATTTGCAATCCTTAAAACTTTCATTAGCTCTGGTGTGAGCTCGCCTGAAAGTTCTCTTTGTTGGCGGCATACTGGTGCTTCCTTGGCTTGAGAACGAGCCTCGACTTCGACTTGGCCCCGTCCTTTGTCCTGATTTATAGTTTCTGGCCTTTTGTTTTGACCAGAACCTTCTTGGTTTCCATGGAAACCTTTTCTTGTTACTTCAAGTATAAGGGTGACTTCTTTCTTTCTTCCGCTTATGTGTCTGTGGTTGACCTCCCACTACTATTGGAATGTCATTCTCGGCACAACACATAGGAACTGATTTCTTAATTCCTCTTAGTCTCTTGTAAACTTTGTGGAGTGTTGTCTGGTGGCACACTCTGCTAACTTGGCTTTTAGGAATGACATCCTTCTAGCAACCGTATCCATGTCGGTCGCTAGCTTGTACTCTTGGATCAACATTTCTCTCCACGAACTTGGTATTTTCACAAAGAAAAGTTGAGCCACATCTCCATCACTCACCTTGGATTTCCATCGGTATTCGGTGAGTAGTTGGATTTATTCGTCTACATGACAAATATCTCGTAACTCGAGGCAATAGAGGGCTTATCGATATTTCTTCTGCTTTTGCCGATAAAGTGGATTTTGAATAATTTAGCCATATTATCGATGATTTCTTTTAGTGATTCACCAGATATAACTCCCATTTTTATATCTGCTCCTGTTAAATCCCATGCGATCTTTGCAGATCCTTCAAGGCTCATTTCAAGGAGTAAAATGAACCCTTCATTCTCTAAGTCGAAAGTTCCACCTGCAATTCGCATTGCAGATGCCCAATCATCTATCAATATCTCTTTGTTCTTGAAGTCCGGACATCCAAAATTCAACATTAGCCCATATGGATGTATGAGATCTAGTTGAGACTTCCCGTATGGTGTGTTGAGAATATTGGGCCTTCAGGAACGTTGCCTGGTGCCTACTATGTTTGTAGGATCTCCTTTTATATTGAAATCCCCGACATGTAGCATTGGTGCGTCTGGTACTGGTTGATGTGAAGCAGAACTTTCGCCTTGATTAAAACTTGTTGGTGGTGGTGCAAGAGCACTTCTTGGTACTAAGGCCGAAGAATCTCCTGAGTTTATTTTTAGATCTACAATACCTATTCATGTGAAGGGTTCGATAAGGTCGTGTACATCTTCCATGTTGATTCTTTCCATTACTTCTTGGGTTGTAATGGAATTCCCTTGATTATTGCGATCATCCTTTCTTCCTCCGTCGGTTGTCTTATAACCTCAGTCGATTTCCCCATTTGGTGTAGAAGGGGTTTCGTTCCAAAAGTTATACGTCGTCTTCCTCCGGGTGTACTTGGCTTGACTTCAAGGGCCTTGTATAGAATTTCTCGCATTTTTTGTTTGTTTGTTGTTGTTCAGTTACCTCTTTCATCTTCACCTGGATCTGGTGGTCGATGTCTTGTATCATCCTTTGGATTTCTCTAAGATTCTTAGAGGAATCGGATACCTCGCTGTAGTTGGATGTATTGATGGGATTCATGAGTTGCATCCCCATGGTTTATAAGATCCGTCTTCAGCATCTGATTTACCCAAATGTAACTCAGATGGTACGCTTTTTGTTTCTCGCATTGTCTTAAGGTCTCCCTATCGACTCATGCGAGTTCTTGTTCAACATATTGGTTATCTCAATATGCTACCTTGCCTTTGTGGTCCAACTCGTTCCTATATTTGAAAATACCACCTGAGATGTATATATCTCGAACACTCGTTTGGATCCATTTTTAGAGATTAATCTCCTCACCAAAGGTTAATTACATGATTATAGTAAATTTTCTTATAAGTTCTTAATAAATCTAAACTTTGATACCATTTTTGGGGATAACACAACTCCTCGAAAATTTGTATAAAATTTATTTAATTGTTTAAGTTTTAAAAGATATGTCTTCATTCGTGGCATTGTTACACCAACTTATACCCTGAACTCTATTTAAAAGTATTATCATACTACGATAAGTCATCTCAAATTTTCAGCCGATAAATTTGAACATATCTTTAAAATAAAGTTTTGATCTGGCAGTACAATGTAAATTTATAAAGTTTTAGGAGTTCTAATAGCATTTTCCCTATTCTTTCATTTTTTAAGGCTTGAGAGCAATTCAGTCATCCACCCTATTTTACTAATTTAATGTACAACTAGAATGGTATGCTTCCACGTGGCGCCCTACATTTTTTTCATCTATTCATGTGTCTTACCCAATTTATATCTATTTTTGCTTTTATTATTTTTCTCTCTCCGCCGTGTATTCCACTCCACTCTTCTCTCTATACACTCTCTCTCTTCTTCCTCTTTGTTCACGAAAACTGCAATTCTTCTTCTTCTTCATCATTTCGTCTCCTCCTTTTATCTATAATTCTTCTTCTTCTCATTAAAAAAAAAAAAAACTAATTGTTTACTAATTTCTTTCTCTCACAATCCTACCTATAAACCCTAATAACAAACCACTCTCCAATAAATGCAATCGAGAAATTCAATTGATAGATGGCAGTCGATGACTAAGAGCTTTTAGCGATCATGCCATGGAACAATTATTCGGTGAGTGTTGAAATTTGCAATTCTTCATTATTCTTTTATATTTATTATTTTCTGTTGATGGAATCGTAAGGGAATTTTCTAAACCCTAATTTTTACGACTATCTGGGTTGTGTTGGAATGGATTTTTCTTCTTTAACAAACGCACAACTACAAATCTCAAAAACTTAAAAAAATGAATTCATTCTCAAATTTAGTTGTGTTTCATTCTCTATCTCTCTCTCTTGGTTGTGAAAAATGCAGAAATGGAGAATTCAAATTCAGAAGATTTGTGCGGCATAGAGCGTTTGCGGAAGGAAGGTTCGATGATCCGGTGTTGACAAGCCACTGTTCATCAATTGGCGGGTGGCGGAAAGGTATATGTTCTGTAATTTGATTCCTGGTTTTGAAATTTTTGTTTCTTCCTGTTCTTATGTTTGTATTTTGTTGGGTTTGTTTTTACTAAATTTTCACAAACACTCGATTATACCTTTTGTTTTGGGATATTTATTTCTGATTTCTGCATTTCTTATATTGGATCTTTATATTAATTGAAAAAAAAAAAAACAAGTACCAAAATTATATTTTTGGGTTACACATGTATCGGCGAAGTGTGGATTTCTTTTAATTGATGTTTTTGTTTTGGGTTACTTTTTCTGTTTTTAATTGATGTTGTTGTTTTTAATTTTTTTTTTGGAATCTTGAGAGCCCTTTTGTTGTGTATCTCCTTTTGGAAGTACTTTTTCTTGCTAACTTTTTTTTTTTATCATGCGTGATTCTCGTATTTATATATATATTTGCAAAGATACATGATGAATCTGAATTTGTTTAAAACTTTTCCTGGGATTTAATTTTCTTCTAAAATTTTGGTATGAATTGTGCGTCTTTTTCATGCATTAATGATAAGTAGAACAGATTTACCTTGATTTCAGCAGCCTATCTTCAACCTCCCCTTTTAAATTATTGAACCCAAATTTTCTTTATTGAGTAATAGAATGCTAATTCACCAATCCTACTTTAGCATTTACTGTCACCAAAGAGTTATTTTAGGATCCTGCCTTTTATATTTATTTTTAAATTTTTTTTCTTTCATCAATTCAACTCTTCAGTTGACCGTCATCCAAAATGAACTAACTTACCGTCCATAAAGATTGTGCGGATAATTTATTTATTATCATTTTGCTTCAATCCCAGCTTTCTTTAAAATTTTCTCAATTTCCACTTGTGCTCTTTTCTAGGATAAACGAATTCGAGGCATTGACAAGGGATGTAGAACATCTCTTTCTCTAAATGCAATCATCCTCAATCTTCGCTTTCAGGTATTGATTTCTTTATTTCTTATCTGTTTTATTGGATATATTAATTGTGCGTACTGCATGTATATATGTAAATTTGCGTTTTGAGTATGATCTGTATTTTTTTTTTTTGGTGTTTCAAGCCTTCGGAGATGTTTTGGTCATTTTAAAATTAATTGGGCTGTGTGTGRGCGCAAAGTTGTGTTYTTTTGTCTTTCATTCAATCTTGTACCGTATAGTTAGCAATTTTAACTCTGTATACTTTTTCAATTAAATTTCCACGCAAGCTTTATTTTATATATGGGTAAGGTAGTTCATACTGTGGTTCAGTTCTTATTTRTTAGAGATAATATATGTTAGTGAAAATATATTTTTGGGTTACTTTTCTGTTTRTAATTGATGTTGTTGTTTTGGGTTTTATTTGTGTGTGTGATTTTGTCTATTGATATTTATATTTTTTTGAATGGTTTTATTTGTTTCTTTTTATTTATTTTTTATATTCAAAATTAAGATATAAATTATTGTAGTCTGGTGATTACGATGCATTCCCGGATGAATTGGACGAGCTATTACGGAAGTCCTTTTTATTCAAGTTAGATATTAACAAATACACTTTGAAGTGCAAGCGCGGTAGAGTGTATATCAGTCGGGAAACTTAGTTGTGACGAAAAAATTATCGGCCCTTATCTTGAGAAGGAGTTTCTGATGAAGGTATTATGCTGAAAAGGTACCTCTATCTAATAAAATGATACCAATACCCATTAAASATGGAATGAGTGGAACTGTAAATTGTTTGATCTATTTTTTTCTTTTCTATTTGAAGTCTTTGTCCGGTGAATCCAGCGTTTGTGTTCTTGGAGGTATTAAAAATAAAGGGAAGGACATTGAAGAGGTTGGAATATAAAAAACCTTTCATTATAGCTATTTTATGTATAATTAAGCATTATTACTCCTAATAAAATTTGTATTGTTCTTAAACAGAGCACAGTGTCTTCGATTGGTGAGACCAGGACAAAATCTGAATTTTCCACTCCTTCAAGATGAGTTTGATACGCAAATCTCGTCCTCAAAAACAAACATGAGGTCAAAGAAATTGAAGGCTACAAAAAAAGATGCTGGTGAACAAAATTGACATCGAATCTGTAAGCTCATACATCTGTTTCTCTTTTTGGTTTGAACGGTAATTTGGTCATTTTATCTCTTTCTTATCAGTTTCAAACATTAAGTTTTTTTACAATTATTATTGTTATACTTTAATTTCAAATTTGGGAGATCTTAGTGKGCTGTACGAAGTTGACTAAGAATTACTATGATATGTTGATTATTATAGTGGGGTTTCATAGGTTCAAGGCTGCCCAGTGAAAGAAGCTGGTGATGAATTCAAATAAATTGAAGGCTGCTCAGTGAAAGATTTTGAAGTGCATTTAGTATGTTTGAAAATGTTTCAGTTTAGTTAATATGTTTGGAAAAAATAAGTGAAGATGTGTGTACTTCTTAGGTTTATGTGWGTACTTCTTAAATTGTTTTTATCTTTACAAATGTATTGAACCATTTGGATGCTTTCTTATATCATATGACGTAATGATTTCTATTATTAATTTGTYTTCTGTGTTTAATATTGTAATATAAGACCCGTTATTTATTTTTTTCATAAGACTTCATGTCGAACCAGATTTAATTGGAAATATTTAGATTGAATATGGTGTTGTATTGATTTTTTTTTGGGGAATGTATTGTATTGGTGTTTGAGTTTGGCTTCTAACGATGCTTCTTGTGTAACTGGAAAAACCTTAGTAGTTGCAGGAAGAAATCCTTCCAAACTCTAAGTTTGTTCTTCCGGTTTTGTTGTATTTTACTCCATTTTCATTATTTTATGTAGTTTATTTTTGTAACAAGTTCTTACAAGAATTCATAAACTATGATGGAGTTGTTAGGGTGATCATGTGGAGCCACTSTTAATAAAGCAAAACATGTGTTTATAATTTTGTTGTTTTCAAACTCTACTAATGATTATCATATGGGCTAATTGATACCCATGATAACTAATAAATCTTACTGTATCATGATAGATGGGGAATCGTAATATATATTTATTGAGTTAATATCTATTTAGATTATTATATTTTAAGATAGTTTAAATATCATAATAGATGGGGAATCGTAATATTTTATTTTAATTAACAAAATGGCAGAATTTAAGGAAAAAAGCAAAAAAAATAAATAAAAAAAATTGTATTTTGCTTCCGTATTCAAGATTTTAATACTCACATTGCAGTCGAACGTGAATCTTCTAGCCAGCATGATAGATGCGTTTCATTCATCGTACCAAAGAAGGCGAGAGA
>BMAC01000308.1:332909-386720 GCA_014905375.1 Phtheirospermum japonicum
TATTGTTATATATGTTTTCTCTTCAAATTTATGTATTATTTAAATATTCAATAATATATATATATATATATATATATATATATATGAGTATTATTTTTTATATAATACCCGTGTTACACACGGGTATTGCGCTAGTTCTATCCGAAATAAAAGCTTTCTCTTATTCCCGTTTGGTCAAAGTTTATTTGTACAAATATTTGGTTGGGATGTTCATTCCACACCATTTCCCCAGCTTTTTCCTACCCCTTTCTATCCTCTTTAGTTCTCTTTCGTCCGAACAAATTTCCGATCTAGAAAAAATGGATCTTACAATAACCTTTCGGCGCCCGCTCGGACCTATTCGGACCCGTTTCGTCCGCCCGAATCATGCTATTAGAGCCCGCGAAAGTTTGTTTAAATTCAGTTCAGCAATCCAATTTGTGCAGAGCGATGGCGTCCCTTTTCCGTTTTATGATTTCGATAATCTTTCACGCCAAATCGACCTTAACTTCCCACTCTCAGCCGAAATCGGCGTTTGCTTCCCACTCTCCGCCGAAATCGGCGTTTGCTGCTCTATCTGAGCCGAAATCGGCGTCTGCTGCCCTATCTCCGCCGAAATCGGCGTCTGCTGCCCTATCTCCGCCGAAATCGGCGTCTGCTGCCCTATCTCCTCCGAAATCGGCGTTTGCTGAGCAATCTGCGCCGGCATTTGTTTCCGAATCTCTGAGCCGTGCCCCGATTGTTTCACAATCTGCGAGTCGTGCACCAGAAAAATCTCGCTCTCCATCAACTGCTTTGAGTCGTTTGGCTTCGACTCGTATCTTTCGTGCTCCTTCACGATCTGGCTTTCGCAAGCCATATCCTGCAAAGCCTTACGCGGTAATTTTCGTTCCTTAGGGTTATATTTGTTGATTTGATTTTATTAGGAATCAATGATGGTTCGGTTATATACATTTTGATATTTCACTATTATTATTAACTTTAAACAAAAAATTGCTGGTTGCCTTAGTATGCTACTATTCAAGTTTATGCAGAAATTGAATGGTTGCATGTAAAAAATGACGTGGATAGTATATGCAGTCTGCTTTTGTGATTTTATCTGTAATTTTCCTATGAATTTTGATAAATTGTTGCATCTAAAAATGATAATTAGAAGGGGATAGTATCTGGATATCTCTGCTTTTGTGATTTTATCTGTAATTTTCCTATGAATTTTGATAAATTGTTGCATCTAAAAATGATAATTAGAAGGGGATAGTATCTGGATATCTGTGTTTGTGATATTATTTGCAATTTTTATGCAACATCATCACTCTACAAGGGTGTTTCCAAAAAAAGATTAGATTAAAGAAATGTCCATATCATCTTATCAACTATTTACAGGTTGGACAACGGTCCTTGGTGACATATCCAGTTAAGCAGCACTGTTGTCACTTATGCCCATTTATAACTCAGAGTAAGAAGCAACTTATCAATCACTACAAAGATCAACACTCATGCATTTTTGACAATGTCAAGCATCGTGTCCGCATTTGTCGCTGTGGAGCGTGTTTTAAAACTGACACGGAATATGACAACCATGTTTCGAAATGCCTTCTCATGAACTTCCAGAAGCCCAAACCTGGCTTTATGAAACTGTCTATTGATGCATGCTCCATGGATGATAAAGGTTCTGGTGCTGGAGGGTTGATTCGAAATGATAGCGGACGTCCATTGGTTCTTTTTGCAGAGCCTCTTGGCATTTGTTTACCTTTGCTTGGTGAACTGAGGTCTCTAGAGCGGGGTTTGTCCGTTACATGTCAAACTAAGGCTCGTATTATCAGTGTTGATTCTGATAGCCAACAACTTGTTTGGGCAATTAGCAAAAGGTTGTCTAAACCTATCAGTAGCGATGTTTTAGGGCATATCCTAGACCGCAAGGGGAATCCTGTTTACCGACATCTTTTATTGAGGGTCCGTGAAATGTTAAGTCAAGAGGATTATGTCTTTGAAGTGAATCATGTGTATCGTCAAGCTAACAAGGTTGCCGACGCTCTTGCTGATATTGGATACTCCGAAAGAGAATTCAAAATTTTTGGACCTAATGAGTTGAAAGAGTATCCACTGATTGAGAAATTGTTGGAAGAGGACGAGACTGTGGATGGCATTATTGAAGATTCTTAATAGTGGAAGATGCTGTGGATGGCAATACTGAAGATTCTTTGTCGTGGAAGAAGACGTATTGAAGATTTTAATAGTGGAAGAGTAACATGAAAAAACTGTAATTTTCAAGTTTGAATACTATTGCTTGTACTTTTTTTCTGTTTGTTTTGTTGTAAATTCAATGTCGTCAGTCAACACTGCCACTACTACTATGAATAAATCTTGCAACTCACTTTGAATAATTCTTGCAACTCTTGGAGAAGTTGCTGCTGCTTTCAGTTTTTTTGATGTTATCGATGGTTTAAGGTTTTTGATTGTGATGTCTCCTTTTGTTTTATTTTCTGGAGTGATATCAATTTTTATCAAGTGCTTTTCAATGTGCTATCTTTTTTAGACATTTCTATTGTAGGTTTCTCTTTCTCCAAGTCATAAGATGCACAAAGAAGTGAGCATCAAGTTTTCTGATTCATAGGAGCTGAAGAAAACCAAAGCCGGCATTGAGTTCTGAAGCATTAATGTGAAGCAGCTTTATGAAGAGGTAACTGAATCGTAATTTTTTTAAATTGGAAATCTGTTTAGCACATTTTTGGGACTATTTTTTAGTGTGTAGCAGACCTGTTTGATATGTGGTTTTATTATTCCTGGACATAAATTGCGAATCCCACAATTTCGTAGCTATGGAGGCCATATTTGTGTGTGTTATCAATGACTTTTATATGAAATTTGCTATGACTGATTAGGAATGACTGTCATTATGTTTACATGCCGTTTGGCTGTGAAAGTGAAATACTTTTTGTCTGTATATTTGCAGCGAAAAATATGTTAATGAATATGTATTTTTGTTTTTGTATGATTCATGTTGAGCACGCTTCATTAGACGTGTAGCTTGAAAGGTTCTGCTGTCTTGGACTTTTGTCTGCCCGTATCATGTTTTGCAATTAGTATAGTATCTGTATTTTGTCTTGGTTTTGTTTTGCGTTAATTTCTTTGTGCTTGTTGATGAAATTTTTGATGCCATATTGAATCAATCATATCTTGGGAACAATAACATTTTCCTATTGCCTTCATTAGATCGAGACAGGGTTATGCTGTCTTGAAAAGGATTGCCGATAACCAAGTACGTCTGACATGATTCTATTGCCTTCATTTTTGTTTTAAAAATGACATGCTCCTCTGTGATTGGTGTATATGATATCTGTATTGCGCCCTATTGTTTTTTATGCAAAACGTCTAAAATTAGTTTCTTCTTCAGTCTGAATTATAGCTGGTGAAATTTTTGTCAGATTTCGAAAAGGGTTGAGTACAGGGCTGTCGGCTAGTACTATGTGATGCAGAACATTGACTCAACCCATGTTAATAAAAAGTCATCCCGAATTCATTTTAGCTTGATGCCTCATTTTTCAGTTGGATTTCATGTATTTGTTTCTTATCTGATTCTAGATGACACAGGATGATACTGATGTGGAAACATCATAGTTAGTCTCCCTTTGAATTTTATAAACCTCATATTCAGCTGCATAGCTATTATCTTAATTCATGTCTTGTGGTATCATAAATCTATTTGTCATATTAAGCTGTATTTGAATTGATTTATGTTTTAGCTTCCGAGCTTCTGGTTTCAATGCGGCCGATCCCACTCCTAATTAAGGCAGATATGTTGCATGTTTTTTTTAGCTAGTTTGATTAAGTTTTGACTTAGTATTAATCTTTGAAGAGTAACATTGTTATTCAACTGTGTTAGTGGATGTTGAGAGACATGCTAGAGATTTCATGGAGGCTGCCCAAAAGCTTTGCAAAGAGTAAATTCTGTGGAAAAAAGTAAATGTATTAGATCTAATTTTGATTATCAGACTTGTTTATTGAGCATTACTGTTTTCTCTTGTGAAACGTGTCATTTTGAATGAGGTGTGTATCTAGTAAACGAGGGATAATGATTCTTGTTACGAGTACTACATGGATTTACTCTGTTAATCTTGTTCTTCGCTGTGGAAAAATTAGAATTTCCTTCACGGCATTTTAGTCATTTCCTATATTTTATATATATATACACCCTCAAGAGTAAGCAACACACAAAATAAATTTAATTATATCCTTTCAATGTTCCATATTAAAAGGCATTTACTTATCCTCCAGGACCATCAACTTAAATTTTCATATCAAAAGATAATACACACATTGAAAGGATAAGTAAAGAAGTTGATTTTTTTTTTTGCCTCACTCTTGGGGTTCTAAACAGGAATGGCATCTGAATATTGATGATTTCTGTCGAATTCTTCATTTCGAATTTAGTTTGGAGATATATATTTTAAAATTCAAAACGAGTTATTGCATTTGTTGTCGGTAAATTTTTGTACCAGGGTGTTTTGAAGTTCTCTCTCTCTCTTTTTTTTTTTTTTTTGGCTCCAATATCCTCTTCACAAGACTCCTTAAATTAGGAGTTCCTTACATTGTCTCTTAAATTCTCTACACGTAGAACTTGGTCCTCCTATTATTATTATTATTATTATTATTATTATTATTATTATTGTTTTCTTTTTTAAGTAGATTCTATATAAATATATGATAAATAGTTTATAAGTAGGGAGTTGTTGGAATAAAACTGAAACAGGGAGTCTCTATAAGATAGAGATTCTAAAAAAATATAGATAATTATTTTAGGGAGTTTGGTAAGGAGGTTGTTGGAGTTAGTTACACGAGATTTATCGAAAGATAAATATATAATGTATTTATGATAATTATAGAGTTTTAAATCTAAAATAAAAATTTAAATGATGTATTCTCAACTTGTGGCTTGTATATGTCTAATCTATTTATAAATTATTTTTTTATTATAATAATCTTATTTTAATATTTAGGTTAATTCATTAATAATTATTAGTTACATGTTTTGAAAAATTCAAAAGATATTGTACTCTCAACTGGTGTTGCATTATTTAATAATGATAATTGTTATGTTTTTATATTTAAATTAAAATTATCATTAATACTTAATAACATACTTAGATTATTCTAAACAACTCATAATTTACCTATATTAAATATTTGGAATTCTCAAAATAAAATTCTTTGAACTTCTTATTATAAATATAATTTATTTAATTATTTTCATAATAAGTTCTATATTTGTAATTTAAATTATTTAATTTGTAATTTCTTATATTAGGATAATAAAAAAATATTGAATAAAATAAAATAATTGAATTAGGCAAGTTTTAATGGAAGAAAAATTTTAAATTAGGTAAAATATAATAAAATAAAAAAATTAAATTAGAGAATTTACAATAAAAGGATAATATTAATTAGGTAGATATTAGTTCGAATAACACATAGGCAATCGAAGCACCATAATTCTTTATTGACAAATGAAACATGTTAAGTAAACACATAGTAGTGATAATTTTGTTTTCTCTATTCTCTATTCTTTTCTTAAAATTATTTTTATTGATTCTTTTGTTCCTCTATATTCAAAACTAGAATAGGCTAATTCTGGTGAATACTAAGAATTCTTGTTTATTATAGGATTCAAAGTCCTTTACTTTTTCATTATATATGTCAAATCATGCCTAAAAAATGGATGATAATATATTTTTATATTGTATTTGATGTTAAATTATTTTTAAAAAATGAATGATAGTATATTATTATATTGTATTTACTAATATTTAATTTTGTAAATATAATAATAAAGTGATAAAAGATATGAATATAAAATTAAGTGTAAAAAATTATTATAGTGATTTAAAATTTTGAATCGAAAAAAAATAAAGACCATTGAAATTCGAAATTTCAATCCTGGCAGTCTACCAAACAGCCCCTAATACTATTAGGACTCGTTTGTTTTATGGGACGGGATAAGATAGTTTTATCACAATTTGAAGGACATTACTGTGCATGTAATATTATTTCTTGTTTGTTTCATCTGATTCATTTTCGGGGTATTAACCTTGATTGGTGGGGATTGTATGAGCAAAATACAAATACACCTTTTTGATTATTTAATATATTTTCAAAATCAGCTACATGTTCTTCTACACTTCATGAGGTATAAGAAAGCTTAACGATGCTAGACTCATTTATTTTTCTATTATTGTAGAAATTAAAATTTGTGATGGAAATTAAAATGAGTGATTGAAATAAAATAATAATAATAATTGTTGAACCAAACTTGTTTTTCTAAACCATACACAGGAAGCACTAACGCAATAGTGTCCAAACATAAACATAGCTATATAAATATTAGAAACTAAGTTGTCCATCCAATTTTCCAAAACGGTGGATTAAATCCACCCCACATAAGTTTTTTTTTTTTTTTTTTTAAAGAAACAGATGTCTGTAGAAATCACCGAGTCAAAATACATATCCAGAGCAGACAACACTTGAATCTTGATATTATTAAATATCAAACTGTAATAATTAAACAAAAATTGATGATAGACTCATATGCCCATTAACAAAAGGCAAATTTATAGGGCAAAGACTAATTTGCCATAGGAGCAGCCCATTCAACTATACGGCTAATGTTATCGTAACCATACTCATTCAACTTGTTGATAGCTCCTTCAGCATCCTCCCTGTTTACAAAGTTGACAAAACCAAACCCTCTGCTTGTCCCAGTCTTCTGATCAATAGCAACATAAACACGGCTCACGTTGCCAGATGGACGGAACAGCTCGTGCAGGTCGGGCTCCCTTGTGTCCTCCGAAAGGTTAGTGACCCTAATGGAGTTTTCATAAGCTCCCTTGGTAGTCGATGCAAGGCTGAAAAACAAATCAACGTATTCATTGTTCTTGCAAAGTTGTTTCTGTAAGTATCCGTCCATTGAAGTCCCGCTTGTTGTTGAGCCATTGCGGGACACGAGTCGCATACATAATTATTAAATAATGTTCAGCATATCCGAAAAACACAAGGTTGACCACACTGAATCTCAACCTCTCCATGGAACCGGTAGCACCTCCTTGGCAGAGCTCAAAGCTCATGTACCCTCCCTGCAAAACCCCCAAATCTCCAACAATAAGAAGAAACCAACTGGAATCACAAAGAAAAATTTGACCAAATCTCACTGCACACACTCACTATATTTCATCGAGAAATAAAGAGAAGCAGAAAGAATTTCCTTTTTTTCTTTGGGTTTATGAGGAGTGTTAGCTGCTATTTAAAATCAGATACTAACAACCTAACCGAGGAATAATAGTGCTGCCACAATTATTATAGAGAATAGTTGCTAAATATTCCATCAATTATTCTTGTATTAGAGTCGAACACTAACAAATTTGAGATGACAAGATTATCCGCAATCGTTTAATAACACATCGAGCCTCAAAGATCATGGCCACCTCAACCTCTTCATTGCAATCCATAATTATTATTATTTTTTTTATAATATCGATGAACAAAATGGTAAGCTTGAGAAACAATTCCACTTTAAATAAAATAAACCATTCATATACAGCAAATTCCAAGTCGATAGTACTGTAAGCTAGAATATAAATGTTGTAGAACTCTAAAAATATCAGTGACATAATACATAACATCTAATTCAAACAACACAACTGAAATCTTTCAATACACAACTAATAAGTAATCGTATTTTCAACTTAAAGCTAAACATGGCACATATCATCCTTAAACATTCGTCACAACCTAGAACATGAAGTGAAAGTTTTAAGCAGGCGGGCACATTTGAAGAGTTAGGTTTAAACCTGGGATTGCAGTCCTAATGTCGTGTATGTGGTGTCGGATTTGTACTCTTCTCGAGAGGAAGATGTCTTACACCTGCCACAACAATGGCACGTGCTTCACAAAATAATGTTATCATAAAATATAAAATCAATTACCTTATAATTACTACTTCACTTATGAACCCTAATTGCCCCAATTCTTTTCCTCGTTGCTGGAGATACAAAACTCATAGAACAGATATGTATTAAAGCTTCGCAGAAAGGCAAATTAATGTTCTTGAGGGGGCTAATCCTTAAACCCAAGCCATGAACTGTAAGTTTTTAAATATATGGGAGAATTTGAAAAAAAAAAATCACCAGTTTGCTCACCTTCAATTTCTTGAGGCATCAAAATGTCATCTACTGGGGTTACGTGTTTTCGATCTCGCTCTATTTATCATGGCTTTCTAGTAATTAAATGTTCAAATGAGGATATAAACGGCTAATTACATGCCTTTTTAAGGGCAGTCGGGTCATTGTTTTATTGGCCAAGACAGGATATTTTCATCCGGAGGGTGCGAGTGGGATAGTTGTATCAGCTTCTTCTAGGATATTATGCGGGCCAAGACATTTATCTCGGGCTGTAGTCCTTCGAAACAAACGCAGGAAATAGTGGGATATCCCTCCAAATCCTGTCCCATCCCTCCAAACAAACGAGTCCTAAGGGAATTATAACAATTTCATGTTAGACAAACAACAAATTTAAACTCACAAAGTTAGTAAGTAAAAGAAAAATAAGTTAAAAATGTCCAGACTTGCAATAAGCAAACCATAAGATAGGCCAACCAAAAAAAAAACACCATATAAAAAACATAAGCAACCCAAAATAAGGAGATTAATAATAGATTAAAACTGTGGAAATTTAACTCTCTGGAAGAACTCTTGATTTTCTTGGTTCCAACTTAATGCCTAAACATTCTCAAATTAGTAAGCCACCATACACCATCAAATGAAATCCAAGGACACCAATAACACATCCAATCAAAATTAGTTTTGATTGAAACAACTACAAAAAAATCCAAACCAACTATAATCAGATTAAAAAATCAAAAGATAAAAAAAACACTTAGTCAAAACAAACCTATTGAGAGACTGGTCAATATTCCATAAACAAAACGGAAATTTTTGATGGCTCCTTTGCGATCACTTTAACCAACATATCACTTCTTCCCACCATGTTTGATAATTACACTTAATTTGCTCTCGCGCTCGGATGTGCTTTAGGCCAATGAATTGTATATGAAAGGACTGAAAAAACAGAAACCAAAATTAAAAGAGGATGTGGAAGGAAAGATCCATGTGGAGGTAGAAAAAAGTCCCTGAAGGTTTGATTAATTAAACTTTAGGGGTAGTTTTGGTAATTACCCAAACTTCAGGGCTAATTTTGAAATTAACCCAAAACTGAATAACAAAAAGTCTTAAAGTACTTCTGTTATACAAAATACAAAAAAAAAAAAAAAAAAAAAAAACATAGGGTTTTGAAAATTACAAAAATCCCCTGGAGGTTTGAAATAACTATTAAACTTTAGGGTTAGTTTTTGCTAGTAACGCAAAACTTTATAACAAAGAGTCAAAATACCTCTGCTGGACTAATTACGAAAAAAAAAATCCACAGAGCTTTGTAAATTATAAAAAGGACCTTTGAGTTTAATTATGTATTACTTTAGGGTTAGTTTTTCTAATTACACCAAACCTCAGGGGCAATTTGTAATTAAACCTAAACTTTATAATAACAGTAAAAGTCTCAAAATACCTTTGTTCTTCCAGGCATGATAGGGTTGCCAGCAAATAACTCAGCAAGAATGATTGACAACGCACACACACAATACAATACATACACACACACACACGTTTATAATTTCAAACAAAGGATCACTCGTTTATAATATCAAATAATATATAACTGTATAAATCCCAAACAAAGGATCACTCATTTGTAGTTTGATGAATGAGTTCTATTGAAAATAAAACTAAATGCAAAGCTGCTTGAAATTTATCACATGAATTTGAACCAAACTGTTCCTATTTTTGTATGAGGCAGGAAAAACACGTAAAAAAAAATATCTAACGCATTTTAAGGGAGATTTTAGGGGCTCTTGGTATATTCAGATTCAAGAAGCCCGTATACCATTAAATATAAATATATAAAAATGAAACCAAAATTAGATTTAAAGATAAAATTCAAGCAAAAAGAATTATAGCAAATGAATTGGAATATTCTTTAAATTAAGAATCTAAAGGTGAAACAGGTAAATTTATGAGTATAAAGACTTGGACAACCTTAAAAGTTAGAACCATTTAATTTTAAAATTTAAAACACAATAAAAGTATAATCGTATATTAGTTGTCAAAATGTTTCTGAAATGGATAAAATAACCCAAAACATTTTAACATAGTTCAAAACCAATTGAAAATTAGGCATAACCTGTATATACTAACTATAAAACATAAATCACAATGCCAGACCGAGAGTAGAACATGCAATGCATACCGTGTTAAAATTAGGTTTCCTTTCCATATAAACCAAATGTGGCAAAAATTAGTTGCTTCGTTGCGCACGTGGATTGCTTTCTTAGACTTAGGCTCCCTCATCTTTCTGCAATATGAAGATAGTAATAGTAAGCAAGCACAGTCAGAGACAATGGGAATTAATACACACACACAGAGACTTAGGCTCCCTCCCCTTCCTTTTTTCTCAAAAAAAATAGAAATAAATAATAATAATAATAATAATAAAAACATAGCAATATACCGTGAATAAGATTTATTAGCTGCTGCACCCATGACAAGCCACTTGATACAATGCTCACATTAATAATAATTTTACAGTTTTCATGCATATGTTAGCACAACCATTCACTCGAAAATAAATCAGACTTTCAAAATACAATGAAATTCAAAACATTTAATTATGACATTTAGAAAGACATACCACTCCCATTAGTTGTCTTATTTATAATTATAACACTCGTCGCAATAAAGAATTTTGGAAAAAAGCAAAAGAGTACTCCTTTAAAAAATGAATATAGATGTGAAAAAAAGGAGTATTTTGAATTCAAACTTAAAACTGAAACATCATAGAAAGGCAAATCCCCAAATACAGTATGTTTAATATCCATGTTTTTGATAGAAAGGCAWCYYACATATTAGAATATAGAAGGTAATCACCTCAATGGAGCCGATATTTGTTGCACCAACTCCTGCCATTGCCATATAGCCCTCTTTCCATTGACCTTGAAGCACCACCTGTTTTGTTCATACATGATTATTAGTAAGGACAAAATTAGTGGATAAATAGAATAAGCAAAACATGGATATGAAAGCATACTCTAACGATTGAGCATAAACAGAATTAAGTGGTGCATAATTTGCTATTACATTCTTGACTTGGTTGAAATTTACTAATAGAGCAAAACTAATCGGGCCCGTAAATCACTAAAGAATAATTCGCAGTATGTGAGGCATCAAGCCGAGAGAATACAAACCCTAAATCGATCGCCACCCACTCACGGTCGCCGAAGATCCGATGCCACCGGAAAAATCCCTAAGAAGGCCCCGACGACCACTTTTTTGTAATCGTACCCGATTGAATTCTTGATTTGTTTTTCTTCGAAATATATGGCCTACAATTAGAGAAACAATTTTGATAAAAAAGAAAATTAACAAAATATTATTAAATCTTATACTAAAGCTAGGGGATTTGATATATTCGACAATTTGGAAAACAAAACTGAACGAAAAAAAAAACAGATCTGCAGAATTTTAGAAGAAATTAAGAAAAATTATTTTCCCAGATCGAGAATAATCAGAATCAAAAAATTATAAAAAAAAATCGATGAAAAATACATATCTCAATATTAGGTGAGCAATATTCGAACAAACTCGAAGAAAATTCGAAGAAAAGATAATTTGCTGAGCTAAAATTCGGCTCGGTTAGGGTAGACCCAGGGGAAGCGCTGCGCACAAAGGCTTGAACAAAACGAAGAAATACATCGCCGTGAAAAAAATGTGGCTATAAAATTAACAAAAATAAAAAAAAAGTTGTTATTTATACTTGGTCAAAATTTTGACCTCCTCCCAAAATACACCCCCTATAAACCACAAGTTGAAACGTTATTTTTTGAGAAATCTTATAGGTCCACAGCCACGAAACACTTTCCTTTCAACACCTCATTATTTATAATTAACACTATTAACAAAATGAAGAATATACTGTGTCGTATCTAATATTACAGTATCTTTTATAGAAAATAATTACAATACCGTCACGGTGCTATGCCCTACTCCTCGTGCATTTATACAACTAAAAGTTTCTTTAATGCAAACCAAATGTATGATATATTAAGACAAAATCTCATGTTCTCATAAAATAGATCCAGAATCTATAAATTGAATGGAAATATTTATGTTTTTGGATGATGATGTAATTTGGATTTCTTTTTTCGAATTATGTCATATGGTGTGATAATTGAAATTATTATTATTGTTTTTTTTGTATATGAAAACTTAGCATAGGAAAAAGAATTAGTCCTAGGTGAAGACTTATTCGAAGGTACGGATTTTAAGGTCTTTGAGGATTGTGTAAATTTAGGTGTAAATGAATTTTAGTCGGTATTTTTTTTATTGATTCATTCATTTATATATAATGATTTCAAATTCCTCATGAAGTTGTTTAATATACTAGGTTGAATCTTTTATTTTCTAGATTTAACCACTAATTGCTAAGGTTATGCATTAGTATTCATTATTTCATTTCTGATTGAGTTATTTCTCACCAACCAAAATCTTTAACACACACACACACATAAAATTAGTAATAATTGTTGATTTGTTGTTCACTTTTAGTTTCCTGTAGCAAGCAGATTAAGAATTCTTTTTTTTTTTGATAAAATACTTTTTGTAATTTTGTATTTGGTTACGTTACTTTCTTTCAAGATATTTCATTATTAGTACTATGGTGTAGAAAAATACATCAAAATGTTAAAGGAATTTTGAATGTGCGGATATTAAATATTTGAGGATTGTGTAATTTCATATTTAAATGAATTTTAAATGATTAATTCCATCCCAAAATGATAGTTTTGTGGTTGATTTCACACCGATTAAGAAATGAGTAGTTTATATAGTTAAGTTATTAATTTAGTTAGTATTTTTTAATTATATTCTTTTTGAATTTATTAATATCAATTAATACTTATAAAAATCAGTTTTGAAATTAATATATTTGTTATTAAAATAATACATCAATTTTCAATTTACGAGGTAGAAAATTAATATTTGAAGAATATTAATTAAGAGTATGTGTGGAAATAAAAGATTAATGATATATTAAATATATTAATTAGACTATATTTGTGGGACGGACGAAAATGAAATAATAGACTCATTGCGTGGCGAACGGAGTAAATTTTTTTTTCTTTTGGTTCTTGATTCGTTCATTTATACGTAGGGAATTCAAATCCATTCATATGAAGACGATTCAATACATTGGGTTCATATTTTATTTTCAGAGTTAACTACTTGCTAAAGTTACACTTTAATATTCACGATTCTCTTTGTGACTGAGTTATTTCTTACCAATAGGATTTCTAATATGTTTTTTTCACTATTAGTAAGTATTGCCGATTTATTTGTCATTTTTAGCTTCCTATAGTCAGCATGTTAAGAATTTTCTTTGCTTATATACACTCCAAAGTTTGATTAGTATACCCAATTAATTTTTTTTCAATAAAAATAATAAAATTACTCCCCTAACTTTAAGCTCTCAAGAGTACAATTTATCTTCTTCATCACCACATATCGTTACCGTTGCCACCACCACTGCTGTTGGAGTTTATTTCCTATCATCAGAAATACTTTTTTGCGAGTTTTTGTCCTTTTGTCTTTTTTTTTTCTTGCACCTAATTTAATTTATCCAAGTTTAAGTCTTTTCTCAATGCCCCCAATTTTAAGCCCCCACTTAATTTCATCAAAGGTGGAGTTTGCTCCTAGCCAAATGCCATAGGCGGAGGTTTGGAATAGGTCCCCGGAGTCCTGGGCATTGGAACAAGATGTTCGGAAAACAACAATAAATTGGGATAATAATAATAAAGGAGAATAAATTGAATTAGGGGTGAGCGAAATAAATGAAAAATCGAGCAAACCGATTAAATCGAACCAAAATTTTCGGTTCGGTTCGATTTTTTTTCATATTCGGTTCGATTTTCAATTTTTTTTCAAGATATTCGGTTATCGCTTCGGTTCGATTTTTATAAGAAATACACTAAAACACCCGAACTGAACCGAAATGTATTTAAGAATTAAAAATAAATAAATAAATTTTATTAAATGAAAATATAATATACCTACCTACCTAGGCGGGCCAGATCTGCTTTTCCCCTAGTACAAATCCGCCGCTCCTAAGACTCGACTGGATCTTTGAAGCGCCATCCTCCTGATCTGCGACGAACGCTTCCTTCCCAATTTTATCCTATTGTTGCCCTAAGAGTTAAGACATAATTTCGCCCCTCTTTCCGTTCAATGCGAGAAAGGTATTTTAGTTTTAGATTTCAGATTTTATTTTACATAACATGCGTTTGTATATGTTGATAGTAGTGTGGGTTTTAAGATTTTGTTAATCTACTTCTTCGAATTTTTCTCAATTTGATTTCTGAAATCGGGATTTAATTTTAAATTTTGTTTAGCAATAGGAAATTCTCGATTCTTTCCTATCTTTAGTCTTTGTTTAGAAAATTTTGATTTATGTTGCAATTTTCCCATCAACTGGGACTCCGTAGATTCTTTATTTATTTTTTTAAACGTGGCAGAAAGAAATCCAAAATAGATGTGATACGACATTGAAGATTCATACGTGATATATGGTGGTATTTATGGAAAGCGACCTCATCTCTTGGAAGGAGCATTTCTTTTGGGAGGCGAGCGAGCTGATTTGTAGAGTAGCGACCTGGAGTATGAGGATGATTACTCATATAGGGTCGACCTCTTATGCTTTTATGTGTTGGGCGCTAGCTGTTAAGCTCGGTCATGGGCTTGATTGTTGAGGAATTAATTTTGGACAATAATTCCTATTTTGTAACTTACCTTTCTTGGGCACAAAATAAGTTAGGAAACTAGATTTAAGACTTTATTTGTTTCCTAGTTAATGTTTAAGACTTTAATTAGTTTCCTAAATTATGTTTAGGATTTGTTTTGTCTTATTCACCAAGTTTAGGTTTGTAGGATTGTCTATTTAAGACAAGAGAATCCTAAACTTGGAAGTACTTTTTACGCACGGGATTTTAAAAGAAAAGAAGATGACGCAACGCAAGACGCACGGCTAGAGAAAAAAACGAAGACTACTTGGAGTCATTGATCGAGATCGACAAGCTATTCGAAGTTGCGTAACCAACGGAGAAGAGCTTTTCAACCTAGTCGATAAGTATTTAGTATCATGTTTATGATATTTTAGTTTTCATATATTACTTCATATTTTTGTATTAAACGTGAACAAGCAAGTAATATAGTTTTTGGGTTTGTACACCCAAGTTCACAAGTACTTTTACTTGTGAACTGAATTTAATTTACCGTGTTCTTGAATTTTATTTCTACTGCATAATTTTCGCTTAACTCTGGTTAATATTGTTAAGCGATGTTGGTTATCGTTGATAATAACATTACAAACTGATACTTATTTTCAAAACCATAAACCTTCAGATTTTACAATTGGCATCTAGAGAAGGTTACTTAACCTTTTAAGTACTGATCCTTATTTTTAGGTGCTATGGATGCTCAAGGCAACCCAAGGCCAACGATCCTCAACGGGGAGAATTATTCCCTCTGAAAATAGAGGATGCGTTGGGACTTAAAAAGTATCGATGAACGTGTATGGAAAACCGTCCTCCTTGGATGGGAAAAGCCACGTGTTAAGGATGGTGAAGGTGATACCTTCCCCAAAAAGGAAGAAGATTTGACTCCTATGGAAGTAGCTGCTGAAAACTGGAATTTCAAATGCATCAATACCTTGTGCAGTTATGTAGATGCAAGTTACTACCGAATCATCAAGAATTGTGATTCAGCAAAAGATGCATGAGACGCACTCCAAAGGGTATGTGAAGGAACTACAAGCATGAGGAAATCAAGGCTAAGAATGCTAATATCCACTTTCGAAGCGATGAGAATGGATGAGAAGGAGTCAATCATGGACTATGCTATGAGATTGTCAGACATCACAAACGAGTGCAAAGAGCTTGGTGAGTCAATAACTAGCTCTCGTCTTGTAGGAAAACTGCTGAGATCTATTACGAAGAAATACAATATGAAGGTGATTGCCATAGAAGAATCTAAAGATGTTGATGACATAGAGTTCAATACCTTAGTTGAAAACCTTAAGATATATGAGATTGAACACCTTGGTTCAGACTTAAGAGAGAACAATGTTGCCTTTTCTTCCGACACTAATCTAGACAACGATGAAGATGATGAGGAGTTCGATTTCAATGGAATTCTGAAAAAGATGGAATCCACTATGCTTGAGGAAGACGAATTGTCCCTTGTTACCCAACGTTTCAATAATTTCTTAAAAAAGAAGAACAGCCTTGGAGGTTCAAGTACAAAGACCAGGCCACAAGTGTCTACACCAAAATTCACTGGACGCGCTCTTCCCAGATCTCAGTCAACATCGTCAATGCCCAATGTATCCAAACCCACTCAGTGAGGTGTAATGTCATGAATGTAAAGGTTGGGGACACTACAAGAATGAATGTCCTAATACTCTTAGGAAGAAAAACACGGTTGCTACTGACTTCACTGAGAATTTCAATGATTCTGAGTCAACTGAACCCGTTCCATCGTTATTTACCCATGTTGTGTGGGACGACATCCATGTTGGTATCCTTGAAACCAACATCGTGTGCTTGAATGATGAAACTACTGATTACCATGAGGAGTACGAGCAACTAAGTGTTGAGCACCAATAACTGTTTGTCAGTTGGGAAAAACAGGTACTCAAGGTCAAGGAGCTCGTGAAGGAAGTTGAAAAATTAAATAAAGAGAATGATGATCAACTTGAAATAATTGTTCATTTGGAAACTTCACTTACCAAGAAGGAAAAGCGAAGCTAGATGAAATATTGGAGATCAGCTTCCCAAAAACCTCAAAGCATGGAATTGGGTTTAAATCAAATCAGCCACCACAAGTATCAAGTCAAGAACAAAAATCTTCCAAACGTCACAAAAAGCGAAGGAGACAGTTCATTTGTCATCACTGTGGTGAACCAGGGCACATTAGGCCTTTTTGCTGGAAGATCATAGGCGAGAGAAGACATTTTCAGAGGACAAGTGTAACTGATAAATCCCATGTTGGTTCCCGCGTTACCAATATCAATACCAACACCAGGTTCAAGCAAGTGCGGGTCAAGAAAAATAATATCAAGTGCAATATGATCCATACATGCCTGAAATCTCATGTCCTGGAGCCTAGTATTTTGATAGTGGGTGTTCGAAACATATGACTGGGTCAGAAGAACTACTTTCCAACATTGTCAGATTTCGAGGTGGAAAGGTAAAGTACGGTGGAGGTGCAAATGGCCAAATCATTGGCCAAGGAACTCTCCATGTTCCCGGCGTCGTAACACTAGAATATATGCTGCTGGTAGAAGGACTTATTGTAAATTTGATTAGCATAAGTCAACTGTGCGACGGAGGCTTTAGTTTCAAATCCAACCGTGAGAAGTGTGAAGTCTATGAGGAAAATGGTCCATGTATCCTTATTGGACAGAGGACTTCAGATAATTGTTATCAAATCAACAGTGAATGTTTTTGCAAGTTATTTAACTAAGTAATGCTGAGGTGTGGCATCAAAAACTAGGGCATGTCAATTACAAGATGATGGACAAGTTGGCCAAAGAAGAAGCAGTGAATGGGCTTCATAAGCTCAACACCAAGATCATTCCTGTGTGCGAGGCATGCCAGAAAGGAAAGCAGGTCAGAGTACCACATCCAGTCCAGTAAAGTCTCACTACATCATCTTGCCTTGAACTACTTCATATGGATCTCATGGGACCACTTGAAGTCGAGAGCCTTGGTGGTAAGAGGTACGTTTTAGTTATTGTAGATGATTTTTCTAGATTCACTTGGGTAGAATTTCTAAAAGAAAAATCTGAAACTTTTGAAGCATTCAAAAAACTTGCAAAGAAGCTTTGTATAATATTTGATGTGAACATTGCTATGACTAGAAATGATCATAGAAAAGAGTTTAAAAATGCATCTTTTACAAAATACTGCATTTCAGAGGGTATAAGTCATGAATTTTCTTCACCTATTACCCCTCAACAAAATGGCATATCAGAACGTAAGAATAGGTCTCTTTCCGAGATGACTATAACTATGCTCATTTCCAATAGCATTGCAAAACGTTTTTGGGTTGAAGCTATGAATACTGCATGTCATATTATAAATAGGGCTTATTTTAGACCAGGATCATGTGCAACTCCGTATGAATTGTTGATAGGTAAAAAACCGAACTTGAGCTATTTTCATGTGTTTGGATGTATTTGCTATGTACTCAATGATAGAAATCATCTAGCTAAACTGGACTCAAAAAGTCACAAGTGCATTTTCATGGGTTATTCCAAAAATAGTCATGCATATAAGTTGTTTAACCTTAGAACTCGAAGCATGTTTGAGTCAGTTAATGTCAAGTTCGATGATCTAACGATTGGAGTCAAACCTACCGAGGATAATGATCTGGTCTATGATCAAAACCCACAAGAAAGTATCTCTCCTCCTTCAGTTGATAGTGCAGGTATTGAAAATAGAGATGCAGGTGCTGAACTCAGAGACTTGAGTGATGTTGGTACCAATGTTGATACTGGGACACCAACATCAGAACCAACATCAAGCCAAGCCGCCACAGAATCAGATTCTGATTCAGAAGAAGAAGACCCAACTAATCCCGTTGATTTTCATAGGGATATTCCATCCAGAATCCAGAAAAACCACCCCGTGGGCTAAATTATCGGAGATTTGGATGAAAGGAGCACAAGAAGGCGACAAATAAATTTTAAGGAAATGGTCAGGTACGTGTGTCTGTCTACTAATTGTTCTAAGATTCGTGAATCTTTGTACTTTTCTAAAATAGAGCCCAAGCGTGTGGAGGATGTGCTCAAGGATGAGTTCTGTATAAGGGCAAGAGTTGGACCAATTCGCCAAAAATGACGTTTGGGATTTAGTTCCACGTCCAGAAAATTCCCACGTGACAGGAACAAAGTGGATATTCAAGAACAAGACTGATGAAGCAGGCAACGTTGTAAGGAACAAAGCTCGACTAGTTGCACAAGGGTATACACAAATTGAAGGAATCGATTTTGATGAGACATTTGCCCCTGTTGCGCATTGAGTCAGTAAGACTTTTACTTTCTGTTGCTTGTTATATGAAGATTTCATTGCATCAAATGGACATTAAGAGTGCTTTTTTAAATGGAGTCTTAAGTGAAGAAGTGTATGTTGAGCAACCTAAAGGATTTGTGAATCCTCAAAAACCAAATTTTGTTTTAAAACTGAAAAAGGCTCTTTATGGTTTAAAACAAGCTCCTAGATCTTGGTATGAAAGGCTAACTCAACATTTGCTTTATTTGAACTTTAGACGAGGGGAAGTTGACAAAATATTGTTCCTTCTTAAATCCAATAAGCACATCTTAATCGTCCAAATTTATGTAGATGATATTATTCTTGGATCCACTAACGAGCAGATGGTCAAGGATTTTTTCACTCGAATGTCCGATACATTCGAGATGAGTATGGAAGGTAACCTCTGGTACTTCCTTGCTTTTTTTTTAAATAATTTGTGGTTTTATTAAAAAAGGAGAAAAGTGTCCGAGTACATAGCAAACAATGAAAAACAAACGAAAACAAAGGAGCTAGCGCTTCATAAGAAATCCTCGCTTAAGAGAACTCTTTGAAGCTTTGCGTAAAGGAGTAGAAATTTCATCTTCAGCCATATCCGCTCAAGACTGTCCAGAAGTGAGATCCATAAGGTGAAGGGCAGGAGAGGATTTTAGATTGTTGACAGTAAAAGGAGTAGAAGACTCCTGTTGTAATTTCTTAATGATATCAATTAATTCCCGATCAATGTCAGGTTTACGAAAAATAGGGGTGCGATGTTGGCTGCCAATATCCAATTCGTCAACTATAATACATTCCTCATGTGTAAAACAGGTTATAGGAGTATGTTGCACTGAAGGAGAGACCTTATCCGAAGAACCCATGTCCACCTGATCAATATAACTCTTGCTCGAAGAAGTAGGTTCCTTATAAAGCACAAGCTGTCGAGAGGTGTCACAAACTATCTCAGAAGGCTCAAAAGTAGGACGATAATCCTGCCCTTCCGAACCAGACGGAGTAACAAGAGTATCAGTGACTTTAGGAGTTGTGTTCACGGGGATGGGAGATAATGGCTCGGACCTCGAAGTAGGCTCCGAGGTAGGAGGTGACGAAGGACCCGTGCAGTCTTCAACTTGTAACACTTGAAAGGTGTTAGGATTTGTCAGAGAAGGATTAGTAGGCTCGGGAGTTGGGCGGGAATCCGTACAGTTATGGACCTGATGCTCACGAGAATTAGAACGTCGACGAGAATGTCTGGTTTTAACCTTCTGCGATTCATCGCTCACCATATTTTGAGCGGCACTAGTTTTACTCTTAGCGGCACTGGTATTACAAGTAGGACAAGAACCGACAAGGTGTCCCACCACTTTTCAAATCGAGCAGAAATCCGGCAGGTTCTCGTAACCTAATAAAATATAACCACAATACCCCTCCCGCTCAATCATGACCGTTTTATGCAGGGTATGTTCATGGTTTAACTCAACCATCTCCCGAACAAAATGGCGGACAGAGCCATTTAGAGAACGTTCATCAATTTGCAAAGGCGTACCAACTACCCTAGCAATATTCAAAATAAAAGATCGTTCCCAATATTCAATTGGCAATTCATATATGCGAATCCAAACCTGAGAGGAAGTCGAAGGCACCTTATAAGGGTTGAAATCCAGGGTCCTTGGGAAGAGCCTAAGAGTGGATGAGCCAATCTTCCAGGCCGTCTTGGCAAACGCGCGATTCCGATCTTTAGTGAGAGCGAACGAGATACTAAAGTATCCTTGCCAAGTGGTACAAATTCCAATTGCTGGTGATGTTCCAAGCAGAAGATAACGATTCTTTAATAGAAGCGATCGTAAGCGGCTTCGATCCTTTCGGCTGGAGAAGACGACCGATGAGTGAATCGCGTAAAAGTGAAACACGAGATTGGTAAAGGGATTCATTAATCGTAACCGAAAAACAATACCCCTTCTTAATCGGAGGATCCCCTGAGGAAAAGTTAACCGGAGACGGTTTTAAGGGAGAGTAAGCGGGCCTTTCCGCCTGGCCCACATGGCTCTAATAAGGTGAACCATTAAAACGAGAGGGATGAGCTGTATGTTGCTGGGAAACCCAAAGAGAATCATGGGGCTGGGCATGAAATAAAGCCGATTGGGCTTGATTTAAAGGGGCTAAGGGAGCCACCTGGGCTTGGAGAGAGGAATCTGCCTGGGCCTGATCTTGTTGGGCCGCTGATTAGCGTAGATTTGTCCTTATTTCTATTAGCTTTTTAGTACGTTTTTCTATTTATTTTTGGTATAAGTTGGATGATTTAAGCTTAATTTTGTATTTTTATAATTCAAGCTTATTTTACCGCATTTTGATTGTAATTGATGCAATTAGGTGATATTTCGTTGTTTTTCACCTTACAGCTAAGTAACCGGAAGAGTTTAGCACGTAATAGACAAAGTTCGATGTTGAAGAATAGAAGAACAAGCTTTTCGGTGAAACGAGTAGAAAAAGATCGAGAAACGGAGACAGACGCTCTATCGCGTCAACTGACACGAGCGTCGACGCGAGCCATGATCCGCGTTAGTCGACGCCCTGCCGACGCAACTTTCTGAAGCATCGATTGAAGAGGCATCAGTCGACGCAACTTTCTATTGCATCGATGCAAGCCGCGTCAGTCGATGCACATGACCAGCCGACGCGAGCGCCCAGACCGCATCATCGCCGAGCACCAGCACGCGTCAGCCGACGCACCGTCGACGCGACGGCCCAGAATTCAAATTTTAGGGTTTCTTGTGCGCCAAGAATTGCAATATCTATGTAAACCCTCCATATTTATGATTTTTGGAGATATACACGACTACCTAGGGTTCCTTAGCTTACAATAACAATAATCGCACATCTCATAACGAGATTTGAAGACGGAGATCAAGGATCGAAGAACAACGCGTCCAAAACATCGAATTCACGTTCGGGATTCATTTTCGCCCAAGATCGACGTACAACTCCGGAATAGCTGGAGCTTTTTACTGCTTTTCTTAGTTACAATAAGTACTCTAAACTCTTAGATAATTTCTTAGTTAATTTCTTAGTTAATTGCTTAGTTAATTTCTTAGTTAATGCTAGAACTAGTATAATTAGTTTAATCGTTTCATGCTTGAATATTGGATATTGGATTACCCTAGTTTATTTATGTGATTGATTAATGTTTAATTGTTCATTATTATATTCATATGATGCATTGCTTAGTGGTAATTTCTTATGTTCATGCTCTTAGATTCGTTAATTAGGTTAAACTCATGGTTGCGAATTATTGATAGTTTAATTATAGCTCGTAGTTGATAATCTAGTTTAAAGTAATTAGTTTAATTATTGCTTTAGTTCATAATGATCAATTCAAAATCTTTTAAAACCCCAAATTTACATGTATTTTATTTCAATTCGTAAATTGAGAAAATCATCCGAAAGACCGAACAGTTGTTTCCTCGAGAGATACGACTCGAGTCAAACTCATCACCCTACAGTTACCTCGTACTCTTATGAGCAAACTGATGTGCTTTTAAATTAATTTATTAAAAAGGGGTGTACAAAAGTTTGGTTCAAAATTTTGGCGCCGTTGCCGGGGAAACAACAAGTAGGAATTAAGGATGCTTTTCATTTAATTTTATATTTCGTCATTATTTGTATAATTGAACTTGGTTTGGATTTTTGCCATTTGGTACGTTGATGCGTTGTTGAGTGTATGCAAGGTAGACGATCACTTCGACGCGATCTTGCACCATTTTTCGACGACATCCACCGCACACGTCCAACGAGACCAAGACCCGAACCAGTTTCCGAGAGAGATTCTTCTTTAGATATGAATTTTGTGTGTGACGAGATTCCCAAATCCATGGCGAGACGATCTAACCATGGAGGTGGCCACGATGAGTAGTTTGATGCATTAAACAATGAGTTACCTTTCCAACCTTCACAAAGACATCGGGGAGAGTATGGAAGCGAGCTGCGATACCTTGGAGGTTACAATCAACCACCAAACAATCGGGCCCCACTACAACTAAGAGGAAGGAATGCTCAACGTGATGAAGAGATTCGTGACGATTATTCTGACAGACCAATCCCTCGATGAGAGTTTGTAGATGAATGGTTCGATGACCAAGCTTACGAAAGAGATTATGAGGCTGCCTATCGTCAAGAGAAAGCACCGAGACACGCTCAACCACCTAGACAACGAGATTTGGCACGCCCGAAGGTTGTACCTTATGGGCCTGCTATTGTTCTTGGACCGACTGCAAGGGAAGTAGAGATTAAACCGCATCAACTGAATTTACTTCCGACTTTTCACGGGAATGCCCATGAAGACCCTTTAGCGTTTTTAAACTACTTTATCATGAAGTAGGAAGATTTGTAGGTCATGGCCTTCACCGGGAGGAGATGTAAATGATTTGTTTCCTCTATAGCATGAAAGACAACGCGAAGACATGATTACTGTCCTTAGAACCAAGATCGTTAACTGATTGAGAGATGATAAGCGAGAAGTTCTTAAATCAATATTATTCAGCACAGACAACGGGGCAACTTCGGAGGTAAATCGCTAACTTTGAACAAATGGAGGGAGAATTATATCATGAAACATGGGAGCATTACAAAACACTTTTACAAGCGTGCCCCCATCATAACTACTCCCCCGAGATAGTTAATCAGTTTTTCTTTGATGGTTTGTCGCCCATGGGGAAAAGTCAAGTAGAGATAGCGGCAGGAGGAGATTTCGGAGATTTAACGGCCCGCGAGGCACACAAGTATTGGAGAAACAGAGCGAGAAATCTAGACAAACCAACTCTCGACCTCGTAAATTAAAAGTTAATGAGATATCCATCCCTGACCCTGATTTAGATGATGGTAAATTGGTCAAAGCGAAGTGTGAGGAGATATTCGATGAGACATTGGTAGCTTGGAAGGCCGAGGAGCGAGCAAGGCCTCTTCAAGGAAGATTGCTGCGACGTGTCACCAATGCGGATCCCCCGAACATTTAGCCGACATGTGCCCTTTCAACAACGAACAACGAGGGGACGTCAATGCCATCCAGTATTACTCGAACCAACAACATTCTGGGCAGAGACTACCACACATGCAAGCACCACTACCACCGCCCCCGAATAATTTCCACGTGCAAGGGCAAACACTTACCACAGTTCAGTCAATCGATCAACTTTTAGTCTGGCAGCAAAACCAAGTTGCCGAAACTATTCGGAACCGAGACGGCCTCACACATGTTCAGGAGGAAATGAAGGGATTTCGAGGTGAAATGAAAGAAGTTCGAGATGATATGAAAGCATTGAGAACGATGATGGCTGAAATGGCCAAAAGCACTCTTGAAAATTCGTCAGGACTACGAAGATTGGAGATGATGGTAGGACAATTGGCAACTGACATGGCATCATTAAAGAAGGAGAAAAATACTTTTCCAAGCCAAACAGAACACGCCTCGGCTATTCAAGTACTGAGAAGCGGAAAAGAAGTGGATAACGGCATCGAGCTAAAAAAAGAGGAAGACAAGAAAGCGGCCGAGACCCGACCTCAAGTAGATGTAACCAAGACAACAGACCACATGCATACATTTTCAAATCCAAATATTCCGGGAGCATTGAAGAAGAATTCGACAGTAACTGAAGACCCCATCGATTCCTTAAATACACCACCGAAGAAGTTGACTGTTTATGATCATGTTCCTTTCCCAAGTCGCTTACGTCCGGCCAAGGAGAAAAAAAAGTTCATGGAGTTATACAATTTACTGAAGAATGTTAATATTAACCTCCCCCTGCTATATGTGATAAAGACAATGCCCGCGTTTGTGAAGTTTTTCAAAGATCTAGCATCAAAGGAAAGGCGTATGGCTACAAATCAACATGTGGATTTGATAAGAGAGGTGAGTGATATGTTTAAGCAACCATTGCCACCTAAAGAGAAGGATCCCGAGAGTTTTTGCATAACTATCTCTCTCAGGAATGGACAAACGGCAAGAGGGATGCTCGACCTTGGAGCTAGCATTAATTTGACGCCCCACTCTATCTACAAGGAATTTGGCCTAGGACCGCTGAAGCCGACCACGATGAAATTACAATTGGCGGATAGGACGATAAGGCTACCCTTGGGGATTTTGGAGGATGTCTTAGTACACGTAGACAAGCTAGTAGTTCCGGTCGATTTTGTCATTATGGACATTGGTGACGTACAAATTGAGAATCGAGAGCATGCAATTTTATTAGGACGTCCATTCATGTCTACAACGCGTACGGTGATCGATGTTAACAAGGGGAGGGTGACTATGTCCGTATTGGGCGGAACGGTGACGTTTTCACTTCAAGATTTTCACAAGAGTCCTGCATCGTTTGTTAAGAACGATTGTTCTACTGTTGATTTAGTAGATTCTTGCGCGAATGAGCTCTTGAGCATCGACACGATTGAAGAGTTTGATAATGTAGAGGCATATGATGATGGATTGCCCATGAAGTTTAATGTGCCTAAAAACGAGCAAAAAGTGGAGTTGAGACCACAACGAGATCGTTTGAAGTTTGAGCCAAGTGAAGAGACGAAGCCACCGCATTATCATTCAAGATGTGTTTCCCTCGATCCCTACAAGAATTTTAAACGTACGAAGAAAAACGGCGAGGCTAATAGAAAGGATTGCACAAAGAAGAAGAAGAAGTCGGACAAGGATTTTAATAAGAAGTTGGATGATGTGAAGTTCAAGGTTGGTCAACTAGTGCTATATAATTCCGATCGTAAGTTTGATCCAACCAATTTTAAAGTTGCATGGAGTGGACCATTTTTAATAAAAGAGATGGATGAGTATGGAGTCGCCACTATTTACGATGAGAGTGCAAATACGGGATTCCAAGTCCATAAGCATAGAATTAAGCCTTATTACGAGAAATATATGAAGAGTCAAAATGGTAGCAAGAGAGATTTCGTGGACCCACCACGAGCTAAGGATTGATCAGCAAATTGCGTCAAGCATATGACGTTAAATATTGCGCTTCTTGGGAGGCAACCCAAGCGTAAGTTAGTTTTCGTTTTCTTTTATTTTATTTTTGTCTTTTTATATTGTGTCAATTGCCGTGGTACGTTTATGTGTGTGTTGATGTGCAGAAAATACGATAAATCTCTTATTCTGGACAACTAACGGTTATATAGTGGTAGCTCACTACCGCAAGGCCTTACCGCTAGTTCCACTCGAGGCGTTAACGATGACGATCAACCACTAAACCTATCGCTAAATGCAACAATAAAGGATAACGATGAGTTTACCGCTAGTAGCGTCTGCCATCTAATTTTCGTCGATCGAGGTCGCAATCCGACCCAAGTTAGTCGCAGTCCGGCAACCTTTTGATGAGCTGCAGCCCAGCCATTAACGACGTTGGCCGCAATCCGGCCGTTTAAAATAAAAAAAGACGTGCCACCGGGCACTTGCGCGTAGCAATTGATTGCAATCATGTTTTGTTTGTTTGTTTTGTTTATTTTTATAGGTTTGTTCGGGACAATCTAGTCACGCGATCTAAGACGAAGGATAACTGCACATGCGTTTTTAGGGAGACTCGGCCATCGGATTTTCAGGGATGTTTTCTTATCTCCCATGCTCTTATTTTACTTTATATTTATGACAATCAGGAGATTGCCAAGTTTTTAGGGAGGGGGGTGGTTGAGTATTGAGTATGATTGAAAATTGTGTGTAATTTGATGTCTTTGTTTTGAAATGCATATTTTTGATGTGATTGATCGCTATTTCTACGCTTATATTGTGTTTGTATGGCATGCCTGTCGAAGTTAACTATGTTTGATTTGAGGTTCATGTCTTTTGAGCGTGTATAAGTGCATAAATTTTTCAAAATTATTATTTATATATTGTAAAATGGTACTTGGACGCAAACGATTTTGCAAAACCTTAAAAGCAGCGTCAATTCAAAACTTTTTCATGCAAAAAGCCCGTGAGTAGCCTGAGTGTTTATCATCTTTGCATGTACTTGAATGAGTTTCAGTCTTGATATCTCTTTGAAACCGCTGTGTGTAGTTGACTTTGAAAATGGCGTTAAGGCACATATAAAACCCTATTCCGGCCATATCCATAAGATTTTAGCCACTATAAATTATGAATGAGCCAATCATAGCCAAATAATCCATGCCTATAGCCATGAGTGTTTTTGAGACGACCCTACAACCTATTAAAAGCGTGGGGTAGGTGTTCGTATTTTTATTTAGTTATTCGAGTCTTGGAAACTTTTTTTAAGGAATTTATTATTTTTTTAATTAAGGACCACCATCTAAAAAAAAAGAGATATAAAAAGAAAAAAAAAAGAAACCCCATAAAAAATAATAAGGGGGAAATAAAAAAAGAAATATAGGATGGTGGATAGAGTCGATTAATTGCCTACGCGCTTGTAAAGGCTTGAGTTTATTGTTTATTTTTATGAAGCCTAATGTTCAAAAGGCAAAAGAGTTGTGATTAAGTGGTTTCTGAGCTTCAAGTCGGTTTTATGGTTTGCGAGTTGGGAAATAGCCTATATTAAAAGGCTACGTTATGAGAGTTAAGTGAGGTTTTTATTTTTGAGCGAGGTGAAGCAATTTGCTTCTTGATTAGATTAGGTTGAGTGAGTTATTTAAGCCACACGACTTATATATTCCATACCCGTCCAAAGAGCCTTACATTACAACCCGCGAAGACCTTTTCTGATTCTTAGTTTTGACAGCACACTTAATTTGCGATTGAAAAGAGATTGATTTTCTGTGCTTATTTACTGTGCTTGTAAATGTATGATTTGAGTGTATACACGTCCCATGCAGAAAATACTTGAGTGCTTTGAGCGTACTTATATATATTATCCTTAGTGAGGAAGCATGATTTTGTTTTTGAAACGACAATGTAATAATGGTCAAGTGTTTAACGTTGCGTGACTTGAACCTATATTTTCAAAATTATGTATGTAGCATAGCACGACTCTTTGCTTGAACTGATTTTCATTCTAGTTATACTTTGAATTTATCGTTTGTTCGAGGACGAACAAACCAATTAAGCGTGGGGTAGTTGATTAGCGTAGATTTGTCCTTATTTCTATTAGCTTTTTAGTACGTTTTTCTATTTGTTTTTGGTATAAGTTGGATGATTTAAGCTTAATTTCGTATTTTTATAATTCCAGCTTATTTTACCTCATTTTGATCATAATTGATGCAATTAGGTGATATTTCGTTTTTTTCACCTTACAGCTAAGTAACCGGAAGAGTTTAGCACGTAATAGACAAAGTTCAATGTCGAAGAATAGAAGAACAAGATTTCCGGTGAAATGAGTAGCAAAAGATCGAGAAATGGAGATAGACGCTCTGTCGCGTCAACTGACGCGAGCGTCGACGCGAGCCATGATCCGCGTCAGTCGACACAACTTTCTGAAGCGTCGATTGAAGAGGCGTCAGTCGACGCAAAGTCGACGCAACTTTCTATTGCGTCGATGCAAGCCGCGTCAATCGATGCACATGACCAGCCGACGCGAGCACCCAGACCGCATCATCGCCGAGCACCATCAAGCGTCAGCCGACGCATTGTCGACGCGACGGCCCAGAATTCAAATTTTAGGGTTTCTTGTGCGCCAAGACTTGTAATATCTATATAAACCCTCCATATTTCGGGGTTTTGGAGATATACACGACTACCTAGGGTTCCTTAGCTTACAATAACAATAATCCCACATCTCATAACGAGATTTGAAGATGAAGATCAAGGATCGAAGAACAACGCGTCCAAAACATCGAATTCATGTTTGGGATTCATCTTCGCCCAATATCAACGTACAACTCCGGAATAGCTTGAGCTTTTTACTACTTTTCTTAGTTACAATAAGTACTCTAAACTCTTAGATAATTTTGTAGTTAATTTCTTAGTTAATTGCTTAGTTAATTTCTTAGTTAATGCTAGAACTAGTATAATTAGTTTAATCGTTTCATGCTTGAATATTAGATATTGAATTACCTTAGTTTATTTATGCGATTGATTAATGTTTAATTGTTCGTTCTTAGATTCATATGATGCATTGCTTAGTGGTAATTTCTAATGTTCATGCTCTTAGATTCGTTAATTAGGTTAAACTCATGGTTGCGAATTATTGATAGTTTAATTATAGCTCGTAGTTGATAATCTAGTTTAAAGTAATTAGTTTAATTTTAGTTTAATTATTGATTTAGTTCATAATGATCAATTCAAAATCTTTTAAAACCCCAAATGTACATGTATTTTATTTCAATTCGTAAATTGAGAAAATCATCCGAAAGACCAAACAGTTGTTTCCTCGAGAGATTCGACTCGAGTCAAACTCATCACCCTACAGTTACCTAGTACTCTTGCGAGAAAACTGATTTGCTTTTAAATTAATTTATTAAAAAGGGGTGCACAAAAGTTTGGTTCAGCCGCAATAGTTAGCACTCGGGCGTGAGGCAAACCAAAGGAGTGACCCGTTGAAGAAATCGCCTGGACACGTGGTAACTCCAAAAACGCTGCAGAAAAGGAAAGCGGGTCAGCACCTTTCTGCGGTGGATTAGAGCGAGGAAGAATGGGTTTTTTTGCATAGGGAACCGTGATAGCAGAGTAAAGAGGCGCAGTCAAAGCGGCCGAGAATAGCGGATCTGGCGAAGCCACCGCCGCAGGGGCCAAGGGATGGTGGGCCGGGAAACCAGAAAGTGGGACAGCGCTGGGGTGTTGTGCCGTCGCCAGAGTAGGGAAAAAACTGGAAGAGTAGAAATCCCTACTCGTTGTGGTGTTCGCCGATCCGAAGGAGATAGATGGCGCAACAGAAGTGCGGATATTAAGCGAATCTTGAAATGTCGGAGAAGCGCCAGTCAGGTGCGACGGAGGAGCGCCGGGAAAACAGAAGGGGTTACCCTGTGCATCAAGAAATGGTTGGGCAACCAAGCCGCTGGCAAGGAGCCAAATGTGATGGCGGATGACGCCAGACCAGAGAAACTGGGAGTGGGGAAACATGCGCCATTCATGAAAGAAGCAGACGTCGGCGCGGCCTGGGGTTGAGGGAGTCGCGGCGGAAAAGAAAACTGCGGGGGGTTGGTGTGACAGATCGGCTGCGTGGGGCCGGAGGACGGAGCAAGGGTCTGCTGAGGAACCGTAGCCGGACAGGGGCGCTGCACTACCGGCAGCAAGGTGGTAACCCGGTGGCATGGCGAAGTCGCCGTGAACCCGGCGAGTAGTCGATTAGGTCCTAAAAAATCAGGAGAGAGAACCCACGGTTTCCGTTATTTTTTCATTATTTTACTTTCAAAACTACTCGTACTTCCTTGGGTTACAAGCTAAATAGCTTGATGATGGTATTTTCCTTTCTCAGACTAAATATGCTAAGAACTTAGTCAAAAAGTTTTGTTTAGAAAGTGAAACTCACAAGAAAACGCCACTGGGAAAAACTGTGAAGCTGTCGAGAGATGATGTTGGTAAGGGTGTTGATAACACCATGTATAGAAGTATGATAGGGAGTCTGTTGTACATGACAGCAAGTAGACCTGATATTATGTATTGTGTGTGGTTGTGTGCTAGATATCAGTCTAATCTAAAAGAGTCACACTTAAAGGGAGTTAAAAGAATCATAAGGTATATTGCTGGTACAACTGAACTAGGTGTGTGGTATACGAAAGATACTGGTACTGATCTCGTAGGGTACACTAATTTGGACTGGGCTGGGGATGTGGTAGATAGAAAGAGTACTACAGGGGGCTGTTTTTTCTTGGGTAACAATCTAATCTCTTGGTACATCAAGAAGCAAAATTGTATTTCTCTTTCTACAGCTGAAGCCGAGTACATTGCAGCTGGAAGTGCGTGCACACAATTATTGTGGATGAACCAAATGATAGAAGACTACGGTCTGCACCTTGACTGTGTTGTGTGACAATTCCAGTGCCGTTGACATCTCCAAAAATCCAGTCCAGCATTCTCGAATAAAACACATTGACATAAGGTACCACTTCATTCGAGACTTAGTTGAGAGGAAGATTGTTAGCCTTGAGCATATTGGAACAGATAACCATCTTGCTGACATCTTCACGAATGCATTAGATTTCGAGACCTTCTCTCGTTTGAGAAGAGATCTTGGTATGTGCATTGTCCAACCAATGTTGGTTTGTGATGTTGTGACACCCTTTATCAACATCAGTCACAACATCTGTATACTTTTGCATGCATTTTTATCTTTCTTTTCATACATAATCCAAATGCATTGAGTTTTATTGAAAGTGCGATAAGATCCTATGTTGCAATAAAAGTGATGGCAAAAAGGACCAACCTCTTCAATTAGGTGATTGTGGGACTTGCCTGCAGAAACTGGTTTTCTCCCAGGTCTAAAAACAAGAGGTGTTACAAGGCAATTGCTGAAGATTAAAAGATTCAAATACCTTCAAGGATGAAGAAAATCTGGATACAAAATGATCCAATCTTTAAATTTCGCCTTCTTGAGAGATCTTGACGTAGTCATTAACTTGGGTTAAGGGGTAAGTTTCCATTGACTTCACCTAAGGCAATGTTGGTTTATAATGTTTTCAGTAATAAAAAGCAACATTGGATCAAGTCACTTAAATCTTAATATGTTTTTGTATATTCTTTTAGGTCATAAATTTTAAGCATCCCATAGGACATACATACTTTGTGAAGATGCCATCTTACTGTGCGTACTTTTGCTCGTGTTTTTGTCTATCATGAAATCTCTTAATTGCATTTTGAATTGAGCTAACTAAGTGTTTCAGTGGAGTTAAAATCGGACGGCTGGACAGGTAATAACGAGGTAAATTCGGTGAGTGAGAATTAACATTACACAAGATAGATACTACTTGGTTGATGGTTCAATTAATCTAGCTTTGGACTTTGACAGATTTTGTGAAAAGAACTATGCATTTTCTTTTTAAAAAAAGGGGGAGAGATAATGTGTGTAGTGGGTGTGATCAAGTATCCTACATTAAGAAGGAGTGGTGCTATTTTGAGAAGGAAATAAAAATCGTGTTTTAACCCCAAAAATCCACTGGTTGAGAAATTAGGGTTACTTCCTTTTATTCTCGATTTCCTCTCTCCTTCAACGGTCATTTTCTTTGGAGCATAAATATAGGTTCTCTTTTCACCGTTTTATCACTCTCCAACTTACCCTCTGTGATTAAAACTCTCCTGCTCTCACCAAAATCATCTATCTGCCTCGATTTTGGTTCTTGTGTTTTTGTGCAATTTTTCAGGATGTCAGACCAAAACTCGCCGTCAAAGGTTCCTGAACTGCCTGCTGGCGTGCGCCGCTCCGGCGAATAGAGTCCAGCGCCCTTTCCTAAAGTTGGCGGTCTAGATATTCAAGCAGAGATAGGTGGTGGTTCCTCTTTGAACCCAACATCAGTAACAACATCACCACCACCCTCGCTGCCGCACGAATCTCACACTGCTGTGCCAATTCCGACGCCGATTGACTCCACGCCTGAAGCGCAAGTATTCCCAGGACAGCCAGGGAATGAAATCGACGTTGATAATCCCCCGAATTTGGCGTTTGTTGCTGAAACATTTAGACGAGTGGGGAACCCTACTTTGAAAAGGTCTAGGCGCCTGCGCAGCATTCCTCCTGGCGTTGTGCCACCCGCAGTACTGAAGAGCAAGGCTGGACCGCGCCGTAATGTGCCGATTGAGCATATGAACCTCACGGAGTATGTCACCGTGATTTCCAATCCTGATGATGAGGATTATGTTCCTGCCGCTCCGGTTGAGGGGTCCGTGCCGCCGTTTACTTCTGCACCCAATCTGCCGGCGAAGAAGTTTACTCACCATAAACAATCCGTTAAGTTGGTCGATAAGAAATTTCCCCCGGTGTCCATCAAGGTCTCACCTGGGTCCACGGAAACCGAATATTCTTCTGCTCTCTACACTATTTTGGATTTTTATCACCGGCGAGGTTATTAGCTCTTCCAGACCTACTGCCGATGTTCCCCCCCTGTCTCCTGTTCATGATAATCCACCTGCGTTTGATTCTGAGTTGTTTGAGCACTCTCCGGACTCCTCTTTTGATGTACCTATGCGTGATATTCTTAATGCCTGCAAGAAGGATAAGAAGAAAAAGAAGGCTGCTAGGGAGGACGATGTTGATACTCATGTTGGTTTCCCCGTACCAACATCACATCATTCTCCATCTGTTTCGTCCTCCAGTAATGCCTCGGTCCCGATTGCTTCTCGTGTTCCCATGCCGACTTCATCTGATGCCTCTGCTCCTTTCCAGTCCTCCATGGGCACTCCCACTCCGACCCCTGAGCTTGAGGATATGATACCTTTCTTGGAGAAGTTTATTACTGCTGAGGCTGAAGAGTTGTTTGCTTCTTACCAAACCAGGCATATGATCACCGAGCGCCGAGTCCCGATTGAGCTATTTGAGAAGCACAACCTAATTGCCTATATTCAACACAAAGGTATGTACTCCACAGTTTTGACTGCCATGCCTTTTATCCGAGATGTTGTGGTCGAATTTTATGCCAATCTTTTGCCGTCTATTGTTGATTTGGAGTCTGTGAATTATGGCAAAATTTATCTGCGTGGCAAAGTGTTTTCTTTCACCCTGGATTTGATTGATGAATTGTTTGGCACTGAACCATACCGGGATGACTCAACTGTGGATGATATGAACGAAGTTATATTCTTTTTGTCTGGTGGTTTGGTTAATACGTGGTTTGAGCAGCTGCCTAGTACACGTCTTTCTTCTTTGTACTCTATTTTGCATGAAGTTGCTATATGTAACTGGGTTCCCTCAAAGAACACAACCTGTGTTACGTGGCCCCAGGCCCAGTTTCTGTATAGGCTTGGGAGGGGAATCAAGTTTAGCTTTGGGCAGCACGTGTTTGGTATTGTCACCAAGTTCGCCGTCACCAAGTCCGCGACCTCGCTTTGCTTTCCGTTCTTGATATTTAGCCTGTTGGAGAATCAGGGCTTGACGCTCCATCCTAACGATGTGCTCACTGGAGAAGCTGACTGGTTTGCCTTGCGAGGGCAGCATATTATCGGTGCTCGAGTTATTGATCTGCCGTGGAAGGCACCTTTCCGAGCCGATGTTGATAGGGATGTTGGGATGGGCGATAACAACATTGGTCCCAACATGGTCCGTATGTCTCTGCAGGTTCTTCATGCGTATATGGCTTGGACTGATTCTCAGCTGACCCAGTTGCAGACCCTTCGTCGCTCTCTCATGGAGGCCCTTTCGCCTTCTGGTCAAAAAGGGGGAGATGGTGATGATGATCATGCCGACGCGAATATGGATGTTGATGGAGAGGATGTTGTTGCTACTGCGGCCTTAGTGAGTCTTGCTCAAGAGAGACGTCGGAGGAGGATCCATTCTCTCAAGAATGCCTTGAAGAAAATGAAGAGGATACAGATGAAGAAGCGCAAAGAAAGGGGTGAAGGAACTTCGACATCCCCTCGACGTTCGAAGAGGGCCCGAAGTCAATAAGTTCCTTCTTGATTTGTTTTGTTTTGTTTTGTTAGTTTTTGGTATGTAATGTTGAAATGATTGTTTAAAAACATTGGGTATTTTGTTTAGGGGGAGTTTTTTTAACTTAGAAGGAGTTAGTATTATTTTTTAGTTTTTGCTTTTGCGTCGTGGTATTTTGTCCAGAAAGGCAAAAGGGGGAGATTGTTGAGGAATTAATTCTTGGCATTTTGTAATTTGCCTTTCTTGGGTACAAAATAAGTTAGAAAACTAGATTTAGGACTTTATTTGTTTCCTAGTTAATGTTTAAGACTTTAGTTAGTTTCCTAAATTGTGTTTTGAATTTATTTTATCTTGTTTACCAAGTTTAGGTTTCTAGGATTGTCTATCTAAGACAAGAGAATCCTAAAGATTGGAAGTACTTTTTACACATGGTATTTTAAAAGAAAAGAAGACGACGCAACGCAAGACGCATGGATAGATAAAAACACGAAGACTACTTGGAGTCATTGATCAAGATCGACAAGCTATTTGAAGTTGCGTAACTAACGGAGAAGAGCTTTTCAACCTAGGCGACTAGTATTTAGTATCATGTTTATGATATTTTATTTTTCATATATTACTTCATATTTTTGTATTAAACGCGAACAAGCAAGTAATATAGTTTTCAGGTTTGTACACCCAAGTTCACAAGTACTTTTACTGTGAACTGAATTTAATTTACCGTGTTCTTGAGTTTTATTTCCGCTGCATAATTTTCTCTGGTTAATGTTGTTAAGCAGTGTTGGTTAACGTTGATAACAACAATACAAACGGATACTTATTTTCAAAACCATAGACCTTCAGGTTTTACATTGATAAATATTAAGCCCAAATGGGCTCATATTGATGGTCCTATGGGGTCCCGACGAACTATATGGAAAGAATTACAGGCCCAAGCCTATTTTGGTAATTTAAGTGAGAGATCTATTATTTATGCGAACTTAGCATGTAGGAGAAATCCTAATTCTAAGTCGGTTATGGTATTTATGGAATTATGGTGGGAGAAGGAAACCCTGGCTTGGGGAACACTTATCTTGTCTCTATAAAAGGGGTGCATACCTCTCTTTATTTTTAAGTTGTTGTTTTATGACGGATTGATCTCTCGAATTATCTCTCGCACTATCTGACTTAAGCATCGGAGGACCTTCGCCGGGGCCGCCCCCCGCCTTGGTTGAAGTTGTTGTTTTGCAGGATTGACTAGGTCTCCAGGAGGATTTCTGGTGGCTTATCAGGTCACTGTGACATATTAGGAAGCTGTTTCAGGTCACTGATCTCAGATTTGAGGTTAATGCCCCCTATTCTTGGTAACCAATCCTTTTGGTTTTATCAAGATGGATAAAAATAAAAATATTGGAACCAAACTAGTGATCTAGAAACCCCAGTCCATATGCCTAAATTTCAATCATTGGTTATTGATTTCCTAGCAGTAAATCTCAATCATTGGTTATTATTTTCCTAGCAGGTGAAAATGAGTTTTAAGCTTGGTGTTAGAGCTTTTAGAAAGTCAATAAGAAATAAGATAAACAAAACACCTCTAATTAACTTGATGGGTAATTATAATATTAATATGTACCATGAAGAATTGGGGTTGTTTGCACTTTACATGAAAAGTGAGGATGTTAATGTTAAATATTTTGTGAAGCTAGTAAATTCCGTTGATTTTTGTAATATTGAAACAACTTTTTGGGGTAGTTTTTATAATTATACCCAAATTATTTTACAAACATTTTGAAAAGGAGGATTGGTTTTTGTTGTTGATTAATAAGTGTTTTGTACAGAGTTGCTTGCTTTTTATTGATATTTCTAGTTTCCATGAATTGTGTGATTGTTGTACTAACCTTCAATGTTCAAAAGCCTTTATCTTAGGGTTCATTTTGATTCTTATTCTGAAAAACCATTCACATGCATATTGACAAGAGTTTGCATACTCTACAAACAGAGGAATTCTTGAAGCTTGAATGTTTAGTTGCTACTTGTTATGTTGATTAAACGTTTTAGATATTTGTAAGTGCGTTCTTTACATAAAAGTAAAAATGTTTGATTGTGGATTTGAAATACTCTAAAAATGGGCTAAAATATTCTTGACAGAAAATGGGTTGAGATGTGGATTTTATTTCCTTCAACGTATTCAATGTTTCAGATTAATTGTGAGTGTTAAACAATGAAGTGTATCAAATTATTAGGAGATAATTTGCATTTTTGGCATCATATAGGACCGAGGTTTTTATGCTTTCATCCTTTATTTTTTTTCTTGGTAAGTCCTTTTTTTTCATTCTTGTTTGTCTTATGACATTAATACAAGTTGTGATTTGTGAACTTTTGTTAATTTTGTGATTTGTTAGAACTTAGAAGATGGAAATGGAACTCTCTGAAGAGTTTGTGGTGAGCAATTCTGAAAGAAGGGGAAGAAGAGGAAACTAAAGCTCCATCTGGAAAGAAAAGGAAGCTCCGTCCTAATTTGTTAATTTTCCTGCTGTTTCCTGTTGTTGTTAGTGTTGCTGCTAGTGTTGGTGTTGTTTCCTGGTGCTGCTTGCTGTTGTTTTTTGGTGCAGTTTGGTACTGTTTCTGTTATTGCTCTTGCTACTGGTTGTTTTTATGTAAAATTGTTGTTGTTGTTTTCCTCCCCTGGTGGTGATCTTAATGCATTAAGACAAATACTTTTAATTTGTAAAACTTTAAGACAGGTTGTGTTTCTTTTTCTAATGTTTCTTAATATTTGAAAACTTGGAATTGGGCCAAATAGGGATTGGGCTTAAAAATCAGCCCAATCGAAATTAGGACAATAACTGACCGAACCGAGTTGAGGTTTTTGGTTCGGTTAATATTCAGTTTTGAAGTCAATTTTGGTTCGGTTAGGTCCAAAGAATTTGCAGTATTTCAGTTTTTGGTTCTTTAGTTCGGTACGGTTTTCGACTGAACCGACCGAATGCTCACCTCAATTTGAACTAACAGATCTAACGCAATTAGGTAAACATATTATATATAAATAATATATATACATACATACATACATATATATATATATATATATATATATATATATATATATAGATAGATAGATAGATAAATAAATAACGAAACAGTAAAGTGTTGAGGCGAGCGAACTCTTTCCTAAGATTCTTATTGCCACGTACTACATGCTTACGGTTTGATAGCAATGAATCTCCTAAAATACAATGACGAACGGAGTTTGGCGGAGCAGACAACCCAGTCAACCTGGTGAACGAGAACTGGGCATATAACTGAGCAAAATCCCAACTGCAAGCTATATGATGCGTGAGGCAGGTAGGATTATGATATGTATGCAAGAGTGCGCTTAGAAACACGTTTTTGATGTTCATGTATGAATAGTTGTTTTTATGCTATGTAGGATTTGGTATTTATAGGTTTGAGGGACCCTTAAATAAGGTAGGAGATTATAGGAATTAGGACTCCTAATACAAGAATCTCCTTATTTTACTCAATAAGAAAGACTTGGAAATTTTCAGAAGAGGCCCACAAAGCCCAAGGAATTAAATAGTTCGCGGTCCACCATCTCTAATGATTCAGTTTCCATAAAACAATGAATAACATTCATATGTCAAACATTTCCTCTTTACTTAAAATTTCCTCACCCTCTTTACCTTTCAAATTTCCAAACTTGGTCATTGGCTTTTCACTCACCTGAATACGGGTTTGTGAAAGTAAATATACAACGATAATCTACTCGAAACATAGATTAGTAATTTGACGTTCATTTTCAAAATAGCAACCCATCTACATTTGGGATATCTGTTCAAAGCTTCTATATATAACTTTACTAAATCTAATTTCCCCAACAATCCCCTACATGAGTGCAAAATCAATGTATGATGCATGTGACTCACTTGCTCAATTTCTACATGAAACGCTATTACATCTGGCTAGGTAGCTTTTGGCTTTGAACCCTCCGTAGTGAAGTACCATATGAACCCACGTCTTAGTTGACAGTGTCATTTAACTATTTCAATTTTGAGCATACCGAGACAATGATACTCACATAATAACGTTTACGCCACTTTAAATTATTAAGTTGTGTTATTTTTGGCCTTGGAACACTCTTGGATTCTTAAGTGCTTCGGTCGAGGTGGCCACAGCTCTACACTTAAATATGTGACCTTATCTATTAGAAGTATCCTACTATACTCCACCTTAAAAAGGTATAGATCATCATTAAAGGTCTAAGACTTACCCTTACCACTGTCATCAGGAATATCACTTGGATATGCTCTCTAGGGAAATAGGTTTGATCATTGATAGGTAACAAGTGTTCGAATTAGAACAATTGAGTCGAACTAATTTTCTCTTTCAAAATTAAAATAAGTTAAACAATGCGCGTCTACATTTTTGAAAGCAAGTCCGCCGGTAAGAGAACGGGGTCACTGTAGACTGGTAAGTTAAACTGAGTCGAATATCTCGAGGAGTGGAAATATGGGTCGACTATGTTTATTATATCAAAAATCATAAGTTCTAATTCTAAACACACAAACAAAAGGGGTTTATTATTTAATTATTTTAAGCAAACTATAATTAAATATAATCTTACAAAGAGAGTGTTAATATCTATACAAGAACGTATTTAAAACTCAACAACGGATATTAAAAAAGAATTTAAAAGCTATTTTAAAAACTTAACAAGAAGATTAAACTAAGAGTTCTCATTCAAGCATTCTATCAAACACATGGAAAGCATTAACGAATTGTACTTAGAATAAGAAACATTACTAAACCAGCAACCAAATAATAGCAAAAATATAATCAACTAAATTATCCAACATAAAGCCTGAACACGTAAACAAAGCCAAGTAACTTCATTCACCCAATGATTCAAAACAAACCATAATATTCCAATATCTAATATCCAAACAAGATAATGTTCACCCAATCGATTAACTACGAAAATGAAATAGAGTTTAAGAGAATACTAAATTCAGATGAACGAACGTCCAACCGAAAGATTAACGCTAGGATATCTCCGTGACTCTAGAGAGACCATCTTCTATTCTACGAACCCGGAAGTTTATCACGGACTTCTGAATTACTGCATTTTTCAGGATGAAATCGCTACGTAAACAAAACCCGATCGAAAATGCATTGACTTGCCGCGAGGGCTCTAAGGTGTTCTCTTCTGAATGAATATTTAAAGATGCCTTTTTAGATGAGATTCATGGCCTTTTTGTAGTCTCCAAAAGTTCCCCTTTCGCCTGGTAACTGCAGAATCTTTTGAAATCACAATTTGTAACGCTTGCATCTAGCCGGATGGTCTGAAGAATTCGACCGGATGGGGTCACTATTAGACAATACGGTTGGATGTCAGATCCATCCGACCGGATGTGAGTCCAGTGGGCCAATCCAGTTGGGACATTCGACCGGTCGTGAATTCAGTAGGCCAATCCGATCGAATGTCAGATCCATCCGACCGAGTGAGTGTCCTTGTAGCTAATTCTTGGCTCTGACTTTCTCGTCCTTGTCTCTCGATTCTCGTAACGGTCTACGAGCTTAATCCTCTTGAAATCCTAGACTCGTCAAACGCTCTAGTTGCATGAGAAAATACAGAAGTTGTCTCAGAGGACCAATTAACGATCAAAAAATCGAAAAGTTAAGTAAAAAGCTATAATATGCAAAATTATGAAAAATAGCTTAATGTCAACCCGAAAAAGATAACAAAACGACTCAAACATGACTTGAAACATATACAAAATCATAAGAAATACGTACAAATTAACCACCCCATCGCTTTATTGGTTTGTTCGTCCTCAAACAAATGAAAGAACCAAAACCAAGTAAGCATGAAAGTAGCTAGATCAGAGAGTCATGTTGTGCATACAATATGGTTTTGCAAATATAAACACTTATGTCAAAAGCTCATAAGCTAAGCTCGTGTTACCTTTTCATCTTGAAATCAAAAGAATGCTTCCTCACAAAAGGGAAATATATATTGGTGCACTCATTCGCTCGTGTTTTTCAAAAGGTAAGTATATACTCTCGGATCAACACAAAAACGCATTCAACAACTCGTAAAAATTGAAAACTCGTATATCGCATATGTGTGCACATTTGGTCAAAAATCGGATGAGGACTTCTAGGGTTGTAACGTAGACTCTTCGGTAGGGTATGTCATATATAAAGATGTATGGCAAACTTGAGAACAAACACAATTAATAACTCACTCAATCAAAAAATTAAAGCATAGAGCAAAATTTTGCTCCTCATTCTTACCAAAACAACCATATATCACTAATTTCAACCTTTTATAAATAAGATTTTTTCTTACCCCCAAACCCGAACTAACAATACTCACTTTCCTTTATAAATAGACTTTATTCTTAACATCTGGATGCTCTTATGAACTCAAGTACCCTTAATTTCATCATTTCATATTTTTATACCCTACTAATTTTCACCCTGCAATCGTCAATCTCAATAGACCAATGATAAATAAACTCTCATTTCAAAAACTTAAATGAAACAAGAGCTATAATTATGCTCGTGGCTAACAAAGAGACATAATAAAGGCTCGAGGGGCTCATTAAGAATTATAGTGGTTTTTTATTTCTGAATAAGGCCGAAATCGAGTTATATATGTGCCTATCGTCATTTTCAGAACCAAATGCAAACATACGACTTTAGAGACTTCTCAAAGCACTTATCAAATCACATCATGGAATGTCGATAAAACACACAAGGCTCCTTACTAAGGTTCTTTTCAAACTTTTGAAAACAAGGTGATCGAGTTTTACGAGCTTTGAAAAATTGCTAACGACTAAGTGTTGTTATATATATATGTGTGTGTGTGTGTGTGTGAGTGTGTGTAGGTTTCGAAAATTTTTGCACTAAACAAACTCAAAAGACTCTAACATGATTTCGACAGGCACGCCACTATAAACACAAATAAGCATGGGAGTGAGTTTAATGTACGTAAACATAAAACAAAAGACTCAAACAAAACTATTCGACCGAAATGACTACGCATGCATAAATACGACTACCCCCCCCCCCCCCCCACACACACACACACACAAAAAAAAAAAAGGCATTCTTCGTATTACTACCATGCGAATCAATGCAAAGAACTAGGAAAAGTCAAATCAAACACTATGCAAATAGTTAGTCGAATAGTTAATACAGAAACTCACGCACACAACACATAATAGAAAAGTCAGAAAAATCAAAACACAAAAATAAAATAAAATACAAGAGTTTTGATAGAAATTAATACAACGCTGGGGCTTGGGCCCGCCTACATGTCCATGCCATCCGGAGGGGGAGGTGGAAATCACTGCTCGAGAGGCATGAGATGCCCGTCAATGGAAATTATTTTGTCATTATTAGCCTCAAATCTACTGTTCAAACGTATGAAATTTTGATTTGTCTATACAATATTACCGTCCAATCTCGCCAAGGTGTTCTGGAACGACCTAGCTTCCTCGCGTCTCGCTCAAGCATTCTCCCGGGCCTCCTCGTGTGCCTCCCAAGCATCTTATCGAGCATCCCTTGCATAGTTCTCCTGGTTGAGGATCATTAGCCTCATCTGCTCCATGACGCTCGTCTGGAATCCCAACGTCTGCCTCCACTTCACGTCAAAGTATTAGGACTGGTAAGCGCTCGGCCCACTCCCATAAGCATCATCGGCATCATATTAACCCCCGCCGTACCCTCCGTACTCAAGGCCCTCACCATAATCCTCGTGCTCATAACTCTCGAAACCCACATTCTGATTTCCTTCGCCGCCATCCTCTGTGTCGTCTTTTTCTTCGTCATCATTTTCTTCGTCGTCATCAGCCTCTTCCTCATCATCGGAACCTTTGATATACCCCGTGAAAGTCGGAATAGTTACATTCTTCCCATTGTAAGTCTGACTTTCGACCTACATCAGCACACTCAGGTTCGTGACGTCTCCGTTGTAGAGGCCACAGTTGTGATATCGGGTGAGATCGGTGATGAAGGTTCCCATTGTGAGCTTGGCCGATTTCTTTTTGCGCACTCTTTGCATATTTTTGATTGCTACTTTGAGGAGGGGATAGAGGTTTGTGTCGCCCCGGTGGAATAAAATCCACAGTGCTTGTTGCTCTACTGAGGAGATTTTGGTCATGTCCTCTTTGCCCAAAAAGCCTTGGACAAAGAACTTGTACGTCAAGTATATGGCATGGGATCGAAGTGAGGTGGATTTGAAACGCCATCCGGGCTCTGGTGGTTATCCAATGAGTTTGGTCCACCACGCCTTCTTATCTTAGTCATCATTCTGTACCAATTCATCTGTGTCTCAATAAATGCCAAAAATTAGATCGAGGTCGGCCTTGGTGGTGTGGTAAAGGCGATCACGGAGCCTGCAGTTGAAAGAACCATCGGCGAGAGACTTGAAGATTGTGAAGAACTCGAGCATGAGTGTTCAGTGACCGGGTGCTTCTAACTCGAGCACCTTGATACCCGCCAGAAGCTCTTTAGCAGTCTTGTCTCCTTGTTTGACTTTTTCTGACCAAAAAGTCATGTCAAGGTGTCGAGGGGCGTAGACATCCCGGGTGATCAAGGATTTGTAGAGTTTGATATCCTCCTCATCCTCAAGGTGGAATGGCACAAGAAATGCTATGGTATCGCTTGGTCTTCTCCCCCGGATTACTCCCTTGCCTTTGCTCATATCCTTTTGACACTTTGATCGAGACCCGGAAGCCATTACGAGCTTTAGAAACTGGAAATTAGGCGAGAAATCTCTTTTGGGAAAATTGTTGAGCACCTGTTGTGCGACTCATATCTAACCCCCAAACTTGGTCAATTTCTTAAAACAAACAACCACCCAACAATTCAAATAAGTGGAGTTTTAAAGCTATTATACCTTGTGGAAGTGAAGATGGTCTTTTCCCACATTTTTGACAAGGACTTGGGCCAGTGAAGTGCGTCTATTGGTCGGATGTAATTGTGGTGTGGTTGGTGATTTGCGTCCTCCGGTAGGATGTAGTTGTAGGATGGTGGATTCGTAAGATTTGTATATAATGTAAGTGTGGAACAGGTTTTTCTCACGATTTTTTTTCGGAAAGATCTGGTTTTGTTAAGTGAGATCTGCAGGTGGGGGACAAAATTAAATTGATCTGACGCATCGTCCCACCGGATGTGCCCTCCATCCGATCGGATGGTTCTCCAAAAAAAAATATATCCGACCGAAAACTTGCACCCATCCCGTCGAATTGTAATACAGTGTGTTTTATCCTACCGGACACCTGCGCCAATTCGGTCGGATGGTTCTCCAGAATTTTTTGTCCAGCCGGACTCATAGTCAATCCGGTTGGAAGGTGCTACAGTGTGTTTCATCCGATCGGATTCTCCTCCAATCCAACCGGTTTGTTTAGAATTGCTTAATTTTGACACTTCTTGCACACTTAACACACCATTATCAAATATATCCAACCCTAGTTTATCACACACAGAAATATGTAAAAAATAATAAGAAGAATGAAAATATGATTAAACAAAATTATGAACAAAAGCAACGAAAACTTGGGTCACCTCCCAAGAAGTGCAACTTTTAACATCTTTTTCTCGATGATACCTCGCTTGAATCTTAAATGGTTCGAGATGGATCACTCAATAGTATAACTTCATGTTCATTCTTTGAAATGGGTCCTTCGTGGTACAACTTCACACGATGCTCATTACCTTGGAATCTGGAGTTTCTTTTCTCGTCATACAAGGTGATAGCCCCGAACTCGTTGATCTCTATGATCAAGTAAGGGCCACTCCACTTGGACCTGAGCTTTCCGGGAAAAAGTTTGTGGGAATTGAAAAGTAGGGCATATTTCCCAACTTCCAAGTCTTTCAGAACGAGTTTCTTGTCATGCTTTTTAATCATCTTTTGCTTGCTCGTCCAGGCCATCTCATAAGAGTCGTTATGAATCTCCTCCAACTCGGTCAACTCCAACTTGCAATATCCTCTCGCTTCGCCCAGATTCATGTTCAATGTGAGTACAACCCACTCCTCCTTGTGCTCCAACTCAACCAGAAGGTGGCACGCTTTCCTGTAGACTAGCCAAAATGGGCTCATGCCCATAACTGTCTTGTGGGCCGTTTAATATGCCCACAATGCATTAACCAACTTGGTTGCCAAATCTTTGTGGTTCGGCTTCACCTTCTTCTCCAAAATTTCTTTTATTTGCCTTGCTCATCTTTACCGGCCCTGATGTTTGTGGATGGTAAGGAGTCGCTATTTTGTTCCGCACTCCGTACTTGGTCATCAATCAGTCGAAGGCACAACTGCAGAAGTGTCTTCCACCATCGCTTATTATCGTCCTCGGCACTCCAAAATGACTAAATATGTTGTCTTGGATAAATTTGAGCTCGACATCAGAATTATCTTTTCGGGTAGGAATTGCCTCCACCCACTTCGACACGTAGTCGACACCAACAAGTATGTACTCGTACTCTCTGCTCTTCGGAAATGGGCCAATGAAATCGATGCCCCGCATATCAAATATCTCGATCACCTGATTGGGTATCAACGGCATCTCATCCTCCTTCCCTATCGTGCCCGGTCTTTGACAACTATCACAAGTTCAGCAATATTGATACGCTTTGGCAAAAAATGAAGGCCAATAAAGTCCAGATTAGAGGACCTTGAACGTCATTCTGACTTACGAAATGGCCTCCTTTTTCATGAAAAAAACTCAACACATCCATTTTCTCTTAGTCCGAAATGCACCTCCGATGAAGTCCATCTTTGCAGCTTTTGTACAAGTACGGATCATCCTAAACAAGCTCCTGCATTTGAACAAAAAACTCTTCCTTTCTTGGGAAGAAAGGTGATTAGGGATAATATTGCATTCAAGGTAATTAACAAAATTGGCATACCAAGGATCATTAATGTTATCGATAGTGTTAGCATCCTCATAAGGTAAAATGTCATTAACAAAATTATGCTTGCTAGACTCACTATCTACCAACATGCGAGACAAATGATCGGCTACCACATTTTTACACCCCTTCCTATCCTTAATCTCAACGTCGAATTCTTTCAAAAGTAGAATCTTACGAATCAACCTAGGCTTACTTTGGATTTTCACAAATAAATAGCGTAAAGCCGCATGATCGGTATGCACGATAATTTTAGAACCAATAATATAAGAACAGAACTTATCTAATGTAAACACAACAACAAATAATTCATGCTCAGCAGTAGTATAGTTGTGTTGGGCGCTATTCAACATAAAACTAGCATAGTAGATGACCCTTAACAACTTATCAACATGTAGCCCCAAGACAGCTCCTACCGTGTTGTTCGACACATCACACATAATCTCAAACGGAAGGGACCAGTCAGGGGCAAGAACAACGGGTTCCTGAGTGAGTTTTTACTTAAAAACATTAAAAGCGTTTAGACATTCATGGTCAAACTCAAACGACAAATCTTTACTCAAAAACTTACACAATGGCCGGTAAATTTTGGAATTTTTTTTTATAAAACGCCGATAAAACCCGCATGTCCCAAAAAACTTCTAATACCTTTGACATCTCTAAGGGGCGTAAGGGTTTTAATAACATCTATTTTAGCCTTATCGACTTCCAGCCCCTTATTAGAAACCACATGACCAAGTATAATTACACTTTTTACCATGAAATTAGAACTTTCCCAACTCAGAGTTAAACAAGACACAACACATCGCTCAATCACTTTAGACAAATTATTTAAGAAATTAGAAAAAGATGAGCCATATACCGAAAAGTCCTCCATGAAGACTTCGAGGAAGTTGTCAATGAACTCGGTAAAGATGGAGAGCATGCATCTCTGAAAAGTCGTTGGGGTGTTGCACAAACCGAACGGAATCCTCTGGTAGGCATACGTGCCAAATGAGCACGTGAATGTCGTCTTCTTCTGACTCTCCAGAGCTGTCACTATTTGGTAATAGTCGGAGAGGCCATCCAAAAAGTAGTATTCGTGTCCCGCTAGTTTGTCAAGCAACTGGTCAATGAAAGGTGGTGGAAAATGGTCCTTCCTTGTCGCGGAATTGAGCTTTCTGTAATCGATGCACATGTGCCACCCGGTGGTTAAGCGCATCAGAACAACTTCTCCCTTGTCGTTCTCTACGATTGTGATGCCTCCCTTCTTCAGAACCACGTGCACTGGGCTAACCCATTCACTATCCTCCATGGGGTAGATAATTCATTCGTCGATGAGTTTGAAGATTTGTCTCTTGACTACCTCCATGAGTGTAGGGTTCAGACGTCTCTGCTCATCTCTTATTGGCTTTACTCTTTGTTCTAGCTCTATCCGGTGCATGCATGTGACCAGACTTATTCCTTTTATGTCTCCGATGTTCCAGCCAATAGCTTGTTTATACTTTTTGAGAAATTTGATTAACTCTCTTTCCTCATGCTCCACTAACTCCGTAAAAATGATCACGGGTTTCATCTCGTTGGCTTCAAGAAAAAATGTATTTGAGGTGGCTCGGTATTGGCTTCAATTTCATATTTGGCTCCAACACGGGCCTATTTTGCATGTAATTATTGTGTTTTTCTTAGTATTTATAGTTAGGGTTTAGCATTGTTTTTGGTCGTTTTGAGTCATTCTCATTAGGGTTTTGGTCATTTCCTCGTTTTTAGGGTTGAAACTTGATAGATGTGTTTCTTGATGACGATTCATGGGTTTTGAATTCAAATTCTTATGTTGTAGGTGGCACGAAGTATTGGACCGACTCTAAAGTTGTTAAGGAGCGAGTCAAGGCGTTGTAGCTCAAGAAGCCGTACCAAAACGAGGAAAATCGAGGCCAATCGACTGCCCGAACGACTGCCCAGGCTGCCCGCAGTTGATCAACTGCTCTTAAGAAAATTGACTGGAGAATCGACTGATCAATAGAGAGTTCGACAAATTTGCAAGGCAGTCGATCAACTGGCCTTAGTCGGTGAGCGATCGATCGACTGATCTTGAGAAAATCGACTGAGCCCATCAAAGTCGACTAATCAATAGAGAGTTGCACAAAATGGCAAGGCAGTCGATCGACTGAGAGTTCGGGATTTAGAGCATTTTTGAAGAGTTTGCCCGTACTAATAACTATATAAACCCCACAACTTAACTTGGGGCATTATCCACTCATTCCCCAACTCTTGCATGAGGATTGGGCTTAATTTCTCTTTCATTTTTCTAGATCTACTTTCTCTCTCTCTTAGGTTTTAGATTTAATTTTTAAGCATTTCCTTGAGTTTGTAAGCTCAAGAAGAATCCAAATACTCCTTTGGATTAGTGCTTTCATTGTAATTCAAGCTTTGGGATTCTCCATTTAATTCTAGTAAGCTTTCTTTTTTTATTTCAAGCTTGTTCTTCGTTTCCATGCATGTTCTTCAATTTTATGCTTTTTGCCTTAGCTCCTTGAATTCATGATGAAATTTATGATTTGGCTATGGATTATAGATGAGTGACACATCTAGATCATAGATCGGCTCTTGGATCGTCTTGATTTCAAGTTTTTCATATGCTTTATTTGCAATTTTATTTTCATGCATAGTTTTAGCTTAAATCCTAGATCTACTCTTTATTGCTTGTTATTTTCAAACTCTCATGTCAACTTTTATTGCTCTTTACATTCATGCTTTCAATTTTTGCTAATTTACATAATTTGAGTTTTTATGCATAGTTATACCTTGTGCTTGCATGCTTGTACTTGGTGAAACAATGCATTTTCTTGCTTATATTCATTATTGATTTGCATTGTCTATTTGAGGAATACGACGAGGCATACGACTAACTTGCTCTTTCAATTTCTAGTTTATTTTAGTTATTTTAATTGCTTTATTTTCATTTTCTTTCCATTTTCCAAGCCTGAAACACAATGAAACCTTCAATCGAATCGATCTCCGATAATACCAAGCCATGAACCCGTTGATTTATTTCAACACCACGAAAACTCTTCGAATAGGGCCCAATAGACATTTCGCCCATATCCTCATCTTTAATTTCAAATAAGTCTACCACCCCCTCCACATTTGGATCAAAATCATCGTCCTCGACGTTCCACTCGTCTAACAACACGAAATTGAACAACTCTCTCATACATTGGTCCACAGAATCGAGATAAGAATGATTAGGACCCATAAGGGATGCTGGAGCATTTTAGATGTCTCGGAGTGAAAATGTCACTGACTCGTCAAGAATGTATAAGGTCATTTTTCCTCGACGCACATCAGTCATGGTGTGTGAGATTTCATGAATGTTTCACCCAAGAGAATAGTGTGCTCCTTGCTTGATTTGGCCACTTCTCCGACGTCCAGTATCACAATGTCCATGGGGACTAATAATGAGCCGACTTCTGCCAATACATCTTCGACCACTCCCAATGGATATCTCACCGAGCGGTCTACTATTTGAAGTCATATTCTTGTTGGTTTCATCTCCCCATGGTTGAATTGTTTGTATAGAGCGTAGGGAATCAAGTTGATCCCTGCCCCTAGATCGAGCATTCCCCGTGCCTTTTGCCTATACCCAAGAGTTATAGTAGTGTAGAAATTCCTAGAATCACTAACTCTCGGTGGTAGTGGTTGGTGGCATATGGCACTCACTTCCTTTGACAACATAATCTGCTCGTTTGCTTCCAATTGTATCTCCTTTGATGCGAGCTCCTTGAAGAACATAACGTACGCCGGCATTGCTTTGATTACTTTAAGAAGTGGTAGATTGACGTTCACTCTCTTCAACATATTATAAAGCTCCATGAAATTCTTGTTCTCCTTTACTGGCTTAAGGCGGTTCGGAAACGGCGAGGGAGCTTGAATAACTCGTTGTGGCTTGAAACGGATGGAATTTCTCTGATCATCAGTCTCATCCGATTGGATATGATGTGGTGTTCGGTCGGATGAAGCTACTGTCTTGCCATCCGACCAGTTCTGCTTGTCCATCCGGTCGGATGTTGCCTCAATCCAGTCGGATCCTTGATTCGTTCGACCATAATTTTCTTCTATCCTTTAAATCCGGCCAGATTTTTGGTTCATCCGACTGAATACCTCTTCTGTTCTTGAAATCCAACCGAATTCTGGGTTCATCCGGCCGAATGTCTTGGCTGCGCCTTCCTTGCTCGAATTGGCTCCCTTGGACGGAAAGTTCTCGGTGATTGAACCTGGATCTGCGTGCGTGGGAGCAGCTCAAACAAAGAAGAGTCTGGTTTGGTCTCTTCGCTTCGGTGAATCACTTGAGCCCTGATGCAACATCAAGCAGTGATGCACTAATGAGCAATTCATGTATCACAACATATGGATGACTTCTGTTTTTCCGCCGGATCACAGTCTTGAGCGTCTTTGACTCTTGGTTTTTGGGCTTTGCCCTCTCTCCAAATCAAAAAGACCTGACTTTTAAACTGAATGAGTTGTATAGTTATATAGTGAAAAAGGAGCAGAAGATCCAATCTAAACCAGAATGGGGTTTAGCTCTGAATCTCAATCTTCTGGACGGGACGATCGACCTCAACCCGATTACCCTACCCCTCAGGAGCTGTAGTCATTAGTTTTTTAGTCACATGCGAAAGCCTTTCCAAAAAAGATCAATACACCAATAACTACACTTAGATTTATTAGATTTGTTGCTAAAATATCGTTATTAAATCCGAAACTCCCGGCAGATGACCAGTGGCCCAAAGAAACCTCGCGGAATTTTTCCCCGGTAGAAGCAGAGTAAACCTCGGATTCATTGGAACCTTCTTTTTCAAAATATATCAGTTTTGGGATTTATGAATCCCCTAAATTGCTGCCTTTTTGCCATTCAAGGGTGGCACGTCAGCACTTGTTTCTTTTTCTTCCAAACTCGGCTCATTTTCAACATCTTCTTCCTCCAACTCCCTGATCCCATTATCAACCTTCTTACCTCCTCAAAATACATGTATTGCCATTGATTGTTCAGGTTGACTAGGCAATTTTTCGGGGTCAGTCTTGAGCTTTGCCAGGGTCGTGGAGATTTGCCCTATCATCATTTCCAACTTGTCCATTTATTTCTTGGTACGATTATTTTCTTCTATGGTTCGGAGAGTCTCTTCCCAGTTTTGTAGAGTCTCAATTTATTACCGTTGTCACCACAATCGTAATTCTTCATCCAGATTCAATGGAGGTGGAGCTTGCTGTTGTTGTTGGGGAGCCTGGTATTGTCGTTGTCCTGAGTTATTTTTCCCTTGTGGAGGGCACAGTTGATAGTTTCCTTGGCCTTTATTCGGATAGGAGTTGCAATTGTTCGGCCCTCTTTGATTTCTATTTGGGGTAGGTGGTGCCAGGTATTGAGGATTTGTTTGCTTGGGCATCAGCACGTAGTTAGAATTCCCTGGGCCATATTTGAAATTAGGATGGTCACGAAAACCGGGATTGTATGTGTTTGAGTAAGGATAGTAGTTCTTGGTGAATTTTTGACCCAATTTGTTATTGGGCTAAAATTTTTGAATGACGTTCACCTCTTCGTCCTCATCTTCATCAAACGTCACCTGATATGCATTTTCTCCATGCCTAAATGCTCCACACATCTTATGTGAAGGTTCCAACGACTCCTCCTCTTGCTTTATCATACTTCTCAACAAGACGACTTGCTTCGTGAGCTCTTCAATCTTATCATTCTCCTCTTGAGAAGTTGACACCTCGCTCACTTTCACCTTCCTAAGTCAGGAGCTCGTCTGCTGTAACTTCTCACCCATTAGCTCAAATAGGTCCCATGCTTCCCTCGCGGTTTGATCTTCGAAATCACCAGCTTTTGCTTCCACCTGTTGCTTATAACTCGGCAACAAACCCTCATGGAAATAGTTATTGACCATTTTGGGACTGTTGTTGTGTGTTTTGCATGTAATTTTTGTGTTTTTCTTCGTATTTTTAGATAGATTTTTATATTAATTTTAGTAGTTTTGAGTCGTTTTTCGTTAGGTTTTTAGGTCATTTTTCTTGTTTTATTGTTTTTCGTATTTCTTGCTGATTTGCATCTTTTTGTACATATTTTCATTACCGTTTTTGTTTCACGTTGCGTGTTTTTCGCTTGCTTTTTGTTGTTTTAGGAGTCGGGTTGGCCYTTTTTCGTATTTCTAGGTTTTCTTAGTTTTTGTACGTTTTCTTATTCATTTTCGTAGTTTTGTTCACGTTTTCGTTTTTATTGGCCGTAAGACGCCCAAGCGGGGCCCACGCTCGTGGGGATCGTCGATACTCGACTCGGGATTGGACAGACAAAGCAAGGAGGCGCAGCGGACGAGGTTCGATAAACCGGCGGAGGCGAAAAGGACGAGAAATCGAGCCGGAAGCTGGAATCCAGTCGACCGACTGGATGTTCAGTCGATCGACTGCATATCTGGTCGATCGACTGAACCCCCCCAAAATCGACTGAATTCCAGCGAGTTTTGAAGCTTTTGACATGGCAGTCGATCGACTGCCTACTTGGCCGATCGACTGCCGTCGATCGACTGGTGTCCCAAGATCGACTGAATTACAGGGCTTTTGGCCATTTCGACACAGCAGTCGATCGACAACCGACAAGTCCGATCGACTGCAGTCGATCGACTGCTTTTTCTCAGTCGATCGACTGAAAAGCAGATTTTTTGAAGATTTAAGCAATCAGACGTCTTTTCACGGAGAACAACTTGCTGGGTGGCCTTCTTCTCCAAGGAGCAGCTCAAACCAGAAAAAGAAGCACTTTTCATCTTTTTTTTTAATTAGTTTTAATTCCTATAAATTCTAGTATTTAGATATAGATTAGTTAAGTTAAGATTTTAGTTATTTCATCTTCAAGCTTTATTTTAAGTGTCATTGTGAAGAACCATCAGCTTCCAAGCTTTTCCTCATTCAAGCTTTTGTGTAATCAAGTACATTTGGTAATCTCTTTCCTTTAATATAGCTTAATTTCCATGTTATTTTCTTTTGATCTTATATTGAAGTTTGGTTCTTGGTTTGTGGTTGTTTAGATCTTTCAAAATTCTCAATTTCATTTTATAGCTTTCTAGATTATGAGCTTATGCTTTTAAGTTAATAAGTTGTAGTTAATTTCAAAGTTTGTAATAGTTTATTGAATCTTCATATTTAAAAACCTTTGATTAATGTTAAGTAATTTGTTGACTTATTCAAATAAGTTGACCTTAATTTTCCCTCCATTTTACTAATTTCAAATAATTAAGTTTTAATAAGTTAAATAGTTTAAATTGATCGTTTTTAATACAAGCTTTAATTTCCTTAAATGTTTCAATGTTTTTAAATCGTAAATCTCAATTTCAATCTTAATTATAGAAACCGGAAAATGATTATCGCTTTCTAGGGTTAAATTAGATTAAGTAAAACCGACGATAAGAACGATCAAGAAAACCGACCGCCGATCACATCCATCCTCGAGAGACACGACTCGGGACAACTCACCGCATCTACAGTCGACTCCGTACTATTGCGGAGACGATTTCTAGAGCGTCGAGAAATCATCGATCAAATTTTGGCGCCGTTGCCGGGGATGGATTAAGGCTAAAGGCATTCTTAATTATTCTTATTGTCGTCGTAGCTTTTTAGTTAGCAAACTGGTTTACACTCGATACGGCTTAATCTTTTTGTTGTTGTTGTATATGCAGGGTAGACGATCGCTCAGACAGGAGTTGACTCCATTCTTACCGAACCCCGAAAGGTTGCGACGAGACGCACGAGCCGCTTCAAGGCAGGACCCGTCCGACGGCCCGTTGCCTTCATTCTTATCTTCGTCAATAGACGGGCAAAACATGGCCACTCCGTTTGAAAACCCGACGCCCCCTGCCCCGACCCACGACAACCAAGGGGTTCCGCCTCCACCAGTGTCGAACGGCCCCGCAACGTCACCTCAAGCGACGACTCATCAAGACCCACACCCGGTTTTCGCGACGACATTCGACCAAGGGGGAAATGGTTTTCCGAACCAAGACCCCAAAGTTCGAACACCCAGTTTCACGGGACGCCCTACCAAGGCCCGATAAATCGAGGGGCCACCGTTTCCATATCAACCACCGTTTCAAGTCCCGAGACAATTTCACCAAGGACCACACTACGCCCCTCACACGCACGAGACTCGATTCCCGCATCCGACCGGGCCCGTGCCTCAATTCCGAAATCCGATACCTCAAGACTATCCACGAGCGCCCGCCGTCAACGAAAATCCTTATACCGCTC
>BMAC01000308.1:396751-411541 GCA_014905375.1 Phtheirospermum japonicum
ATGGACTTGATCAAAAAATTTGGTCGAAAGAGTTTATTTGGAGGAAATGAGCATTGAGGATGAGTTTAACTCAGGGGGCTTGTGCTAAAAGGTTGTGGAGAGGATGATGAACCTCTTGTTCACCTCGACGATTCATTTGAGCTTCAATGTTCCCAATACTTGAGTGAGAGAGATTGTAATTGTGTCGTTGAGGGCAACGAAAAAATTTTGGCGGGGGAGGTGAAGATTGTTGATGACGGGTTGGGAGTTGATCCCATCGATAAGCTTGAAGAGTATCTTGAGGGGGTCGGTGAATTGTTTGAGCTAGTCTCCAATGAGACCGAGAAGAGGCACAAGCCCGAGCCTAAGCCTCCTCCATCTCCCCCCAAGCATGTATATTTGGAGGAAGAGGAGAGTAAGCCGATTATCATCTTTTCAAATTTGGACCGAGAGAAAGAAGAGTGGTTGATTGAAGCGATTAAAGTTCATAAGGGGGCGATTGGTTGGGAACCCAGAGTTATAAGGGGATTAGCCCTTGGACTTACTTGCATAAACTCATCTTGGAGGAGGATGCCAAACCACCTCAGGAATTCCAAAGGCATATGAATCCAAATTTTAAGGAGATGGTAGAAGACAAGAAATTGATCAAGGATGAAAAAGGAAAGTTGTTGGTCACGAGGGCTAAAACGGGAGTGAGGATGTTGACCGGGTTTAAGAAGTTACATGAGGCCACCAAGAAAGATCATTTCCCTCCCACATTTATCGACCACGTGTTGGACAAGTTAGCCGGCCATTACTCCTTTTTCTTTTTGGATGAGTTATCGGGTCACTTCAAAACAACAATTCCACCCGAAATTCTACCCAAGACAACTTCTACTTGCCCGATTGGAACACTAGTCGGAAATTATTCCTATCAATTTCTAGATGAGTTTTTGGGTCACTACAAAACCACCATTCCTCCTGAAAACTGAGCCAAAATGACATTTGGAATGGTTGCTTCTCGATGTTCTTTACTTGAGCTATGCGATGCCCCGAGAACGTTCCAAAGAGTGTACCCTCCCGAAAAGGAGGATATTGTTTTGGTGGATCATCTCGTTCTCTTTCCTCCATGACCAAAAAGGGAGTTCGTCAAGCTAGTGACGTAAAACAAGTGCTTTTTGGGAGGCAACCCATGTGATTTTCGTTTATTTCTTTTATTTTTTTTCTTTCTTTCTCACTTTCTTATTATATAATAATCTAAAAACATTCAAAACAATTAGAAAATGAAAAAGATGTTGTGTCGTCTTTTGGTTCTTTTTAACCCTTGTTTCGTTTTGTTTTGGTTCATGGGCATATTTTCTTGTGTTTTTGATTTCGTGTAATTTTCTTTTCTAGTGTGTTGTTTTCCGACTCCAACCTTGGCCGAATTGATAAGATTGGTAGCGATCATAGAACCTAGAGAATATAGCTATGCTCATTTTTTTGCTTAGAATTCTTAATGCTTGAGTGGACCCCATTGATCTCGACCCAGAATCGCTCGGTTAAGGAAGTTTCTATTTCACCCCCCTTTTACTTGATTTCATTAAAATGAAATGAGGGCATTACATGGTTTAAGAGTGAGGTGGGTAGGTGGTTAGGGTCTGGGTGTCACAAAGCATGGTTTGTATTTCTTAACTCCAGCCTTGGCGAAGTGACGCTTACTAATTGTGCTTTTTTATGGTTGAGTCGTTTTTATGTCTTTGTGTCTTTATTACATTGTTGATCGATCACCATATGCTTCGAGGTTTGAATAGTTTACTTTTTGGGTTTTTACATGTTTATGCCCTCTGTGTAAGGAGTTGAATTTTTGTGATTCGTCCAGAACCCGCCTATATATATAATCAATATTTGCTTGTGAAAAGATTTCAAAGCTCTAAAAGCTCTTTTGATTGTGTTTTCCAAAACTCGGTACAAACTAGTGAGTAGCCTTGTATGAATTATCGGTTTTGCTTGCATTCTTATGGAAATTCCATTAAGGTGGCTTGATTTTGCTCATACATGATTGAACTTGGAAATGACCTAGGCATATATATCACCCTTATTCCGGCCATATCCAAATATATAAGCTACTTAAAAATCCCAAATGAGCCCCCTTGAGCCTATGCCCCATTTTTTGTTAGCCGAGCTCGATTCTAGCTCTTATATCTTCATAAATTGTGAGGTGAGAGTGTATATTGTGAGTTGACTAGAAATGTGAGGGAATCAACTGTGGGTTCGGGTTTTGAGTTTCTTATACAAAAAAAATAGAGAATAAAACTCTAACACAAATCACAAAAAGTGATAAAGCATGCGTTCGAGTGAAAAGGCTAAGTTTAGTAAAAAGAAGCAAATCCAAAAAGTTTCTAAGTGTTGTGAAATAAAGTCGGAAAAGTGTGTGAGTGTACAAAAGGGTTTCGATAGAGAGTTTGGTGAATTGGGAAGGGTGAAGCGATCATAAGCTCCGAGGTTTAGAAATTAGGATTTCGTGTGTTATTGATCACGTTTGATCGTGTGTTAGCCACTATATCTATATATTGCATACCTTACCAAAAAGCCAACATTATAACCCGAAATAAGGACCTCTTTCGATCCTTGTTTGGTCATGTACAATGGGTGATTTTGAGTTTTCGATTTTTGAAATCTTGAACAGGTGCATGCATTATTTGATTTAAGCGTATACATGTCCCTTATAACAAACACTTGAGTGAACTGAGCGAACACCCTCAAAATTCCATTTGTGGGGAAGCCATCAATTTGGTTTTCACTTGAGAAGGAGTAATACAAGCAATATTTGGCGATAACGAGTTTATATTGATACTTTAATCATGTTAATTAGGATAAGCACAAGGATTTTTCTTTTTGCATAATGTTCATTGCATGTACATTCTCGATTTTGTTCGTTGTTCGAGGACAAACAAACCGATCAGTGTGGGGTGGTTGTTTTGCATGTAATTGTGGTGTTTTTCTCGTATTTTTAATTAGGGTTTTATGTTCTTTTTAGTAGTTTTGAGTCAAATTTTGTTAAGTTATTCGTTTGTATTCTCATTTGTTGTTTCTCGTGTTTCTATATAATTTTATATTTAATTTGGTTAAGTGGCTTCAGTTGATTTGAGGTTTGGTGTGATTCTTGGTTTGTTATGATCAAAATTCCTATCTTCATAGGTAAAAGCATTGAGGACCAAGATTCAAGCCAATCTGTGCCAAGACGTGCCAAAATCGGTGCCATGAGCAAGTCCAAAAACGGCCAAACATTCTGGAATGCTAGCCATCTATTTGAGATTTCGATTGCATGTTCCTTAATATCGACTCGGTTCAACTTATCACCCTACATGCAAACTCGTACTCTTGCGAACGAGCTTTTGAATAATTTACAAATATTTATAAAATTAGAGACACAAAAGTTCAAATTAAAATTTTGGCGCCATTGCCGGGGAACAAAAAGCAAAGGTTTCATAAAAATGTTTGTTCGTATTATCTTCTTTTTAACCATCTATTTGTATAATTAGTTCTTCCCATTCGATACGTTTGATTTGTTGTTGAGTGCATGCAAGGTAGAAGATCACTTCGACTCAAACTTGCACCATTCATTGATAACATTCATCGTTCCAATCAAGCAAGACCTCCTCATATTTCTGAAAGCAATTCGTCTATCACCACTGATTTTGTTTGCGACTCAATTCCTGATACGATGTTAAGACAAGAAAATCCCATTCACAACAATAATGCAAATGATCAAACACTTGTAAACAATCAACAACCAAGGAACCCTCCTATACGACATATAAATGAATACGGAAGCAAACCGATTTGCCCTGAAGGACCGGCACAACCTAGAGAATATTGGGAAGGTATTCAACGAAATATGATTTACCGAAATGAATCAAATAGGAGGTGAAAATAGAAATCATCATCAACACAACTAGGATAACTATTATGAGAGGTCTTACCCTGGAGACGAACTAATTGACGATTGGCTTATTAATAACCACTACAATGAAAGACATGAGTACGATAGAAATTACGCGAGACCTAATGACTGAGAAAGACAACCAAGAGGAATGCACGAACCTAGACAGCGAGAATATACGACTCCTCAGGTTGGTCCTTATAGTTCTGCTATTGTGTTGGGAAGAACTGCAAGAGACTTTGAGCTTAAACCTCAGATAATCAATAACCTCCCGACATTTCATAGTCTCGCCAACGAAGATCTGTTAGGTAAAATTATGGTAACAATTTGCACGAATTTTGGCTGAGTTTTGAGTGTAGATCTATTACCTTAAGAGAGTTCAAAATGGACTAGGTAAGTTTAACATCTCCTACCTTAATTAAAACTGGGAAAAATCTAGGACTCCTATTTTCAAGAGACAATAACCCCTATATAAACCACCCCTTAGATACCCTATTTTTCACACATCTTCAAGTTCTTTAATTCTAAACCTCCTCACTCTAAAAATTATCCTTACCAACACCATGAGTAAAATTCCACAACCCTTCAACAACAACGAGCGTGGGTGGATTGAAAGAAGGGAACACGAGGAAGCCATGGCTAAGATGCAAGAAGAATTAGAGAAAGCAAAAGCCACGAACAATGGTTTCGAACTAGATGAGGTGCATGCTACCCTCAAGCTCAATGCGTTGGAGGAAAGCTTGAAGAATGCGGGAGAGGTGAATGTAAGGCTGAGGAACACAATCAATCAACTCAAGGGGGGCAAATAAGGAATTGAGGACGGCAAAGCGTAGTCTTGAACGTAGCCTCGAACAAGGTATGGGAGAGCCAAGGAAGCATGATGAAGTCATAGAGGAGCTACAAGATTAACTCCTCGTCGCTAGAGAGGAGATTGGGAAGCTGACAACTTGCAACACGAAGCTCCTTTTGAACGAATCCTCCTTTTCAAGCGAAATTGCTATTTGGCAAAAGCACCTGAAGGAGAAGGAGGCCGAATTGGTTGAAGAATAGAGATATAGTCTCGAACTCCTGCATGAGAACTGCAAAATCCGAGGAGAGAAGTTTGCCCTTCAATTCCAAGTCAATGATTTGGAAGCCCGAACTCGCAATCTTGAAGAAAGCAACACTGTGCATGAATGGAACATAAGATATTGGAAGTAGCGTCTTGAAGAGGCTAACAATAAGATTGAAGAGCTAGGGAACATGCACTACGGATCCCCTTAAACCCTTAGGACGTTTCCACTAGCTAATTATTTATGAAATATTTAGGTTTTTAATTAAGTTATTATCAATTCATAGGATTGTTATCCTATTCTATCTAGTTTATTTATTGCAATTTCAATTTTATTTCAATTCTGTTGTGTAAGTATCTCAAGTCCGCATTAATAAAAAATCTATTTTTATTACTTCTACGTCCTTAATGTTCAAATGTTTCTTTTATGCTTGGACATTTTTGATTTTCTTGTGAGATTGTGTGGTTTTTCCATTTGTAACGGCAACTCAGTGGTACCATTACCGTTAGTAGCACCGTTACCCACTAGCAGGAATTCAAGCTGTATTGGCTAGCGGTTACACTTACCGCTATGCCTTCATTAACTTATTAAAAGCCAGAACCGACGTGAGTATAAATCAGAATTTTCTAGGGTTAATCGTTATTTTCCAAACCGCTAGAGCCAGAGCACACCGCTGCCGGTTTCAAAGGATTACCGCTACCCAGACGAACCAATGTGAATTCAGGCGAATTTGGCCAAGTCTATCAACTTCTAACGCACAACGGTGAATCTGCTGCAGTTTCCAATTTCAAATTTGGATTTCTTTGTGATTTGAGGGTAAGAGTAGCTAAACTTTAACTTTTTGTGAAATGTCTGGTAGGGATTGCAGGTGGATTAGGTAGTTTGTTTAGATTGTTGCACAAGTTTCAATTCGGAATGCCAATTTTTAGATTCTGAAACCCGCTAGCGGTATCAATAATGGTACCAGTGACCGGTAGCGATAATAGGTAACAGTTAGCGGCTTACCGCTAGGCCTCACCGATAGTTATTCTGCTGGTTCATAATTTTTGATTTTTGAGGGCCATTTTTAGGGTAATCCGAACACACCTACAGCCGCATTCCGGCAATTTATTCTGATAACATGGCCTCTTCATCGAACAACACTAGGAGAAATGTGCAGCGATCGATTGGATCCTGGTTCAAGGTTTACGACGATGAAGTCATTCTCTATAATTCATTGTTGAACCGGATGATTTATGAACCCAGTGGTCATCGACGTCGATTACTGCATGAACCAGGTAGCTCAAGGCGATCCGTTCGCCAAAAATTTTATTGGGTACATCAACAACCTCAAATGCATCCGGTGGGCTCGAATTCATGTACCAGTGTACGAGCAAATGATGCTCGAGTTTTATACTTCGTTCGAGATCTTAGCCGACAACATGTTGACATGTCGATTCGGGGGCCGAGAGCATAATATCACCCCCGAGATGATCACGACCATTTTTGGTTTTGAGGGCCGCCTGATGATCCATGAGCGGGTCTATAATTATGACGAGTGGGAGTTTTGGGCTGAGATTTCTTATCCGGGCAATGAGGGGAGGAGTCAATTCCCCCTCACGATGATAAAAGACAACGCATTGTACGCTGCATACTGATTCTTGGCTCAATGTGTGATCGCCAAGGAAGAGCCGACGTTGATTAACAGGGACAAGCTGTATGCCTTGTGGTGCATGACTAAGGGGAGACTTATCCAAATTTACCCCTTGACTATTAAGTACTTGAAGACGATAAAGAGGATTAGTGACCTTCGCCTGGTTCCTATGTCGCATGGGATTCTTATTACGGGCTTGGTTGAGATTTGCGGCTATGCGCCGAGAGACCAAGACACCATGCATGCCTACATGGCACTGTCACTTTCGTGGTGTATGGTTCGAGTTCCTGGGCGATCGAGAGGAGTGCGACGGTCGATGATGCAATTATGGGAGCATGTCGAGGATATTGAAGAGGATGAGGACGAGGAGGAAGAAGATGATGATGCTGAGGACAACGAAGAGAACGAGGCTTGTGAGGAGACGCGAGTGGATGATGAGGGAGATGCTAGGCATTATAGTGGGCCCACTTTTGGTTTGACTTGAGAGTCATCACAGTGGGGTTGGACCAAGTTCGACGCCTACTTGGCTAATTACAGGGAGTTCAAGACCAATGTCTATGACCGACTATCCAGTATTAAGTACGATGCCCAGGCTACCCGGAGGGATGCACGTCTCGCCTTTGGGGAAGCTCATGAAGCAAATGAGAATGCACGTTTAGCGGTTATGGAGGCGAGATGGGGGCAAAGAGAGGCTCAGTTAGCACATGAGGGGCTCGCCGAGGTATAGAGGCGAGTGAGGCCAACAGGGCTATGATGACCGGCTTTACGGCCGATTTTACCCGTTTTATGGGACGATGGCCTCCTGCTCCACCGCCTGCTGATGCTGATGACCCGTGGCAGTGATTTTATAGATATTTTTATTTGTTGTTGAACACTATTTTTATTGCATTTGTTTTTGTTATTTGTTTTCTTTGTTATTTTTTTATTTTGGAGTTTTTGTTAAGGGATAATTCAAATCACGAGAATCGAGATGACGGCCGATTGCACGACTTCGATATGAGCGACTCGACTTTTTTTTCAGGGATGTTTTCTTTTCCCTTTCTCATTTTGTCTTGTTTATGCTTATGGCGATTCGGAGTTTGCCGGGTTTTTAGGGAGGGGGAGGGTCAAGTAGGATTTTCAATGTGTTATTTGTGCAAAAATTGAATTTTTATGGCCTATAATAATTAGTAACTTCTTGTGTTTAACCACTATTTCTGCGTTGAGTTGTGTTTGTCTGGCTTGCCTGTCAAAGTTAACTAAGTTTGATTTGAGGTTTTTGTCTTTGAGCGTGTATAAATGCATAAATTTTTTAAAATTATTATTTATATATTATAAAATGGTACTTGGACGTAAATGATTTCACAAACCCAAAAAGCGGCGTCAATTCAGAACTTTTTCATGCAAAAGCCTGTGATTAACCTGAGTGTTTATCGTCATTGCATGTACTTGAGAGTTCTTTTCTGAGATCTCTTTGAAATCGCTGTGTAGTTAGCTTTGAACATGACATCAAGACACAGAAAAAAAAAACCTAATTCCATCCATATCCATATATATTAGCCATTATGAATTTCAAATGATCCAATCATAGCCAAATAATCAATTTCCTATAGCCATGAGCGTTTTTGAGTCTCCTACAACCATTAAAAGCGTGGGCTAGGAGTTAGTTATTCTTATTGGTTATTTGTGTTTTGGAGATTTTATTAAGGATTTATGAAAAGTTGTAATAAGTATCACCATCCTTCAAAAAAAGTCAATAAAAAAAAGAAGGAAAAACCCCATAAACAAAAAATAAAAGGTTGATTAAAAAAAGAGAGAAAAATAAAAGGATGGTGAATCTCGTGGAATCATTGTCTACGCTTATAAAGGCTTGTGTTTTATTGTTTATTTTCTTACGAAGCCTAATGTTTAAAAGGCGAAGATTTGAGTTGTAATAAGGAAGCGCATCTAAGCTTCTTAAAAATTAAGTGGTTTGAGCGGCAGTCGGTGTTAGAGTTGCGAATTGAGAAATAGCCTAAGTTCCAAGGCTGCGTTATGAGTGTTTAGCGAGGTTTTATTTTGAGCAAGGTAAAGCACATTGCTTCGTGATAAGAATAGTTGAGTGAGTTATTGATCACGTTAGATCGTGAGTTAGCCACACGACTTATATATTCTATACCCATCCAAAGAGCATACATCACAACCCGAAAAGACCTTTTTCGATTCTTTGTTGGTTACACACTTAATTTGTGATGAGAGTGATTGATTTTCAGTGCTTATATTTGATTATTTGAGCGTAAACACGTCCCTATAAAAATTCTTGAGTGCTTGAGCGTACACATACAAATTACCCTCCGTGAGGAAGCATGATTTTGTTTTTGGAGCGACAATGTAATAATGGACGAGTATTTGAAGTTGCATAGCATGTATCTATATTTTCAAAATTATCTATGTAGCAGGACACGACTTTTAGCATGACTTATTTTCATTTTGGTTATTCTTTGAAAGTATCATTCGTTCAAGGACGAACAAACCAACAAGCGTGGGGTATTTGATTAGCACATATTTGTCCTAATTTTTATTAGCATTTTAGTTACTTTTTCTTATAGTTTTTGGTATAAGCTGGGTAGATTAAGCTTAGTTTCGTAATTTTAGACTTTCAGCTTATTTTACCTAATTATGATCTTGATTGATGCAAATAGGTGATTATTCTCTATTTTTCATCTTATGGCTAAGTAACCGTAGGAGCTCAGCACAAGAGAGATGAAGTTCAATAATTAGAATATAAGAATTGAGCTTTCCGGTGAAGAAGTAGTAGAACTTAGGAGCTAACAGTACCCTTACCGCTACAATTGTCGCTATCTTACCGCTGAAGATGGACAGAGAGCTCACAGGCCTACTTAACGATAACCCTAACGGAATCTCTTACCGCTGGTTACACTGTTACAAAGTGACAGAGAGGTTAGCGGTGCACTTAACGATTACTTTCTTACCGCTATCAACACCGCTATGGATGGACAGAGACTGTGTAATATTTGCTAAGTTTTGTCTATCAATTTTGTGTATATATTCTGGGCTTGTAAATGATTTATATGATGAAATGATGAAACTTGGAGAGGAATGGAGAGAGAAATTAGGAAGTAATAGAAATTGTAATTGTTGCTTAATGGTTTATTCTCCTTCTCAAGCCTACAAATAGCCAAGGGTAAGAGGGGACCAATACACATGTCCCTTAACCCATTATAACCGGAAAGAAACAACAACTTTCAAATAAAACAAAAACAATAAAAATGGGTTACTAAATTAATTAAGGGCTGGCCAAAAACTATTTCTGGGCTCACGACCCATTTGTGGATTTATTTGTAAATCTCTCCTCTAGCCCGTTTGATGGCGACCCGGATCCAACATAAGACAAAACACCTTTGCCTTCACCTTTTCCAGAAATCGACCCGATCGGCATTTCCCCAAATTCACCTTTAGCCCTAATTTTACAATCACCGGCGAATCGCCTCCGATTCATGACAATACCCCCTCCCTCTAAAGATCCTTGTCTCCAAGGATCAGATTTTGGAAACATGCAATGTAAGTAATCCTCATCCTCCCAAGTTGCGTGGTTTTTGTATCATTAACCCACTGAATAATAAATTGATGAATTTCACCTCTTTTTCTCCTTACAACTCTCTGCCTAATCGATTAAGGACCTGGAATCCCCCATCATCATCTATCACCGGTAGAGCTGTGTTCGGCAGCAGTACCAAGGTAGGGCTGAGTTTCTTCTTCAAAAGGGATACATGGAAAACCGGGTGGATTTTTGCGTCCTCATAAAGTTCTAATCGGTAAGCCACTTCACCGATCCTCTATATGACTTGGTATGGGCCATAAAATCGTGCCGAAAGTTTATGATTTTTTCTGAGTGCAATGGATTTTTGTCTGAAAGGCTGTAGCTTAAAATACACCCAATCCCCCACATTAAATTTCCTCTCCACTCTCTGTTGATCTGCATAGAATTTCATGCGGTGTTGTGCATGCTATAGATTTCCCTGAGGTCATGCATTAGTTGCTGTCTTTTCTGAATGAATTATGTGGCATCTGTGTTCTGTGTGATAATGTGTGTCTCCATAAAAGAAGTAGGAGGTTGGTAACCATATAGGGCTTGAAAAGTTGTAGTCTTTAGGCTTGTGTGGTAATTTGTATTATACCAAAACTCAACTAGGGGAAGCCACTTAACCCAGTGTTTAAGGTTGTGATAAACCATGCATTTGAGATAGGTTTTCAAGCATTGATTTAACCTTTTAGTTTGTCCATCAGACTGAGGGTGGTAGGCAAAAGTGAAATCCAATTGAGTGTCTATTGCCCTGAAAAGCTCCTTCCAAAAGGAGCTAGTAAAAACCTTATCTCTGTCAGTCACTATGTGTAGGGGTTGCCCATGCAGCTTATAAATGTTGTCTAGGAACAGCTTAGCAACTGTAATAGCAGTGTAAGAGGAACAGCTTAGCAACTGTAATAGCAGTGTAAGGGTGTGTTAGAGCTGGCCATACTTGGTAAACCTGTCAATAACTACCGAGGCCACATCCTTCCCAAAAGATTTAGGCAGTCCCTCAATGAAATCCATGGAAATATGGGTCCAAGCTTGCTGGGGAATGGGTAGAGGTTGAAGTAAACCTGGATATAAACCTCCTTCACTTTTGCACTTGGCACACACTTCACACGATTTAACCCAGTCCTCCACTTCCTTCCTCATGAGTGGCCAGTAGAAAATCCTATTAGCTCTCTTATAGGTCCCCAAAATACCTGAGTGGCCTCCAAAATCTAAATTATACATCTCTATTAGTATAGTCTTCCTGAGGTTAGGGTCATTTCCCACACCTATTTTCCCTTTGTACTTGATGACATCTACCTGTAATTCAAAATCAGGGTATGAACTGGGGTTCAGAGATTTTGCTGTTAATATCTTGGCAAAGAAAAGTTCAGTGGAGTAGCTACCAGCCACTTGCTGGGCCCAGGTAGGTATGGTAGTTGTGATAGCATGATAAGTCTCAGAGGTGGGCATTTTTCTGGATAAGGCATCAACTACTTTGTTTTCTACCCCCTTCTTGTAGTGAGTTTCATAGTTGATTCAAGCTTTTATGTCGCCTACTTATAAATGTTTGTCAGAAATTCAATAGCTTGCCTGCAAGAGAACGGGATCGCGTGTAGGGTGGCAAAGTTAACTCGAGTCGTCTCTCGAGGAACATAGAATCGGAAATCTCAAATAGTTCATTCAAATGCAATTACTTATACTAAAAGGGGGGGGGGGGGTTGATTGTTTTGATTATCTAGAATTTGAAATGCATGAACCATAATTTAAACTAGGTATTTAAATTCAGCAATTGGAACTTAAAAACTAGAGAAATTAATTTAAGAACTCAAGCAAGATTAACTAGCGCAAAAGAAAAAACAATTATCTAGAACGAAATGTAAACGAAATAAACTAACCAAGCATGAATAATAACTAAGCATTAATTAAACTAAGATTAGGAATTGCAATATCAAAAGTATCTAAGGCTTGGAACATGAAATAACTCAAGAACAATTATTAGAAACTACTACTTAATTGCATAAATTAAACTAAGAAAGCGATTAAAGAGTTTAGAGTACTTATTAAACTAGAAAGCGTAGTAAATTCTCCAGCTAATCCGGAGATATTGCCTAGACCTTGACCGAAAATCGAGTCACGAACTGACGGTTGGAACTTAGAGCTTCGCGATCCTCGAATCTTCGATCTTGATCTATTATTGTTATATGGGATGTGGATGGTGTTGTTCTCGAACCAAGAAGATTGAATAATCAGAGTATGGGAGAGAGATGTCCTCTTTTGGGATGGACTTAGAAGTGTTTATATAGTTTTCCCTTAACTTGGAGCATAAGAAACCCTAAAATCCCGATTCTAGGCCGTCACGTCGACGTCGCGTCGATGTCGCGTTGATCCACGCGTTCAGGGTCTCGATGTCGATGCAGCATGGGCGCTCGCATCGACTGGGCAGGTGCGTCAACCGACGCGGCTTGAGTCGATGCTACAGAGAGTTGCGTCGGCCTTGCGTCAACCGATGCGTCTTCAATCGACGCTTCAGAGAGTTGCGTCGGCCTTGTGTCAACCGACGCGTCTTCAATCGACGCTTCAGAGAGTTGCGTCGGCAGGGCATTGGTTGGGCGTCGATCATCGTGCATCATGGCTCGCGTCGACAGATCATCGACGCTTGCGTTGATCGACACGATAGACAGTTCGTCTCAATTTCTCGATATTTTTCCTACTCGTTCACCGGAAAGCTCGTTCTCATACCTCGAACATCAAACTTCATCTACTTTCGTGCTGAACTCTTCCGGTTACTTAGCTGTAAAGTGAAAAATCATAGATAATCACTTATTTGCATCAATCTAGGTCAAAAAGCGGAAAATAAGTTGAGAGTACAAATATACGAATTAGAGCTTAAACTACCCAACTTATACCAAAAACAATAAGAAGAACAAGCTATAATACTACTAAAAATAAGGACAAATATGTGCTAATCAACTACCCCATGCTTAATTGGTTTGTTCGTCCTCGAACGAACGATAGATTCAAAGTATAGAAAGAAATGAAAATCAGTCCAATCAATGAGTCGTGCGATGCTACTTAAATGATTTTGAAAATATAGGTACATGCAATGCAACTTCAAACACTCCACCCTATTACATTATCGCTTCAAAATCGAATTCATGCATCCTCACAAAAGTGTATTATATAGGGTGTACGCTCAAAAGCGCTCGAGCATTTCTGCATTGGACGTGTATACGCTCAAATCATTCAAATACAAGCACAATAAACAAGAACCAAAAATCAATCTCTTCTCAATCGCAAATTAAGTGTGTTATTAACAAAGAATCGGTAAAGGCCTTTTCGGGTTGTAATGTAAGGCTCTTTGGACGGGTATGGAATATATAAATCGTGTGGCTAACTCACGATCTAACGTGATCAATAACTCACTCAACCTAATCTAATCACGAAGCAACTTGCTTCACCTCGTTCAAAGATAAAAACCTCACTAAACACTCATAATGTAGCCCTTAAACATAGGCTATTTCCCAACTCGTAACTCTAATCCGACTTGTAACTCAACCACTTAATCAAAATTGAAGCTTATTACATGCTTTATTTTACAACTCAACTCATGCCTTTTAAACATAGGCTTCATAAATAAACAATTATACTCAAGCCTTAATAAAGCGCATAGGCAATGACTAACACAATTCACCATCCTTCTTATTTTCTTTTGCTTCTTTTTTTAATTTTTATATATCCCCCTCTAATTCTGTTTTATGGGGTCTTTATTTTATTTTTTTTATTGAAGGATGGTGATCCTTTATTATAAAAATTCATAAATCCCTAGTAAAAACTCCAAAACACTAATAACCAATAAAAATTACTAACTCCTACCCCACGCTTTTAACGGATTGTAGGGGTCGACTCAAAAATCACTCATGGCTAAAGGAAATGGATTATTTGGCTATGATTAGCTCATTCGAAATTTGTAGTGGCTAAAATTTATGGATATGGTCGGAAAAGAGTTTATATGTGCCTTAACGTCATGTTCAAAGTCAACTACACACAGCGATTTCAAAGAGATCTCAAATCAAAACTCATTCAAGTACATGCAAAGATGATAATCACTCAGGCTACTCACTAGCTTTTTGCATGAAAAAGTTTTGAATTGACGCTGTTTTTAAGGTTTTGCAAAATCAATTGCGTCCAATTACCATTTTACAATATATAAATAATAATTTTGAAAAATTATGCACTTATGCACGCTCAAAGTCAAAAACATCTCATCAAACATAGCTAACTTCTGATAGGCATGCCATACAAACACAATTTATCGCAGAAATAGCCATCAATCACGTAAAAATTTTAAAAATCACTCATGGCTAAAGGAAATGGATTATTTGGCTATGATTTAGCTCATTCGAAATTTGTAGTGGCTAAAATTTATGGATATGGTCGGAAAAGAGTTTTATATGTGCCTTAACGTCATGTTCAAAGTCAACTACACACAGCGGTTTCAAAGAGATCTCAAATCAAAACTCATTCAAGTACATGCAAAGATGATAATCACTCAGGCTACTCACTAGCTTTTTGCATGAAAAAGTTTTGAATTGACGCTGTTTTTAAGGTTTTGCAAAATCAATTGCGTCCAATTACCATTTTACAATATATAAATAATAATTTTGAAAAATTATGCACTTATGCA
>BMAC01000308.1:411566-462401 GCA_014905375.1 Phtheirospermum japonicum
ATTACATGCTTTTTTTACAACTCAACTCATGCCTTTTAAACATAGGCTTCATAAATAAACAATAATAATCAAGCCTTAATAAAGCGCATAGGCAATGACTAACACAATTCACCATCCTTCTTATTTTCTTTTGCTTCTTTTTTTAATTTTTTATATCCCCCTCTAATTCTGTTTTATGGGGTCTTTATTTTTATTTTTTTTATTGAAGGATGGTGATCCTTTATTACAAAAATTCATAAATCCCTTAGTAAAAACTCCAAAAACACTAATAACCAATAAAAATTACTAACTCCTACCCCACGCTTTTAACGGATTGTAGGGGTCGACTCAAAAATCACTCATGGCTAAAGGAAATGGATTATTTGGCTATGATTAGCTCATTCGAAATTTGTAGTGGCTAAAATTTATGGATATGGTCGGAAAAGAGTTTTTATGTGCCTTAACGTCATGTTCAAAGTCAACTACACACAGCGATTTCAAAGAGATCTCAAATCAAAACTCATTCAAGTACATGCAAAGATGATAATCACTCAGGCTACTCACTAGCTTTTTGCATGAAAAAGTTTTGAATTGACGCTGTTTTTAAGGTTTTGCAAAATCAATTGCGTCCAATTACCATTTTACAATATATAAATAATAATTTTGAAAAATTATGCACTTATGCACGCTCAAAGTCAAAAACATCTCATCAAACATAGCTAACTTCGATAGGCATGCCATACAAACACAATTCATCGCAGAAATAGCCATCAATCACGTAAAAATTTAAAAATTGCACACAATTTTCAATTCATACTCAACCATCCTTCCTCCCCCCTCCCCCCCCCCCCCCCTCTGGAAAACTCGGCAATCCCCTGATTGCCATAAATATAAAGAAAACAAATCAAAAGAGGATAGGAGTAGGAAAAACGTCCCTGGAAATTGATGGTCGAATTTCCCCAATTGAAGTGGTGCAATTTCCGTTGTCTAGGGTCTCGTGATTGGATTTGTCCTACAATAAATAAAAAAAAAACATAGACAACTATGATTGCGATCAATTGCCACACGCAAGTGCCCGGTGGCCACATCTTTTGGGATTTGAAATGGCCAGATTGCGGCCAACGTTGTAAATGGATGGGTTGCAGCTCGTCAAAAGGTTGCCGGGCTGCGGCTAACTTGGGTCGGATTGCGACCTCAATCGACGAAATCATCGTAATCCATGATTGCTGCGGTAAGAGGTAGGTTCAGTGGTTGATCGTTATCGTTAACGCCTCCGCTCAAAGTCAAACAACATCTCATAAATCATAGCTAACTTCTGACAGGCATGCCATACAAACACAAATTCAGCGCAGAAATAGCCATCAATCACGTAAAAATTTTAAATTGCAACACAATTTTCAATTCCATACTCAAACCATCCTCTCACCCCCCCCCCCCCCCCCCCCCTCGAAAACTCGGCAATACCCTGATTTCCATTAAATATAAAGAAAACAAATCAAAAGAGGATAGGAGTAGGAAAAACGTCCCTGGAAATTGATGGTCGAATTTCCCCAATTGAAGTGGTGCAATATCCGTTGTCTAGGGTCTCGTGATTGGATTTGTCCTACAATAAATTTAAAAAAAAAACATAGACAACTATGATTGCGATCAATTGCCACACGCAAGTGCCCGGTGGCACATCTTTTGGGATTTGAAATGGCCAGATTGCGGCCAACGTTGTAAATGGATGGGTTGCAGCTCGTCAAAAGGTTGCCGGGCTGCGGCTAACTTGGGTCGGATTGCGACCTCAATCGACGAAATCATCGTAATCCATGATTGCTGCGGTAAGAGGTAGGTTCAGTGGTTGATCGTTATCGTTAACGCCTCGAGTGGAACTAGCGGTAAGGCCTTGCTGTAGCGAGCTACTGCTATAACCGTTGTTCAGAATAAGCAATTTATCGTATTTTCTGCTCATCAACACACAATCAAATGTACCACGGCAATTGACACAATATAAAAAGAGAAATAAAATAAAGAAAATAAGGAAAAAATTAAAACTAACTATCGCTTGGGTTGCCTCCCAAGAAGCGCAACATTTAACGTCTTATGCTCGACGTGATTCCATGCGATCAATTTTTAGCCCGAGGGGGCCCCACTAATTCTTCTTTATCATGATCGCGATTCAGCCCTTGTTCCTTGTAGAAAGGTTTGATTCTATGCTTGTGAACTTAGAATCTTGACTTCTTACTCTCATCGTATAGAGTGGCAACTCTATACTCATCCATTTCCGTTATCATAAATGGGCTACTCCATTCGGCCTTGAAATTGGTCGGTTCAAATTTACGTTCGGAATTGTAGAGCATTAGTTGACCAACCTTGATTTTCGTATCATGAATCTTCTTGTCATAAACCTCGCTCAGTGCCTTCTTCTTCGTCGTCCAATCCTTGTTAAACGCCTCGCCCTTGTTCTTTGCACGTTTAAAATTCTTGTAGGGGTCGAGGGAAACAATTCTCGAATAATTATGCGATGGCTTTGTCTCTCCCCTTGGCTCAAATTTTGAGCGATCTTGTTGTGGTTTCAACTCCACTTTTGGCTTTTTCTTCGGTGCGTCGCTCTCTTCGGGTAATGCAGTTTCACAACCAGCAAGTCCATCTATGATTTCCCCTATGTCAATTCCCAGTAATTCGATCAATTCCTCCCCACTCGAATGCTCCTCGTCGTCCTCGCCGTCAAACTCGTCTATAATGGTAATGCTTTGGAGATCATGGACGCAAGAATCGATTAGATCTACGAATGAACATTCATCTTACATAAGTGGTGAAGGAGTGTTATGGATTTCATGAAGTGAAAACATCACTGACTCCCCTAAGACGGACATGGTCATCCTTCCCTTGTTCACGTCTATTAACGCATGCGTAGTTGACATAAACAGACTTCCCAATAAGATGGTATGCTCCTTGCTCCCGCTCGACACTTCTCCAACATCTAAAATCACAAAATCAACGGGAACAACCAGCTCACCAACCTGCACTAAAACATCTTCAACAATACCCAGAGGCTGCCGAATCGACCGATCATCCAATTGTAGGCGCATAGTGGTAGGCTTCAATGCCCCAAGATCGAACTCTCTAAATAAAGAATACAGCATCAAATTAATGCCAGCGCCAAGATCGAGCATTACCCTTGTCGTTTGTCCATTCCCAAGGGAAGTAGTAATACAAAAACTCCCGGGATCTTTTTCTTTGGGTGGCAATGGTTTCTTGATTATCGCGCTAACTTCTTTTGTTAATGCCACATGTTGGGTTGCTGCCGAGTGCCTCTCTTGTGACGCTAGTTCCTTGAAAAATTTAACGTACACGGGCATTGTCTTGATCACATCCAGCAGGGGAAGGTTAATATTCACATTTTTCAGTAAACTGTATAGCTCCATGAACTTCTTATTTTCCTTGGCTGGACGAAGTCGACTAGGGAAATGAACCTTGTCTCTTATAGGCGGTGCTAACTGCTTTGGTTGCTGATTTGGAGACTCGGTAGAATCGTCAACTGTTAAAGGAGTGGGGCCTTGATTTTGAAACTTCCCTTTCAACGACCCCGGAATATAAGGATTTGGTGACTTATGCACTTGATCCGTTGATTTAGGGTCGTCAATTGTGGGCGAATCCTCAGTTGGAGTTTTTAGGCCTCTTCTTTCTCCTCTTCGATTCCATTATCTATATTCTTTCCGCTTCGTAAGACATGGACAGCGGAAGCTTGCTCTGGTTGGCTCGGAAGTCTCCCTTTCTCATTTTCTACCCTTGCCATAAATGCTGCCATTTGGCCCATCATCGTTTCTAAATTCTTCACACTTTTGGAGAGGTCATTCAAAACTTCTCCTTGCTTATTAACTTGCGTAATCAGATTTGCAAGCCCATCTCTGTTTCGTTCGTTTCGGTGACTTGGTTTTGCTGCCAAATCAGCAATTGATCGGTTGGTTGTGTTGGGGTGGGAGATGGCACAGACGTCGAAAGCTTGTTCGGTGGTTGATCATTTGGTGTGGTAGTGCTGTTCGGATTTCCAGGGCCCCATTTAAGATAAGGTGAATTTTGTTGTGCGTCAAATTTGGTTGACGGTCTATGCTCATAATCTGGGATGTCTTGGTGGCGCATTTGTTCTTTGATGGCGTATGCTTCGGCTTCACTTTCATCGTAACACACCATTTTGCACGTATCCACCAAATGCCCTTGCTCCCCACAGCGGTTACATATCTCAATGGTCTCTTTGCTTGGCACCTCGATCGCCTCATTTACTCTTATCTTCCGTGGTCGAGAACTCGTTTGCCTCGATTTCTCGCTCATCATTTCAAACTGTCGTTTGGCCTCAGTTGCTGTCAAATACCCAAAATCTCCTCCAGCCGCTACTTCGATGTTATTTTTATAAGAGTCCGAAAGGCCTTCGTAAAATAATTGATTCACCATTCCCGGAGAGTTGTGATGATGCGGGCAAGCCTGCAATAAAGATTTGAAATGTTCCCGTGCCTCGTGAAGCAACTCCACATCTTGTTGGACAAAGTTGGCTATTTGTCTCCTAATGTGGCCCGTCATTTGTGCTGAGTAATACTGATTAATGAATTTGTCGCTCACCATGGGCCAGTTAATCAGAGATCTCGATTCTAGTGAAAGTAGCCAAGATTTGGCTTTGTCCTTCATGCAGCTAGGAAAACACACCATGAAGGTCTTTGTGATGAAGTCCCGGAGATGGAATCCTACTAACTTCAGCATAAAACTCTTTGAGGAAATTCAATGGATCTTCGTTGGCGAGGCCATGGAATATCGGGAGGTTGTTGATGATATGAGGTTTCAACTCGAAGTCTCTTGCAGTTCTGCCCAACACAATGGCAGAGCTATAGGGACCCACTTGAGGAGTCGTGAACTCTCTTTGTCTTGGTTCGCACGCCTCCCGTTGGTATCTTTCTTGGTTATTTGGCCTCGCGTAGTTCCTATCGTACTCATTCCTCTCATCATAATTATCATTCGCAAGCCAATCATTAATCCGCTCGTTTCCATGGTAAGAACTTTTGGAATAGTCGTCTTGAAATTGGTGGTGACGATTCCTATTCCCTCCTCCTCGTTCGTTCTGGTCTATCATATTCCGCTGAATATTGTCCCAATACTCTTGAGGTTGTACAGGTCTGTTGGGACGAATTGGTTCACTCCCATACCCGTTCCTTTGTCGTATAGGTGAGTTCCTTTGTGGTTGATCGTTCTCTTCGTTGTGGGCAGTGTGGTCCAATCGCAACATTGTTTCGGGAATTGGATCACAAATAAAATCAGTCGTGTCAGACGATTCACTAGTGGATGAATGAGGTGGTTTCGCTTGGCTTGGACGATGAACGTTGTTGATGAATGGTGCAAGTTTGAGTCTAAGTGATCTACGACCTTGCATAAACTCAACAGCAAATTAAACGTATCGACTAGAGAAAATAATTATACAAATAGACGGCTAAAAAGACAATAAAATAAAAATGAACAAATATATTTTTGAGACCTTTGTTATGTTCCCCGGCAATGGCGCCAATTTTTGATTCAAGCTTTTGTATCGCCTACTTATAAATGTTTGTCAGAAATTCAATAGCTTGCCCGCAAGAGAACGGGATCGCGTGTAGGGTGGCAAAGTTAACTCGAGTCGTCTCTCGAGGAACACACAATCGGAAATCTCGAGTAGTTCGTTCAAATGCAATTACTTATACTAAAGGGGGGGGGGGGTTGATTGTTTTGATTATCTAGAATTTGAAATGCATGAACCATAATTTAAACTAGGTATTTTAATTCAMCAATTGGAARTTAAAAACTAGAGAAATTAATTTAAGAACTCAAGCAAGATTAACTAGCGCAAAAGAAAAACAATTATCTAAAACGAAATGTAAACGAAATAAACTAACCAAGCATGAATAATAACTAAGCATTAATTAAACTAAGATTASGAATTGCTATATCAAAAGTATCTAAGGCTTGGAACATGAAATAACTCAAGAACAATTATTAGAAACTACTACTTAATTGCATAAATTAAACTAAGAAAGCGATTAAAGAGTTTAGAGTACTTATTAAACTAGAAAGCGTAGTAAATTCTCCAACTAATCCGGAGAGATTGCCTAGACCTTGCCCGAAAATCGAGTCAAGAACTGACGGTTGGAACTTAGAGCTTCGCGATCCTCGAATCTTTGATCTTGATCTATTATTGCTATATGGGATGTGGATGGTGTTGTTCTCGAACAAAGAGGATCGAATATTCAAGGTGTCCTCTTTTGGGACGGACTTAGAAGTGTTTATATAGTTTTCCCTTAACTTGGAGCATAAGAAACCAAAAAATCTCGATTCTGGGCCGTCACGTCGACGTCGCGTCGATGTCGCTTCGATCGACACGTGCAGGGTCTCGGTGTCGATGCAGCCTGGGCGCTCGCATCGACTGGGCAGGTGCATCGACTGACGCATCTTGAGTCGACGCTATAGAGAGTTGCGTCGGCCTTGCGTCGACCGACACGTCTTCAATCGACGCTTCAGAGAGTTGCATCGGCCTTGCGTCGACCGATGCGTCTTCAATTAACGCTTCAGAGAGTTGCGTCGGCAGGGCGTCGGCTGGGCGTTGATCGTCGCGCATCATGGCTCGTGTCGGCAGAGCGTTGACGCTTGCGTCAATCGACGCGATAGACAGTCCATCTCAATTTCTCGATCTGTTTTCTACTCGTTCACCGGAAAGCTCGTTCTCATACCTCGAACATCAAACTTCATCTACTTTGGTGATGAACTCTTCCGGTTACTTAGCTGTAAAGTAAATAATCACAAATAATCACTTATTTGCATCAATCTAGGTCAAAAGGCGGTAAAATAAGCTGAGAGTACAAATATACGAATTAGAGCTTAAACTACCCAACTTATACCAAAAAACAATAAGAAGAACAAGCTATAATACTACTAAAAATAAGGACAAATATGTGTTAATCAATAGTCAAACCCCAATAGCTTAGTGATCCATTTCTACTGCATTGGGTTCACTATTTTCTTATCCAACAGGTGCTTGAGGGCCTATTGATCTGTCTTGATGATGAATTTGTATCCCTGTAGGTAATGCCTCCATTTCTGAATAGCCATTAACACATCAAGGGACTCCCTCTCATATATTGATAAAGCCTAGTTTTACTGCAAAGTGTTTGCTCATATAGGAAATATGCCTCCCATCCTTCATTAGGACAGCCCCTATTCCAATACAACTTGCATCTGTTTCCAAAACAAAAGGCTTGGAAAGATCTGGTAAGGCAAGTATAGGTGTTGTAACCATAGCCTCCTTAAGTTTCTGAAAAGCCATTTCTACCTCTTTAGTCCATGAGAAAGCCCCTTTTTTAAGCAAACATGACAAAGGTTTGCTAATAAGTCCATAGCCTTGGATAAATCTCCTGTAGTAGCCTGTAAGTCCTAGGAACCCCCTAAGCTGTTTAACGGTAGTGGGTCTAGGCCAGTTCACCATGCTTGCTATCTTCGTAAGATTTGTTGCAACACCCTCCTTGGAAATAATATGGCCCAGGTACTCAATCTGTTTCTGCCCAAATATGCACTTACTCCTCTTAGCAAACAATGTATGCTTCCTATGTAAAACTAGTGCTTCCCTCAAATCCTGGTATTGAGCTTCCTCTATCTTTCTATAGATTAAAATATCATCAAAGAACACTAGCACTGATTTTCTTAGCATGGGCTGAAAAACCTGATTCATCTATGACTGAGAAGTAGATGGTGCATTACAAAACCCAAAAGGCATCACTAGGAATTCATATTGTCCATGATGTGTATTAAAAGTTGTGAGATATCTATCCTCTAGCCTCATTAATATCTGAAAGTAACCTGACCACAAATCAATTTTGGAAAAGTATTCTGCCCCTTGCAATTCATCCAATAGCTCATTAATGATAGGAATAGGGTAGTCATGTTTGATAGTTAAGCTATTCAAGTATCTGTAGTCAACACACATCCTACATGTATTATCCTTCTTTTTTACTAACAAGACAGGGGAGGCAAAAGGGTTGCTGCTGCTATCTCATTCTTTTGGTTATGTGACACTCTGTAGGGAATCCGGTGCTTAGAGTTGCTCCCTTATTTTAAAACAATATGATACCCCACCCCCCTTACTGGTGGCAGTCCCTATGGTTCTTCAAAAACATCTTGGAACTCTATCAATAAGTCCTCAAAACTTGTAACACCTTCCCCTGATTCAGGTTTAGCCCCAACCCAATACACTTCCTCCACCTGGGATGGCATCTCTTGATGAATCATTTTGAAAAGAGTAGGGCCAGAAATTAAATGACATTCATGGGGTGAGGATATTGCCTGTATCTTAACCCTTTTTCCCAGCAATGTAACAGTAAATGTCATGTGATCATAATCCAACTCCACAAGAGTACAGGATTTCAGCCAATCGCCACCTAAAATTAGGTCACAACCTTCATTTTCCAACACCCTTGGAGAGAAAGAAAAAGGATGCCTCTGCATTTTCCAATTAAGTCCAGACACCCTTGTTGAGCTTATCATTTTTTGTCCATTGTCTACCTTAACTAAGATTGGCTTGGTAGGTTCAAGAGTACATCCCAACCTCTTAGCAGTTGACTCTTGAATGAAACTCAGGGTACTCCCAGTGTCAATCAATATGTGTAACCTCTCATTTCCCAGTGATCCATTAAGCCTCATAGTATTTAACCCTCCTTCCCCTGAGATGGAGTTTAGTGACATCTGAATCTCTTCCATATTCTCTTCAATAACCTGTTCAAGAAGCTTATGGTTGAATAGGGTTCCATATATTGATTCTCTTCTTCTTCTTCAGTCATAATGAGGTATGATATTCTATTTTGACACATGTGTCTTGCAGAAAAAGGTTCATCACAATTGTAGCACAAACCCTTATCCCTCCTGGCAGGCATCTCAGAGGCTGCGAGTATCTTAAACTGAGGTTTATTTGGAACTGGTGGTGGCCTCAAGGTAGTACTTATCTCATTTCTCTTAGGAATGAAAGGAACAGTGGTTCTAGTTGGATTCCTCAGTTTTTTGGTAATTGCATCCAATGTATGCAACTGTCTTTGTCCCAACTCAATAGTTTATTGCAGGGATGTAGGCTCAAACATGTGAATAAAAGATTGTAGCTCTTCACTCAACCCACTAATAAAACTGGCAATAAAATATTCTTCAGAATAGGCAAACTTATTGAGAAGCAACATACAAGCTCTCAACTCCTCAAACTTGTCCACATAATCCAAATATGAATATGTATGCCTCAGTTTATTAATATCATCAATAATTTTTGTCTCCTTCAATTCATCAAATCTGGATGATAGAACTTCCAAAAACTGAACCCATGTTAGATCCATTTGCCTGGTAGAAAATTGTTGGTACCATTGTGAAGCCTTACCATCAAAGTTCATAGATTCTAGAATCACTTTTTGAGCATCTGGAATATTGGGAATGAGTTTGAAATAACCTTGACATTTTAAGATCCAAGACCTAGCTTGAGATCCTCAAATTTAGGAAAATCAATCCTGGGAAGTTGGCTGATTATGTTATGGTGTGGTTGATCCTCGATCATTTTGTGGGGTGTTATTGGCTGTTGTCTGGGAATATTTATGGGTGGTGTCCATCCTGAGCCTAGTTCATCCAGAATTGAGCCCTCATCAGTTTGTTTCTGCATTTTTTCTGTGTTGAGCAACTGCAGCTGGATAGAGGCTAATGTTTGGGATAGGTGGTCAAATTTATTCAACATATCTGTACTGATTCCATTAATCCACTCCTGTAAATTCATTTCTGTAGCTTCTGTCTTTCCCGATTCTATTTGAAGGACTTGATCAATGCGTTTCTGGGCCTCTTGAAGATCTTTAAAGCATGTAACTTCTGCCATTTTAGGAAATCGAAAGGCTGTGAGTACCAATTGTAATATTTGCTAAGTTTTGTCTATCAATTTTGTGTATATATTCTGGGCTTGTAAATGATTTGTATGAATTTATATAATGAAATGATGAAACTTGGAGAGGAAGGGAGAGAGAAATTAGGAAGGAATAGAAATTATAATTGCTGCTTAATGTTTTATTCTCCTTCTCAAGCCTACAAATAGCCAAGGGTAAGAGGGGACCAATACACATGTCCCTTAACCCATTAAAACCGGAAACAAACAACAACTTTCAAATAAAACAAAAACAATAAAAATGGGTTCCTAAATTAGTTAAGGGCTCGCAAAAAACTGTTTCTGGGCTCACGGACCATTAGTGGATTTATTTCTAAAGCTCTCCTCCAGCCCGCTTTCCTCCAGCCCGCTCTCCTCCAACCCGTTCGATGGCGACCCAGATCCAACATAAGACAAATCGCCTTTGCCTTCACCTTTTCCAGAAATCTACCCGATTGGCATTTCCCCAAATTCATCTTTAGCCCTAGTTTTACAATCACCGGCGAATCGCCTCCGATTCATGATAGACTACTCAAGGAGGGTTAACGGTATAGTTAGCGATAACTCTTACCGCTAAGTCGTACCGTTACCGTGCCCAGAAACGCGTTTTGCCCTAACTTGTTCTCCAAGACATGGGAAACTATATAAACCCCTCCTAAATCCGTCCCAAAAAGACATATATCACCACCATAACATTATTTTTGGTCCATAGCCTCAAAAAAACATACCATTACACTCCATAACATAAAAGAAGATCAAGATCGAAGATTCAAGAGTCACGAGTTTCAAGTTCCGTTCTTTAGTTCGTGATTCGATTTTTGGCCAAGATCAACACATTTTCTTCGGAGTAGCTGGAGGATTTACTTCACTTCTTAGTCCAAATAAGTATTCTAAACCTTTTTAATTGTTTTCTTAGTTTAATTCATGTTATTAGGTAATTGCTTTAATTTTTTGTTCTTGAACTACTTTGGATATTGGATTCGTAACTTTAGTTATAATTTAGCTTATTTATTTCATGATTGATTGATTGAGATTTATTATTTCGTTTATGCTTCGTTTGAGATAATTGATTATGATTATGTTCGTTAGATTTATTTAAGTTCTATGCTTTAAATCTCGTTAATGCTAGTAAGTTTTATATAGGTTATTGCTTTGATTAGATTGATGAGTTCGATCCATGCTAATTAGTTGATAGGTTTAAGTTCATGCTATTTATTTGCTTAGATCATAAAAACAAACAAAACCCCCAATTCAATTAGTTTTTATGCTACTTTGTGAATAAACCAACGTTTGAGATTCTGATTGCATGTTCCTTGAGATCGACTCGGTTCAACTTATCACCCTACATGCGAACTCGTACTCTTGCGAGCGAGCTTTTGAATTATTGACAAATATTTATAAAAGTAGAGACACAAAAGTTTGAATCACGCGTGCGCAGTGCGCGCAGTGCCCGCACACGCTCGGCAGCTTCTGCACGCGTGCGCAGCGTGCGCAACGCCTGCACTCGCCCGGCAGCTCCCGCACACTCCCGGTGCCTCCCACGTGCATGCAAGGCAGCGCCCAACGCCTGGCGCTCGCCAGCCTCAGCGCCACGTCTCACACAAGCGCCCAGACCAGCGCCCACCTGCCGAGCCAAACGTGCCCAATCTCGGCCAATGTCGAGCCACCTCGAGCCAAATCAAGCCTAGGGTGGAGCCAAGTGGCTAGGAAGGTCAACGCGGGTAGATTTTGGTCAAACCCAGGAATTTCAAGCCTTAAAGCCCAATTTGACCCATTTAACCCCAATTAAACCTATTATAAATAGAACCAACTCTCATTTTGTAAAAAAAAACACCTCCTCCCAACCCTTGCATGGGTTTCGAACTTAATTTCTCTCTCTAGATTTAGATTTAATTTCAAGTATTTCTTTGAGTTTGTAAGCTCAAGAAGAATTCAAGTACTCCCTTGGATTTTATTTTGCTTTATAATTTCATAAAAAGTTTTGGATTCTCTTTTTAATTCAAGTATGTTTTCCTTTATTTTCTACATTGTTCTTCAATTTCATGCTTGTTCTTTATTTTATGAATTTTGTCTTGACTCTTAGAATTGTTGTTGGATCTTGTGAATTGGATATGGAATCTAGGTGAGTGACACATCTAGATCATAGATCGAGTTCTTGATTGTTTTTATTTTGAGTATTTCATATGCTTATGCTCGTTCTTCAATTTATGCATTTTGCCTTAGCTATTAGAATTGTTGTTATATCTAGTGAATTGGCTATGGAATCTAGGTGAGTGACACTTCTAGATCATAGATCGAGTCTTAGATCGTTTTTATTTTGAGTATTTCATATGCTTTATTTTGGTTTTTATTTCCATGCATGGTTTTATGCTAAATCCTAGATCTACTCTTTGTTTCTATTTATTTTTCGAAAATAGTTAAAATTTCATGCTAACTTTTATTGCTCTTTCCATTGGTGATTTCAATTTTTGCTAATTTGTATTATTTGAGTTTTTATGATCATGCATGCATAGTTGTACCTTAGGCTTTCATGCTTGTACTTGGTGAAACTTTGCTTTCTATTGCTTATTCTCATTATTGCTTGCAATTTCCGTAAGGGACACGCTTGAGGCATACGACCAACTTGCATTTCCTTTCATTTTATTTCCTTTACTTGTTTTTTTTTTAATAAATTATGGCGCAGGGCCTTTTATTAATAAAAGAAGAAAATAGTCCGACCAAACAAATCAACATAAAGTGAGAACAGGAGATAACAAGCTTATAGAAAAATAATATTAGCGCTTCATTTTAAGGGAACTCTTAGAAGAGATGCGTATAGGAGTAGAGTCTTCCTTGTCAGCAATATCCGCCCAAGATTGTGTAGAAGCGATACTCATAAGGTGAAGAGCTGGTGAGGAGTTATCATCCTCTACAGTGAAAGGAGTAGAAGACTCTTGTTGTATTTTTTTCAATTTATCTTGTAATTCCTGGGTTCGTCTATCAACTGCAGTTTTACGAAATAGTGGGGTGCGATGTTGACTGCCGATATCCGAATCATCTACTATAATTCCTTCTGTAGAAACTTTATCCGAAGAGTCCACGTCCACATTAGAAGGTGGAGATTCCTCGTCAATGCAACGCTGAAGTATCGTCTTAGGAGCACGATTTGGATCAAGCACCATGAGGGTGCGATCCGTAACATGACAGGTATCAGACTCTGAGTGAGAGGGGAAACTTGTTGGGGCTTCCGTAGCCTTGGAGGTAGAACGCTCGACACCGCAGGCAGGTGGAACGCTGGATTGCGTTGCTGTAAGGGCGGTTTCATTATCGGTTCGATCAGCCATAAGCTTGTTTTGGGCCGTATTAGCAACTGTGTCACCTTGTATCTTAGAGGGGATCACGGATGGGTGGCTCACTGAAGTCGTGTTATTTAGCATAGACTCATTTTCATGCATGGCAGTCGGTTTCAAACAAGGTTCTTTTTGTTGTTTTTCACGCTGATCATTGGAAACCGATCACCGATGAGATCTCTTGGAGTGATCAACCCTTTTCCAAGAGTCGGTTGGGGCCTTTTGGTCCACCCGAGTCTTCAAGGAAGTACACATTCTAACGGAATAGCCAACAGTGTTACAAATCGAGCACATAGGCAAGTTTTCATAACCAATGGAAACATAACCACAAAAACCCGCCCGCTCAATCATAACCGTCTCTTGTAACTCATTATTAAGATCCAATTCCACAAGAACATGCACAAAGTGACCAACTGAGCCGTTAACAGAACGATCATCAAGTTGTAACGGAGAACCAACTACACTAGCAATATTCAAAATGAACGATCGGTCCCAATACTCAATTGGAAGTTCGTAAATTCGTATCCAAACTTGAGATGTAGTCGAGGATACCTTATACGGATTAAAATCCGGAGTCCACGGAGAGAGACAAAAAGTGGCCGAGCCTATCCTCCACGAGGGTTTCGCGAACGCTCGGGCTCTATCCTCGGCAACTGAAAACAAAATGTTAAAAAATTCTTTACCGAGCGGGACAAATTGCCAAGAGGCATTGGTTCTCCAAGCATCGCGTAGTAAGGATTTAAGGTTATCAAGCGAAAGCGATTTCGAACCCTTCACTTGTATTAAACGACCAACAAGAGATCCTCGCAACCCGGCAACACGGTCTTGGTAAATCTGTTCCTTAATAGTAACCGAGAAGTACTCGCCTTTTTTCACCGGAGAAGAGTTAATAGGAGCGCGACCAGCCATCTGAGAGTAGGTGAGTGGCTGTGAGGTAACCTTAAGGTTGCTGTCCGTTGGCGGTGTGGAGACGTGCGGAGACGATATATCAAACTTCAAAGGAGCAGGTGAGTTGACGATGAAAGGCGAGGCTGAAGCCGGTTGGGAAAAGTGCTGCGTGTGGCCCGGAAATAAACCCGAGCCTGTCACAACCGGGTCTGGGAGGGTCGGCAGAGGAATCCGGGTAGAAAACGCGACGCTGTTAGCGACGCTATGAGGAGCCCTCAGAGGCTGGGAGGAGGAAGTTGAAAAGGAGCGATCAGCAACTTGAGTAGCCAAGGGTGCCAGAGTCGGGTCCCTAGGCGGAAGGAATGGATTAACATAAGCTGCAAATGAAAGCTCCAAAACCCTAGCAGCCGGGTGAGATCCGAAGAAGAAGGGAATCTGGGCAGAAGAGGATGCAGGCACCGACACTAAAGAAGCCGGGAAAGAAATCGGCCTGTCCAAAGAGGCCCAAGGCATGACCGTACCAACAGGCTGAGAGGACGGCGTGACGGAAGTGGGAAGCCAGGAAGGCAACGCGGTGGAGGGGTACCAGGGCTTTCGAGAATCAGCCAAAAAAAGGTTGTGAATCCGGCGCACCGACTGAAGAGAAGAGCGAACCGAGAGTTTATTTTTTCGCTTCATCTCGAACTGGAAATTGCCGGAAAAAAGAAACCCTATGGTGGCGGCTTCATCTCCTATTTTCACATACAGTATCACTTAAACTTATTTCCTTTACTTGTTTTAATTTTGTTTATTTCGTTTTTCCTTTATTCTATCAAGCTAAAAACACATCGATTCATGCTAGCAATCGAGTTCCGATAATAGCAGTCCATAGAACCCCTTGATATAATCATCACCATTAAAACTACTCTTTTAGTGACTACTTGATTGGGAGAAGATAATCTATGCCCTTGAGTATTTATAAAGAAGATTAAGTTTCAAGTTTGCGATTATAGTTGTATATGTCAATGATATGAACATAACATCCACTCTTAATGAAATAAGATATATCGCTAGTTATTTGAAGTTTTAATTTGAGATAATGCATCATGGGACAACTCAGTCATGTTAAGGCTTTAAACTGAGACCGAGTTTGTGGAATACTAAATTCTACAGTTTGCATATATCCAAAAGATGATCAGACAATTAAATATGGATAAATGCAATATGTTAGCACCCCTATGATTGGTCAAAGTGAAGATATAAGGAATATCAATTTCATCAATGGAATGATGAAGAACTGGTGGGAGTTGAAATTCCCGTCCTATGTACAATATGCGCATTATTGTACAATTACCAATACACTTGATCAAACATTAATTTCTCAAGATTGTTATCTTGATTTAACTCGAGAAAGAGCAATGTCACTAGAATGGAATTAAAATGTACTTTGATACCTAAAAAAAACCATTGACGCGAGTTTATTTCTCCCATTCATAAATATAATTGGGACTGAATATGGTCTTGTAATCCTTATAGAAAATGTTGAGTTTACTTCCTAATGTGAAACACCAAATAGTATCGTTGATGTTGGTTACTCATTCAATCCATGTAAAGAGATCATTATCATACATGTAGTAAATGTTATGATCAATTATATATCTGATAATAGTGACTTGAACTCTATCACTGAAGAAAATGTGATAATACGAGTAATATTACCACAATTCTTCTTGAACCAACAACTATGCACTTTCTCAAGAATCAAGTAAATTGAGAAAGTTGAGACTTTGAAAGTTCTCTTGATAGATGTACATATCAAAGAGAGGTGTAGATTTTAGGGGGAGTCTCAACATAGGTGTGTTGTACTCTTTTTCCTTAAACCAAGTTTTATTTTTCTCATTGGGTTTTGTTACTTGTATAGGTTTTAACGAGGCAACAATGAAACACCATTTCACCCTTTGACTTGGCACAAGGGGGAGTGTTGAAGGAAAAACACAATTAGTGTGCCTTCGTGAACAAGTAACTGATGAGTGACAATTTAGGTATTTGTTATCTTTATGTATTATGGAAACATGTATTTGATACCCTATATAAAGGGAGTCTTTGATGAATAAGAGAACCCTAATTTTCTACCGTGTCCTTTGTCTTCTTCTTTTCTGCTTTTACTTTACACTACTTTATATTTATTGTCTAATTCGTCATATTTTCTTTGTTTATATTAATGTACATATGAAATATATATATATATATATATATATATATATATATATATTAGTGGTTAATATATATACATATTTTAATAAATTATTATTTAAAAATATTCATCAATGGAGAAGAATTTAATCAAGTTTTATTTTTTGCACTCTTTAATCAATCTTTTTTCATTAATTTCCCCTTGATATTCTTATAGTCTATATTAATATACATATGAATTATTGTAACTCCCCAAATAAAATACTACCTTAATAGTAAATAAAATAAATAAATAAATAAAACAAACTCTCACCCGAAATTCGCTTTCATATACATAAAACACAATAAAAGGAATTCAAAAAAAGAAAGCTCTAGACGAGTCAGTCTTCACCTTGAAAATCGAAGTCAACTTCATTTGCATTATCATCGGTATCTGGAGAGTTTGGTTTTAAAACAAACGAGAGCGTGAGCTAAAAGAGCTTAGTGAGTGCAAGCAAATGAGATGCAAATTTTCTTTTAAAATATAAAATTGGAAAGAGTTTAGAAAATAATTTTCATAAAATAATCAAAGCACTTGGTGTGCAAAACTCTTTACATGCGTGTAATAAAATTTTAGTCAGCAACAAACACATAAGTCAATCAATTTATGACTTCATTTTTTTTTAATCAAAACTAAGATATTTTAGAAAGATGAAACCATAGATTTTCCCAAAAACTAACCAATTATCGTATTTAAAATACACAAGTAATACTAACTTATTTTTGAAAAATTAAATTGAAACAGTTAACAGTTGAACAGACAGGAAAATCTGTCTCGTTCAAAAACAATCAGTCCAATTAGCAAGTGTTCGGGTACGGAACTCTAAATGTGGCTCACGCGCGTAGCACTTAGCTCTCGAAGGACTCTAGAGGTGGCTCCCATGCGTAGCACTTAGCTTTCGAGCCAGATTAACTCACATAAACGTAGAATCAATGTCGATCAAACATGACCCATACGTTTCCGCTCACCATGAAAGGTGACACTACAGGCCGCAGCCTTAATCTCCTTATCCCTCCCAGTAGGCTCGACGTCCCTTTAGCTATGGGATTCAAACTCAGGGTACGTCATATTCCGGAATATACCCAATCTACGACCCAAATCCTATCGTCGTCTCCGACCCGACCAGGAAAAATGGGAATAGGTACCACGAGTAGTCAAGCAAGAACCACAGGCAACCTGCTCGACTGATTGCCCAAACTACTCGTGCCTGATAGACAGTGACAATGACAGACAGACAGATAGTAACTAACAGTAACAGGCAGTAACAATCGATAACAGACCGTCAACAACAACAGTCGAGTTCAAATGATATCTTTGATATAAAATCATATAATTGAATTTATGATTAAGCACAAAGGTAATGAACTCTTGCATATTTTCCCTCAAAATACTATTTTTCAAAAGACTATACAAACAGGAAAATATGTTTAAGCAACAAGTGCTTCTTGTTGGAAAATCTCAAACTTTCAAGTTAAAAATATTTTACTCGCAGATAAACACAAACAACGTGTTATAATTTGAGAGTTTTTAAACTCCCCAGTTTAAGAAAGTTTTACTCACCTTCTTTGAAGTTCTTTCCAAAATCAATCATAAAGCTACGACGGCTTTACGAGGTTCTTGATCTAGTACATGAAATGCCTCGACACTTCCAGATAAAAGTCCATGTTGAGTCCTAAGATATATTATAATTATAAAAATTATAAATATAATATATAATAAAGTAATATCTAAGATTTTAAGACACTTAGAAGTGTAACTAATAGTCTACATCGCACAATTAGATAATAAGGATGTTCGGGTCTCAAATCTTGAGATCTGAAGTTCAAAGGGTAAATTTGTAATTTTGAATATATCTTACATAAAAGAATGTTATTGTGAAGCTATGGTTCGAATTTAGAATCATTTGGAAGTCGTTTGACCCATTTCGGCTAAAAAATATGAAAGTTGTACAGTTTTGAAAAATTAATAAAGTAATTGGGGTCAAAATATAATTTTAAGGACATTTAAGAGTTTGTGGGGTCAATCTGCAGTTTCAAAGAATCTAATTTGGGGTCAATTTGAAATAAATCAAAACTTAATATTAAGGGACTAAATTGAAACTTTGAGGGGTCAAATTGAAGTTTTTAAAATTTTCAATTGGGTCCAAAACTCTATTTAATTCTCAAAAGCACATCCCTTAACTTCTAACCCATTTCATTTAAGCCCCAAAACTTCCTGCCACCAGCCTACCACTCCCGTCTCCTCTACTTTCTAGCCCAGCCCCTTTCCGACATTCGTATGCCACCGTCCATCATCTCATCCCACATAAAACCAACATTACAACACACACACGCTCACACTAACACACACGCAGTACACACACTTCACAGAGCTACAAAAAATACTTATCGAAATCAAAAGATGAGTATAAAACATGTAGCTCGTGACCAGAGCTTTCAAATAGTGTATGGTTCGTAGAGTTCCGATATTTCAAATGGCCATAATGGGGTTTGCCGGCAACCGGCGGTTCGAGGCCCCGTCACTATTTATCCGACATCGGTTCTCAAAAATAAATATATAATCGAATACTACTCATCGATACGAACAAATTGATATATAAAACAATTATTTCGGACCTGCCGTTCGCGGGAAATCGGCCGTCGAAATTCGACGGCGCCGGCCCGAAATGTCACAACGCATAGAAACTTCGCCGGAGTTTTGCCGATGATCCAGAGCTCCAATCGTCAATCAGAAGGTGGAGTTGGAAACCTTATGGAAAGGGCTATGCACTGTAAAAGTTTCACGAAAATCCAATGGTTGGATTTTGTTCACAGTGCCGACGAATTCAGCAGCCACAAGGCGGTGGTTTTGGAGGAAAATGATAGAAGCTAGAGAGTTGGTGTTTGTCCTGTGTTTGATCAAATGCCACAAAGAATAAACAGCAAGGCTTGGTAATGATAAGAGTATTGAGGCGGTTTTGGAATGGGCTTGGCTTTGGGCTCAGTATTTGGGCCCAAATCTTTGGGCTGGGCTCAATAATTTAGGTCTAATTAATTGAGTAGGTTTAAATGATTTTGAGCCCGATTTAAAATAATGAGTTAAATAAAAAATATACTGTGTATATTTATTTCTGCTACAAAATTAAATAAATATAAATCAAAGTTTCATAATATCCAATATATATTCCAACAAAATATTATTGTAATAAAACATTTCAATTAACATGAAATAAAACTAGTGATATAAAGAATAATCAAATTAATTTAAATGAACTATAAAAGTAAATAGACGGGGCTTCACAATTATTATATATATATATATATATATATATATATATATATATATATATATTTGTGTGTGTGTGTGTGTGTGTACTAGTGGTCAAGATATATACATAATTCATATTTTTTATCTTTTTATTGATATGTAAGTATTATATTTATTTATACAGATGGTACATATATCAATACAGATATAAAATATATTTTATAATAAATACTTACTTTAAAATGAAAGGACAAAGGTTATAAATTAATTTGTAATTCAATTTCTTTTTTATTCAACTAAATTCGAAGTATTGAAAATCTCTTAATTTTTTATTTACTCGCCACTAATCCGAAAACATTCTTTAAAAATATACAATATCAATCTATTCTTAAATTTCTATTCACTCAGTTGAGATCATTCATTTTCTTCATAAGTCAATTGAATACACTGCTTGATAGTTTAACATGTAGTATCGACAGCCACACATTTGTGAAACTTATCATATACATCGTATTTTTATTAAATAATATATGCACGTTATAGTTAAGTGATAAAATATTTAATTGAATTTTTTTTTTCATAGATTATAATGAGTTTGAGTTTTGTGTGTGTGCATAAATATTGAACTATTGAGATTCACGTCAATAGACTTGCATGATAAAGTTTGGGGAACTTCTACGGTGCCTTCAAGGCACCATTACTCACTTAGTGGGTGATTAACATGAATTTGTCTTAATTTTAGTTAGTATTTTAGTTCGTTTTTTTTATTATTTTCGGTGAAAATTGGATAGATTGAGCACATTTTTGTATTTTCTTATCTCCAACTTGTTTTTATCATATTTTAATATTAATTAATTAATTTTATGTTTATTTTAGGTACTTTAAAGTATTTTGGTTTGGACGTAGTCAAGAATGGGCAAACAAGTAGAGTTTCAGCAAAAACGGGTCGCGATTTGAAGAATGTGAAGCTGCCAGACTTTCTATAACGGTTTTCCATCTGAAACCGTTATAGTATCCCTCGCCGACCAGTCCTGCCAAGCGCAGCGCACACCTGCCGACCGTTGCCTGCCGAGCGCTGCCGAAGCCATGCCCACGCTGATATCCTATAACGGTTTTCTTCTGTAACCGTTATAGAAACCCTGATCGACAGCAAAGACCCCAAACTCTCTGTCGGCGTCGGTCGACGCGACTGCCCAAAAAACGCGTTTTCCACGCGATTTTAGGTTTTCATGGGCCTTAAGACTTCCAAAACTATAAATACCTATGTATTTCAGATTTTTAACATACATTATCATATTCTTAGGTTTTTTAAGGCTTCTTAGGGGCTGAGAACCCCAACGAGTGCCGTTTAATTTCGTAGTTACTTCTCATAATTTCTTAGTTTTAGATTAGTTTTAGATTATTTCTTAGATAGTTTAGATAATTAAGATTCAAGATTCGCTTACGGAACGCTGCAACTTTGGTCATAGTTTAATTAGTAAGTCTTTAATTCCTTTCGTTTTAATTTAGTTTAATTAGTTCTTATGCTTTTCAATTCTTGCTTGATAGTTAATTTAGAATAATTCAATCTTCAAACAAACCCCCCATGTATGATAAATTGTATGATCTTGGTAATTTTGGATTGATGATTTTGATGAGATTATTATGATGATATTGATGAGATTTATTGGCTAGATCTAACGGGTCTAGAGTCTAGAATTGTCGTGAACCATCAATTGGGTTTTATCCCATAGATCGTGGAATCGATTCGAAGCTCTAGAACCCTTGTTTTCAAAATCTTTTCAAAACTCTTAATTTTTAATTGTTCTTCGTTTAGATCAATTTATTGCTTTTACGTGTTTAGATTAGGATTTTATTTTTATTTCGTATTCGTGAACAAATAAACACAAAAGGAACTTTCGAGCCTAGTTTTTCTTGAGAGACGATTCGGTTCAACTTACCAAACCTACTTGCGAACTCGTACTCTTGCGAGCGAGCTTTTGAATAATTGACAAATATTTATAAAGTAGGTACACAAAAGTTCAAATAAGAAATTTGGCGCCGTAGCCGGGGATAACTAAAGGTTGTGAATTTTGTGTTTGCTTTTCGTTATCCTTATTTGTTTTTTTATTTTCGTTTCGTTTATCTTTAATATTTAATTGTGATTTTTCGTTTTATTTTTTTTATTATTTTCCACCGGTGTGTTTAATCTTGTGCGTTGAGTGTTGTGTTTGCAAGGTACGTCTACAACCAAACCCAAGATTTATCAAACCGTTTTTCGTATATATATTATATATAGTTATATATATATATATATATTAAAAATTAAAAAAAATCGAAAATATTATTTTTTTCTTAAAAAAATTTTAAAAAATTTAAAAAAATGTATTATCCGTACACTGAGCCGCCGTTCGATTGGCGTCGTGAACTCCGACCGACCATTCCATTGAGCGACACAATGAAGAAGTACTTTCCTGATGAGTACGACCAATTAAGTCTCCCAATCTTTTATGGACGACGGAACGAAAACACGCTTAAATTCATGCGGAAGTTTGAGTTTATCACCGATAGTTCTCTTCTCGGGCTTACAAGGGAACAAGTGCGGTTGCGACTCTTCACTTTTGCATTAAAGGAGAAAGCAATGAAATGGTTTGTAAAGTTAGAACCCGATTCTTTGTAAACGTGGTATGAGGTAATCAACAAGTTCATGAGGAAGTTCTACGTGCCTAATGTAATATGTGATACCGGGGACATTTGGCGAATGAATGTTTATCATTGTTTGACAATGAGCCACAAGAGAAAATTGTTGTCGTCCAAACTTTTGCAAGTTTTGATTCTTATGTCCCTCCCAAAATGATTACTTCCTACCCGAGCTATGAGGTTTACCAACCAAATGATCAATTAGTGGTGGAGGAGCAAGACCAAGGAGATAACATGATTAGAGTTCAAGATGACATCGTCCCATTAACCAAACTCGAAGATGACCCTTTTGAGTCTATGCATCGAAGTTGTGAGTCGATGAAACAAAGTTTTGAGAAAATGGAGATGATGCTGGCTCAAATGATAGCTTCTGCAAGCAAATTATCAAACGAGGGGGATGAGGTACCAATTATTGATATTGTGAAGCCCCCTTTGGTGGTAGAAGATTCATGCTCGAAAACGTGTTTCGAAGAGGATGAGTGTAAAGAAGAGGTTTTGTAGAGTTTAGATGAAATCACCCCTCTTGCGCTTTTTAATGACTTCATGGACAAAAACGAGGAGGTGTTGTCATTGGAGAACCCAAATGACATTGAAGGTTCAAGCCTACTCGAGCTCAATGAAGATGGAGGTGATGCGATGCCCAATATAGAAACGGCGGTGGAAGAACTATTGGAGGAAGATGAGATTATTGAGCCTCATACTGTGCCACCCGAAGCATTAATAGAGGTTAAGAATAAAGTGGTGGTTAAGGAAGTCGAAGAAATTCCCCCTCTCCTTTGCCCTTTTGTAGGTTTTAGTTATTTTCAAGTTATTGAGGGGGATATTAAAGATTTGAAGGAGTTTAGAGTGTACGAGGGATTTGTCGTTTGTTCAACAGATTCCCTAGTCTTTAAGAAGTTCGAGGATCACCCTATGCTGCACTTTACTATTGATATGTTCATGGTGATTGATTATTCGCTTTTTCAACCTCCGAAGGGATTTGGTATTTTATTTCTACGATTCGATGTCCGTGCTTGCCTTGGTGATATAAATCGCCCATGCTTACTCTTAGAAAACACTAAGGTGTGGCATGATCGTCACTTGGTTTTGGATCCGGGATAGCATCATTCGTAGAAGGCGTCAAACTTTCGACGTTAAATAAGCGCTTCTTGGGAGGCAACCCAAGCAATTTTTTCTATCCTTTGTATTTCTTTTTAGTTTATTTCTCTTTTTTTATTTTACGTTTAGGTTATGTTTCTAAAACAGGAAGAAGTGTTATCGATGATGGATTAATCATTAGATCGAAGAAATCAAAATGGTCGATGGTTCATGGATTGCGTCGATCAGCGCCGGCACCGACACAGCGTCGACGCCCGCCACCGCCCGCATCGACCGACGCCCTATCGACGCGACGCCCAGCCAATCTCGGCTTGCGAGTTTGAGCGGAATTCTCTTCAACCCGACAACATTCCTGCCTACGATGACTGCTTCCGCGAGTTTTAAATTTTTGTTCAAGACATTTTTCACTCAATTGGAGACGAAAGATAATTGCACAAGTACTTTTGGAGAAACTCGACTATTTTTCAGGGACGTTTTCTTCGCCCTTTCCTCTTTTGATTTGTTTTTCTTATATTTATGACAATCGGGAGATTGTCGAGTTTTTAGAGGGGGGGATGGTTGAGTATGATTTATATTTGAAAAATGTGCAAAAACTTGAACGCTATATTTGAAAATTGTGCAAATTTTTGAAATTTTTACGTGATTGATTGCTCTTTCTGCGCTGAATTGTGTTTGTATGGCTTGCCTGTCGAAGTTAACTAAGTTTGAATTGATGTTCATGTCTTTTGAGCGTGTATAAGTGCATAAGTTTTTCAAAATTATTATTTATATATTTTAAAATGATACTTGGACGCAATTGATTTCGCAAAACCTTAAAAACAGCGCACAATTCAAAACTTTTTCATGCAAAAATCCAGTGAGTAGCCTGAGTGATTATCATCTTTGCATGTACTTAAATGAGTTTTGATTTGAGATCTCTTTGAAACCGCTGTGTAGTTGACTTTAAAAATGAGGTTAAGGCACAGAAAAAAACCTATTTCCGGCCATATCCATAAATTTTAGCCACTATAAATTCCGAATGAGCCAATCATAGCCAAATAATCCATTTTATTTAGCCATGAGTGTTTTTGAGACCCCTACTAACCCAATAAAAGCGTAGGGTAGGTGTTCGTTATTTTATTGATTATTAGTGTTTTGGAGAATTTTATTAGGGATTTTATGACTTTATGAGTTTTTGTAATTAATGACCACCATCCAAAAAAAAAAAGAAAAAAAATACCCATAAAAAATGAAAGGGGAAATAAAAAAAAGAGAAAGACGAAAATAAGGATGGTGAGTCTTGGTGAATTTTTGTTAGTCATTGCCTACGTGCTAATAAAGGCTTGTGTTTTATTGTTCATTTTCTTGAAGCCTAAAGTTTAAAGTCAAGAGTTGTGTAATTGTAAGAAGCACATTATAAGCTTCAATTGTGATTAAGTGGATTTTGAGTTTCAAGTCGATTTACGGTTTGCGAGTTGGGAAATAGCCTAAGTTTAAAGGGTAAGTTATGAGCGTTTAACGAGGTTTTTATTTTGTACGAGGTGAAGCTCATTGCTTCATGATTAGATTAGGTTGGGTGAGTTATTTAGCCACACGACTTATATATTCCATACCCGTCCAAAGAGCCTTACATTACAACCCGAAAAGACCTTTTCCGATTCTTAGTTTGATAACACACTTAATTTGCGATTGAAAAGAGATTGATTTTCTATGCTTATTTATTGTGCATGTATTTGTATGATTTGAGTGTATACACGTCCTATGCAGCAATACTTGAGTGCTTTTGAGCGTACACATCTATATTATCCTTCGTGAGGAAGCATGAATTTGATTTTGGAGCGATAATGTAATAAGGGTGGAGTGTTTGAAATTGCGTGACATGTATCTATATTTTCAAAATTATGTATGTAGCACGACACGACTCATTGCTTAGACTGATTTTTATTATTGTTATACTTTGAAATTATCGTTTGTTCGAGAACGAACAAACCAATTAAGCGTGGGGTAGTTGATTAACATGAATTTGTCTTGATTTTAGTTAGTATTTTAGTTCGTTTTTGTTATTATTTTTGGTGAAAGTTGGATAGATTGAGCACATTTTCGTATTTTCTTATCTACAACTTGTTTTTATCATATTTTAATCTTAATTAATTAATTTTATGTTTATTTTAGGTACTTTAAAGTATTTTGGTTTGGACGTAGTCAAGAATGGGCAAACGAGTAGAGTTTCAGCGAAAACGGGCCGCGATTTGAAGAATGTGAAGCTGCCAGACTTTCTATAACGGTTTTTCATCTGAAACCGTTATAGTGTCCCTGGCCGACCAGTCCTGCCAAGCGCTGCGCACACCTGCCGACCGTTGCCTGCCGAGCGCTGCCGAGCCATGCCCACGCTGATATCCGATAACGGTTTTCTTCTGTAACCATTATAGAAACCCTGATCGACAGCAAAGACCCCAAACTCTCTGTCGCGTCGGTCGACGCGACTGCCCAAAAAACGCATTTTCCACGCGATTTTAGGTTTTCATGGGCCTTAAGACTTCCCAAAACTATAAATACCTATGTATTTCAGATTTTTAACATACATTATCATATTCTTAGGTTTTTTAAGGCTTCTTAGGGGCTGAGAACCCCAACGAGTGCCGTTTAATTTCGTAGTTACTTCTCATAATTCTTAATTTTAAATTCTTAGTTTTAAATTAGTTTAGATTATTTCTTAGATAGTTTAGATAATTAAGATTTAAGATTCGCTTACGGAACGCTGCAACTTTCGTCATTGTTTAATTACTAAGTCTTTAATTCCTTTCGTTTTAATTTAGTTTAATTAGTTCTTATGCTTTTCAATTCTTGCTTGATATTTAATTTAGAATAATTCAATCTTCAAACAAAACCCCCCATGTATGATGAATTGTATGATCTTGGTAATTTTGGATTGATGATTTTGATGAGATTATTATGATGATATTGATGAGATTGATTGGCTAGATCTAACGAGTATAGAGTCAAGAATCGTCGTGAACTATCAATTGGGTTTATCCCAATAGATCGTGGAAACGATTTGAAGCTCTAGAACCCTTGTTTTCAAAATCTTTTCAAAACTCTTAATTTTTAATTGTTCTTCGTTTAGATCAATTTATTGCTTTTACGTGTTTAGATTAGGATTTTATTTTTATTTCGTATTCGTGAACAAATAAACAAAAAAGGAATTTCCGAGCCTAGTTTTCCTTGAGAGACGATTCAGTTCAACTTACCAACCTACATGCGAACTCGTACTCTTGCGAGAGAGCTTTTGAATAATTGACAAATATTTATAAAGTGGGTACACAAAAGTTCGAATCAGTGGGGTGCATTTACAACCATTAGATTAATTTTAGGTTTTTTAGATTAAGAGATCTATGGTTGTAAATGCAGGAGGGGGTAGAGGTATGGTACTCTTAAAGGCACTATAGAGTTTTCCTAAAGTTTGACCTAACATTAAATCCCTCCTATTTGTTAATTCTGTTAACACCTTGTTGTGGTGTCAACTCCTTATGCCCCCATTTTACACATTTCTCTTCCTTATAAATCATAAATCTTATGTGTCAATTTGTAAAAAATAGGTATTTTTTACTTCCTTTTATAATTTTTGGTATAGGGTATATAATAGAGCTTTTTTAGGGTTTATGACATTCTTATTCTCTCGCTCTGTCTCTCTCTCCCCCTGCCTCTCTCTCACTCCCTCTCTCGCCTCTTTTTTTTTTCTTTGTTTTCGATTTGGATGAAGTTCATCTTTGGTGTTTTTTTATTTCAAAAAACCTTCAATAAAATCTACCCTTAAAATGTTTGTTTTAATTCTGAGATTTATTTTTAATCCTGAGATTTTAAAATCTACCCTAAAAATTTTTTTTAAATCTACCCGCATAGATGTTTCCGATTTGGATGAAGTTCATCTTTGGTGTTTGTTTTAATTCTGAGATAGAATTCTGCGTAGATTTGTTTCTGGCGTTCTTAATTCTGATTTGTTTGTTTATTGTTCTGCGTAGATGTTTTAATTTTCTTAATTCTGATTTTTGTTTTAATTAGATTTCTGGGCATTTATTCTGACTGGCGTTTCTGGTGGCGTTTAATTTTCTTAATTCTAGATTTTAATTTTGAGATTTAATTTTCTTAATTCTGATTGGCGTTTCTGGTGGTTAATCATGTATTCTAGCGTTTAATTTTCTTAATTGATGTATCTGCGTAGATTTATTTTCTAAAAATTCTCTTAATTGATGTATTCTGAGTAGATATTCTGATTTGTTTATTCTGAGATTTAATTTTCTTAATTGTGATATTCTGCGTTGGCGTTACGTTATTTCTAATTGGCGTTAATTTTCTTAATTGATGTATTCTTCGTTGGCGTTATTTCTGAATTGATGTGCGTTTCTTAATTTTGGATGTTTAATTTTCTTAATTGATGTATTCTGCGTTGGCGTTGAATTGATGTGCGCGTTTCTTAATTCTGGATGTATTTAATCCTGAGATTTAATTTTCTTAATTCTGATTACTAGATTTGTTTGAGTTTTTTTTGATTTGATTTGTAGAGATTGCCTTTGTTGAAAAAATAAATAAATAAATTTTGTACCTAGACAGTTTCGATTCCTGGTGGGTTTGATTCATGTTCCCCGCCATTCACCATTGGACTACTTATATTTCTTGAGTAGTTTTTACTCTTAATAAGAATTTGTTTATTTGACTTTACTTTTACTTGCTTTTACTTGATAAATAAATTTTTCTGTTCTCCCTGCTCCTAAATTAATTGAGCATCCCCACATTTTTTCGGGAACTCAGATCTCCTTGCTTTAATTGTCAATTTTGTTTTTAATCTTTCACAATTTTGAGGAATCGGTCCCCGAAACTAACGTGGACGAACATTGAACGTGGACGTATTGTATGTACTTAATCAAGATTCAATTACGATACTGTCATGAATCAGGGTTTGATTTCGGAAAATTTGGGGATTAGGGCACAGCTTGAAGATGGTAATTTGGGAGAAGTATCGTATTTGGACGAGAAGCAAGGGGTTATGGTAGGGACCGGGTCCGGATCCGCAATTAAAGTTGAAACGGGTGGGGACAGCACTTGCAGTGCTGGGCTAGTTGTTTGCTCAAAGGGAGAAGCCCAGTTAATTAAATGACAGGCCCATTTAGTTATATTAATGGAGCCCAATTATGTTATATGTGTGCAGTTTATATTGTAGCTAAGAGAGAGAGTAAAAGTTGTTGCATTTCCGTATTTTAAGGGGACATTTCAGCTTGTTGCAATGGTCCCCCCCGGGGTATTTATGTTTGTTGATGGAATGAGAAAAGATATCAGATAATTACAACAATAATTCCTTTCTCTCCAAGTCTCTCTATTTTCCTCCCTATCCTATCCTAATCTATCCTCAGACTCTGATTATTCTCATCAAGAAAACCCAGAAATATTCACACAAAATTACAGGGAATAACTAAAATCATTACAATTGGTACTCAGAGCCACTCGATTCCCTACAATGGCTGAAGTTACCCGTTTCAAAGATCTTCAAGAAGCCCAGAAACGCATAGATCAAGTCCTCCAAGCTGAATCTGCAAAAAGAGAAGCGTCAAAAATGAAGATGCAAGAACAAATCTCAGTAATCAACACAGAAATGATGAATAAGTTTGAACACCTATCACAGACTCTTGCATCCATCCAACTACAGCTGCTTAATGCTGACAGAGGCCCTAAACATGTGGATGAGGGGTCAATTTTGGGAGATCCAGGTCCAGGCTGGCCCTCTCCTAGAACAGCCTCAAAACAACAAGTTACTACTGGCAGAATGCTCCAGGATCACCCTTCTGCCAACATAATTACACCCATGCCCAAGTTGGAGTTTCCCAGGTTTTATGGATCTAATCCCAAGTCATGGATTTAAAAGTGCCAAAGTTACTTCAAGCTTATACCTAATGTTCCAGACCACCAGAAAGTCACCCTAGCAGCTATGCACTTTGAGGGGAAAGCTGCTCAATGGTATCAACTATTTTCTGTTAAACAACTGGACATCACCTGGTCACAATTCCTGGAAGTGATATCTGCCAGGTTTGAGGAATTAAAGGAGTCAAAGATTATTGCTGAATTTAATAAATTAAAACAGACACATTCATATGGAGACATGTGGATAAGTTTGAAGAACTGAGTGCCTGTATGTTGCTGTTGAACAAGGGGGCTTATTCTGAGGATTATTTTATTGCTAGTTTTATCAGTGGCTTAAGTGATGAGTTACAGTCTTTCATGCATATGTATGAACCCTCCTCTCTGCAATAGGCCATTGAGTTTGGACTGAGACAACTGCATACAATTGAGGCTTTAGCTAAGAGGCTCAGGGCACCTACTAAGCCATTCACAACATATAACCTAATAAAGTCGAATCAAGCAGCTCACTAAATCCACCCCAACCCACTCTCAAACCCAAGTTTAAACTTCTCACTGCCTCAGAAATGGCTACCAGGAGAGAGAAAGGACTCTGCTACAATTGTGATGAACCTTTCTCTAATGGTCACAGGTGCAAGAACATGATATCTTACATGATAATGACTGAGGATGAAGAGGTACATTACCAAGACTGTTCACCCAACAGTGAAATTCCTGAGCAATCAACTCTTGAGGTTATGGAAGAAATCCAGATGTCCATGAACTCAATTTTTGGAGAAGGGGGAATGACCACTATGAGGCTCATTGGTTCAGTGGGGAAAGATAAACTCCACATACTCATTGACACTGATAGCACCCTCAGTTTTATACAAGAAGCTACTGCTAAAAAACTAGGATGTAAGTTGGATGCTGCTAAACCCATTATGGTAAAAGTGGCAAATGGGCAGAAAATGGTTAGCTCTACTAGAGTTGTAGATTTTAAATGGAAGATGCAGGGGCACACTTTTGTTTTCTCTCCTAGGGTTTTGTGTAATGAAGGTTGTGATCTCATTCTTGGAGGGGATTAGTTGAAATCCTGCACTCCAATAGAGTTTGACTATGACAGCATGACATTCACAGTCAACTTATTGGGCAAAAGAGTTAAGATTCAAGCTATGTCTACCCCAAATGAATGTAAATTAATTTCTGGTCTCACATTGTACAAAATGGTACACCAGGAATTCCCTACTCAGATTCAAGAAATGTTTTGGATTAAGGCCAAGCCTAATACTGGGGACAAGGATAAAGATGGCAAAATGGAGGACCTACTATTGGAGTTTCGGGATGTTTTTGAGGAACCAAAAGGGTTACCATCTGTGAGGGGAGTGGAGCACCATATTGTGCTCAAGGATGGTAGCAGTCCTAAGCATCAGTACCCCTATAGAGTGTCACACAGTCAAAAAGGGGAAATTGAAAAGATTGTAAGGGAATTATTAGAATCTGGAGTAATACAACACAGTAACAGTCCTTTTGCATTACCAGTATTGCTAGTCAAGAAGAAGGATAACTCTTGGAGAATGTGTGTAGACTATAGGTATCTGAACAGCTTAACCATAAAACATGACTATCCTATTCCTATCATTGATGAATTGCTGGATGAGCTACAAGCTGCAGAATACTTTTCAAAGATTGACTTGAGGTCAGGATATTTTCAAATACTAATGAGGTCTGAGGATAGGTTCTTGACAGCTTTTAATACTCACAATGGGCAGTATAAGTTTTTGGTGATGCCATTTGGTTTGTGCAATGTACCAGCCACCTTTCAATCATTGATGAACCAGGTTTTTCAACCCTTGTTAAGGCAGTCGGTTCTAGTCTTTTTTGATGACATTCTGATTTACAGCAGAACCAGGCAGGAACATTACCAGGATGTAAGAGCAATCCTCTCCCTACAAAGAGAGCCTCACTATATGCAAAGAGGAGCAAGTGTCATTTTGGTCAAAGACAAATTGAATATTTGGGCCATATCATATCCAAGGAAGGGGTAGCTAATGACCCTAACAAGATTTCTAATATGATGGACTGGCCAAGACCCACTAATGTCAAAAAACTTAGGGGGTTTCTTGGGCTCACAGGCTACTGTGGAAGGTTTTTCCAAGGGTATGGGCTATTGAGTAAGCCACTTACCAGTCTACTCAGAAAAGGGGTTTTTCTTTGGTCAGGTGAGGCAGAGGAGGCTTTCAAAAAACTCAAGAAAGCCATGAGTACAGCACCTGTACTGGCCCTCCCAGATTTTTCCAAACCTTTTGTTCTGGAGACAGATGCTAGTGGCATTGGATTGGGAGCTGTACTTATGCAAGGTGGGAGGCCCATAGCTTACATGAGAAAGGCTTTGTGTATGAAAAATAAGGGGTTATCAATATATGAGAAGGGATTTTTGGCAGTGTTGATGGCCATTCAGAAATGGAGGCACTATTTGCTAGGGTATAAGTTCATCATAAAAACAGATCAGCAAGCATTGAAACATCTTTTGGATCAGAGGATTATGAATCCTATGCAGCAAAAGTGGATAACAAAGCTCCTAGGATTAAATTATGAGATTCAGTACAAGAAGGGAACAGAAAACAAAGTGGCAGATGCTCTTTCAAGAAAAGAGTTCCCAGTTTCAGACTGTTATGGCACCTCTACTGTCACCCCCACCTGGGTGCAACAAGTATCTGATAGCTATTCAGATGATCCTTTCTTCACCAAAGTTCTAACAGCTAAGTCCCTGAATTCACAAGCATACCCTGAGTTTGAACTACAAGGGGGAATCATAAAATACAAGGGGAGGGTTGTGATAGGAAAGGATACTACTCTCAGGCACACCATATTATCTGAGATGCATAACTCAGCTTATGGGGGCCACTCTGGCATTTTGGGTACCTATAAGAGGATCAGTAGGGTGTTCTACTGGCCCCTCATGAAAAAAGAAGTGGAAAAATGGGTGAAATACTGTGAGGTGTGTGCTAAAAGCAAGATATATGGTGGTCCCTACCCAGGGTTGCTGCAGCCCCTTCCCATTCCCTAGTAGGCTTGGACACACATATCCATGGATTTTATTGAGGGATTGCCTAAATCAGCAAGAAAGGATGTAATCTTGGTGTTCATAGATAGGTTCACCAAGTATGGCCATTTCTTAGCTCTAACACACCCCTTCACTGCTCAGACAGTTGCTAAACTATTTGTGGATTCTATCTACAAGCTACATGGTCAGCCTTTGCATATTGTCACTGACAGGGAATATTCACTAGTACATTTTTGGAAGGAGTTGTTTAAGGCTTTGGGAACACAGTTAGATTTTACATCAGCCTACCATCCTCAGTCAGATGGCCAAACTGAAAGGCTTAATCAATGTTTGGAGACCTATCTAAGATGTATGGTGCAGCAAAATCCTAAGAGTTGGGCTAAATGGTTGACTTTGGATGAGTTCTGGTATAACACTAACCATCATACCAGCCTAAACACTACCCCTTTTCAGGATCTCTATGGTTACCAACCCCCTTCCACCTTCCTGGAAACACACATCCTCACACAACATCAGGACACAGATGAGTTCATTCAACAAAGGCAGCAATTAACAAGAGATCTCAAGCACAACTTAATACAGGCTCAACAAAAGAATGAAATTATATGCAGACAAGATGAGGGCAAAGAGACAGTTTGAGATAGGAGATTGGGTTTATTTGAAACTACAACCTTTTAGGCAAAATTCGGTGGTACTCAGGAGGAACCTTAAGCTATCAGCCAGATACTACGGACCATACCAAATTATTGAAAATATTGGCGAGGTGGCTTACCGATTGCAGCTTCCAGAAGGTGCCAGGATCCACCCAGTTCTCCACGTGTCACTTCTGAAGAGGAAACTTAGCCCCACGCTGCAACCACAACCAACTCAGGAACTTTCTCTCGCTGATGATGACGGCGAGTTCCTGGTAAATCCACACGAAACAATTGGTCAGAGATTGGTTCGGCAAAAGAAAGAAAAGGTACATCAATTTCTAATTATGTGGTGCAACGGTGGAATTGAACATTCAACTTTGGAGGATGAGAAACACTTACGCAGTTGTTTCCCCAAGTTCGATCCTTTGGGACAAGGATCTCAAAAGGGGGCAGGTATTGTCATGAATCAGGGTTTGATTTCGGAAAACTTGGGGATTAGGGCACAGCTTGAAGATGGTAATTTGGGAGAAGTGTCGTATTTGGACAAGAAGCAAGGGGTTATGGTAGGGACCAGGTCCGGATCCGCAATTAGAGTTGAAATGGGTGGGGACAGCACTTGCGGTGCTAGGCTAGTTGTTTGCTCAAAGGGAGAAGCCCAGTTAATTAAATGACAGGCCCATTTAGTTATATGAATGGAGCCCAATTATGTTATATGTGTGCAATTTATATTGTAGCTAAGAGAGAGAGTAAAAGTTGTTGCATTTCCATTTTTTAAGGGGACATTTCAACTTGTTGCAATGGTCCCCCCTGGGGTATTTATGTTTGTTGATGGAATGAGAAAAGATATCAGATAATTACAACAATAATTCCTTTCTCTCTAAGTCTCTCTATTTTCCTCCCTATCCTATCCTAATCTATCTTCAAACTCTGGTTATTCTCATCAAGAAAACCCAGAAATATTCACACAAAATTACAGGGAATAATTAAAATCATTACAGATACATACCGTATGATTCATTATTTCCCATAATTGCAATATACGATACTATATATATACACACATTACTTATTTCACTTCTAAAAGCCGATATTATAATTTTCTGAATTATTTAATGCCAATTCCAAAGTGTGCAGGTTAAAAAGATGGAAACTTAAAATGATTTTAATTTAAACAAAATAATTATGGAAAAGATAACAATAATGAAAACCGAATATACTTTACCCTTTTCGCTCAATAATAATTTTTAGCCGATATTATTAGATTAACCACTGTGATTGTTTATAATTTTTTGGAAATTTGATAATTTTAATGCATCTAACTTTAATCGATTAAAATCATATAAGGAATGTTTGGCAACGTAACTTCAATTACGTACACTCCTTCCTTTTTTTGGATCTAATTGTCAGTTAGTGATAGAATAATCGTTTCTAAATGATTATAACAACTATGATGGAAACATTTCTAAATGATTATAATAACTATTAATTCTTATTCACACTACGTTGTAATAACTATTAATTGTCAGTTTTATAGTACCTATTAATCGTCAATTGATAACGTCAACCCACATTTATATTCTTAATGAAGTTGTTATTGTAAAATAAAGAGTTTCAACGAAGTTAATCACCTGTTTAATTTTATTTTTTTGTAAACGGATTAAAAATATGAGATATCTTTTGATGAATTTAATTGATTTGGAATTTGACTATATCATAATTAACGAATTTGTTTGATAGAATGACAATTTTTTTGATTAATCGATAATCACTGTAATAGTTTATGAATTTTTTGGAAGTTAACTGAAGTTAATTTATTTGGAATTTAATTATACCATAATTAATGATCCAGTCTGATACGCACTCTATAAATTGATATCTCTATATATGGAATACTCATTTTTCATAGTTAACTATTTTAAATAAATAAATATATTTGGTAATTATTGGGTTTGCGCTTAATGAGTGCTTAAATATATCAATTATAACAATAATTGTATATAAGGAATATTTGACAACATAAATTCAATTACGTACACTCCTTAACTTTTTTTTATATCAATTGTCAATTGCCGTTATCTTATAAATTTTACCATTGCAACACTTAATGTACCTTGATTATGAGATTGAAAAATAAATGACTATTAATTGCCAATTGATAACGTCCACACGCCTTTATGTTCTTAATGAAGATTTTATTGTAAAATAAAGAGTTACTATGAAGTTAATCACCTTTTTATTTTTTTTATTTTTTTTTAACGGATTACAAAAGAAGATGACATATTTCTTCATTAACCAACAAATACTGTAATAGTTTATAATTTTTGTGGAAATTTGATGATTAATTGAGTTGAAATTTAACTATACCATAACTAACGCATTTGGTTGATGCTTTATTGGAAATAGTATTTCTTCCTTAATTATACGAGAATCATTTACAATATGGAAATTAATAAAACTGTTACTAACTATTGGAGAATATTACCATATATTTATATACCTTGATAATTTGATGACCCCCTATAAATAATTGATTGTCACTTTTTTTATATGTATACAATTTATTTATTTATAAAATCAAAAAAACAATGGACCTACGTCTTCAGCCCCAGCTTGAAATCAATCGAAGGATATGTGTTGCGTATTCTAACAAGGATCATTTTGTATGTTTTTTTTCATATATTTTAATTCGTTTATTTTAAATTATGTTTTCTCAAAAAATTAATTCTATTTTCAACTATATATTTTACTCTCCTGTTATTTATATTTTTTTCGAAATTATAATATTTATGTTTCATCGTCAAATATATGAACAGGAGTTTTCTTGCCCACTAAATAAATTGTTTATCCAGAAATATTCTACGATCAATAAATTGGTCAGTATTTTTTATGTTATTAGTTTACTTTTTATTTCGTATGCACTATATTAAAATGTTTTTCTCATATTTATATATTTGGTGTAATCCGTTAATTTTATAAAATATCTAATACATATATATATATACATATATCTCATATATTAAAATTGATAATTCTGTAACTGCCTATTCCAACACTTTCTCCAAATTTTTCGAAGATGCACTCCCTGTCTATTTCGATCTACGAAATTGGCGTGGAGATTCATGGCCAGTTGAAATGAACAGGATTAATGAGAATGTTGAATTTGGATTCGGTTTGGAACAGGTTGGATTATGTTCCGCACGGTGTTGGAGAAGCATATTATTTGTCAATAATGCTTACATCATTTCCGAGGAGGAGTTTGTCACGAAGATATACGTATCATTAACTACATTATCTACCCAACTTTCAAGGCTGCATGTTATTCTTTGGGACTGTTGGATGATGATAGAGAATACGTTAACGGTATTGTCGAAACAATTTACTGGGGTTTACCATCATTCCTAAGAAAGATCTTCGCATAATTGTTAATGTCTTCGAGTGTTTCAAGACCATAATATGTATGGGAAAAGACATGGCATCTACTTGCAGATGACATCTTGCGAAGACAACGTAGAATTTTGGGTATAGAAGGTAATTAGTCTTTAGTTTAATGAACTACTTTTTTATAAATTTAAGATGTTTTTATTTTTTATGATATTTAATTATCTACTAATATAATTAACTTATATATTCAAATCTTGATAATTCTTTATTACTTTGTTCATGTCTTCAACTAAGTGATGATATGTTGAAAAACTATACCCTGCTTGAATTGAAAAAACTTCTCCAAAGTAATGGAAAATCGCTAAGGAATTTCTACGATATGCCTTTTCCCAATGACTCTACATTGACCAACGAAAATAACAAACTTATCTAGTAAGAACTTAATTTTGATAGATGACTTTTGGAAGTTGAACATCAGAAATTATGATCATCACTAACAGATGAACAAATGACAATCTATTCAGAAATTCTAAGTGCGGCGACAAAGGACAAGGGTGGTATTTTCTTTGTATACAGTTATGGGGGTACAGGCAAAACCTTCGTTTCGCGAACATTATCTATGGCTTTACGCTCAAAAGGTGAAATTGTTCTCAATGTTGCTTCGAGTGGTATTGCCGCACTTTTGCTTCCAGCTGGTAGAATTGCACACTCCCGATTTGGAATACCTTGACCATAACCGAAGATTCAATGTGTACAATAACACTTGGAACAGAATTAGCTGCTCTTCTTGATCGGGAAAAACTAATCATTTGGGATGAAGCACCGATGATGAGTAGATTATGTTTTGAAGCTTTGCATAAAAATTTGAAGCATATTGCACCTAAATAAAGAAAGGAATTACCATTTTCCGGTAAGGTTATAGTTCTAGGTGGAGACTTTTGTCAGATTCTTTCTGTTGTGTTAAAGGGTAGTCGGGAATATATTGTGTATGCTAGTATCTGTTCATCTAGATTATGGGAACATTGTAAGATTTTTCGATTGACGAAGAATATGAGGTTAATCGTTGGACAGTCAATGTCAAGATCTGTTGAACGTGAAATTCGCGATTTCTCCGACTGGATACTCAAAATCGGTGATGGAAAAACTGGTACTAAAGATGATGGTCAAACTTTAATTGATATACCTGACGATATACTTCTTCAAACTTCAGGCGATCATGTTGTTGCTATTGTTGAGAGCACTTATCCATCTCTTTTACAAAACTTTGGCCATCACTTATTCTTCGAATAAAGAGCTATTCTTGCACCAACTAATAGTATTGTTGAGACAGTGAATGAATACGTGATGTCGATTCTTCCAGGTGATGAACATATGTAAATGGAGAAGTTCAGCATCAAGTGTACTCGACAGATTTTCTAAACACAATAAAGTGCTCCAGAATCCCCAATCATATTCTGAAGTTAAAAGCTGGAGTTCCGGTTATGTTGATTAGAAACATGGATCAAGCTTCAGGGTTGTGCATGGTACTAGATTAGTTGTTACGCAACTTGGAGATCGCATTATTGAAGCAAAGACTTTATCAGGAACTAATGTTGGTATGGAGGTTTACATTCCACGAATGGCATTGGGTCAGATTCAATATATCTCTAAAGATACTAGTTCAGAAACCCGCGTTTACGCGGGCGTATCGAACAAAAATATATTAAAAAGAACGGAAAAAATAAATATTAAATCATATTCAATAATACAACTTTTTAAAATCTTTCACTTGAGATTGTAGAAAACCTCCTTGTAAACAACATTTGCAGTCTTATTAACAATATTATCATCGTCGTCACAACTTAGGATTTTTAATCCTTTACGACTCTTGACCCTAGAGACTGCGACATAGAGTTGACCGTGGCTAGAAACTGGTCTTGGCAAATACAAAATCACATTAGAAAGAGTTTGACTCTGACTCTTGTTTATAGTCATTGCGAATAAACAATGAGGGAAAATTATCTCCTTTGAAATTTGAACAGGACCCTACTATCCGAAGGGGTCAATGCCATTCGTGGAATGTAAACCTTCATACTAACATTAGTTCCTGACAAAATCTTTACTTCAATAATGCGATCTCCAAGTTGCGTAACAACTAATCTAGTGCCATTGCACAGAAATCTGGCCATTCACTTATCCAAATGTAAAGATATATCTATAAAGATATATTAGCTTTGATGTTTTGTAATCAACAGTATAAATATATAAATTTAACTGAATAGCAAAAAAAAAATTGACAATGCTAGTATCGTAATATATATGATTTTGTGTCTGCAATGCATTTAAAACACCCATAATAACCTATATTTTGTGGTAAGGTAGCATCAGCACACATGAAAAAAAAACGTAAAATAAATAAATAAATTATCAATCTTGCAGTCATGGCGTTCGACAAAATTCCTCAGAGAATGAAAACAAAGAATTTCAAAATTGATTGCTCATACCCCTTTACCAAAACCGAAAATCCCATGAACCAACACAATGGGAGGGCAAATCATCAACGGTGGTTGACTTTCGCGAGTCCTCCCTTTTCAAGCCGCCGGACAAATTATGTTTGAAAATCCAATCACTCAATGCTTATGAGAGGTCGCTAGCCACAGCTGTGCTGAATATGTAAAACCCATATCCCAAATGCACCAAAGAACTAACAAATAATTCTAACAATTGTAGGGATGATATCCACCACCTGATTTTATGCCCACAAAAAAAAGGAGATATCTTTAACTGGGAATCAACCCAAGTCTCAAATTTCTTGACTACACCAAGCAAAACCCAATTCTTGATTTTGAGTTAAAAAAATGGAAAAAGAAAGAAAGAAATTGATATCGACACTCAATCAAAACTCAAATCACAACAAATAAACAAAACCCTTGAGAATAATCTATTGAGATTAAAAATAAATAAATTTATACAAAAACAGAACACTGCTAATTAATTAAATTAGTTTCATTAAATAAAAAAACTAATCAATTTTGGAACTTAAATTTTAGTACAGATCAATTGATTATGGCTTAGTTTTAGTACACAATTCAATACAAATACATCAATTTTTAGTACAAAATGTTAATGAAATTGATGCAAAAATAATGGCTTGAAAAAACTACTAATCAATTTGATTATGGTTTGAAAAATGGTTTGAAAATGCTGATGTATTAATCTTATGTATTCAATATAAACCATTAACATTATGTACTGAACAACTAAACCATAATCAATATAAATCCATCAGATAAACTACATAATTCAATATAAATGCATCAGATTTTAGTACAAAATGGTTTGAAAAAACTAAACCATTTCACGTCAATTTTGGAACTGAAATTTTAGTACAGATCAACTAAACCATTTAGCATAAAATCATCAAATTATCATTCCATCAAATTTATATTCATACTGAAATTAAATCTTAAGCACCAATTAAACTTATATGAAAATGTTCAAATTAGAATCAATTTTTGGTGTAAGAACTGAAACTCATCTCAACTATTCAATATGATGATGTAATGAGGCGTAATCATGAAAGTTTTATTATTCAAACAATAAAAATTGGTGACTTGGATCCTAGTGAAAAGACAATCTCTGACTCTTCAAACTAAATGAAATTAACCATAAAAAACTGTAATAAAAAGTCAAAAAATTGATTGTTCGATAAAAGTATTACCCCAATCCGAAGCCACATTAGATAGACATTGCGACGCAATCTGCACAAAATACATAAGACAAATACAAAATGAATCTGAAACCAAATAAATAAACAAACACAGAAGCCCGTAATAAATAAATAAATATCAAACAAACACCTTAAAAATCAAATAAAAAAAATACCATCATGTCACCAATTAAGATTTACAGGACCAAAGTTGCACAAAAATCAAACTTATGAGATCAAAGTTGCCACATAGTACACTTACAGATACAAATATATTAGTTCTACACAAAGAGATACAAATATATTAGTTTCATTGGTTGAATCATTACAGATTGTAAATCTTTCCAATACATTAGGGGAGGAAAAAAAGGAATAGAAAAAAGTAAGAAAGATACAAAAGGAATGACATGAAAAAAAATAATATTCTTTTATCATACAATGAGAACAGAATAGAACTCCCCAATACAAAGAAGAACAATAATACTCTTTTCCCATTGATATACATTTTTACCTTCAACAGGCGAAAAAGCATTCGACAGACTCTTATATTCCTATGAAGAATAAATGCGGACTTGAAATCCCTTTTTCAAATCCTTCTTTTGTTCCTTAATTGTCCGCGCCGATTCCACAGCAGAAGGCCTCCTATGTTTCCGATGTCTGAAGGGATATCCTCCAAGTCATATCAATGATTGATGATAAGGCGCTCGAGGCTCAGAAAGTGTGAATCATCAGCTTCCCAATACTCCAAATCCAGAGACTCAAGCAGTAAGAATTTCAGAATCAACAAAATTTTCTCATGAAAAAGCAGCGAGAGAAGGAGAGAAGCGAGAGCGAGGCTGGTCTTTGAGAGGGGCAAACCTTAATTTCTTAAACAAATGAATAAAAATGGGAAAAAAATCCTTACCTAGTCAAAAAAAATTTAAAAGGTATCATTTTAACCCGAACCACCAGAGTATGACACATCAGCTTCTGGAGCTATAATAAGACGACATATGTCATCCGGAGCAACCTCGAGCTGACACATAGGTTAGGATGTCAACAGTATTAACAAATAGGTGGATTTTGTACGAATACCATGTATTTATATGACCGAACAATTTAATCTCTTTATAAATTATGTTTAATCATTTTTTGCTACATATATAAAATATAATCTTGTAAATTAAAATCAATTAGACATTAATTTGTAAATTAATTATAGCACATATAACCACATATAACCACATTATAATTAATTATTTTCCATAATTATAATACATATGAGACATATATTCTTATAAAATTAATGTAAATTAATTACAATAAAGTGGCTTGCGACCACTTAAAAATGACAATGTCGGTTTGGAGAAAAAAACCGTTAACACGGTCTACAATGAGTTTTTTAAAATTTAAAGTGAATAATATCTCTTTTTTTGTTCATATTAATAATTCAATTTTTGAAGTTGCAAATATTTTCTCAACTTTCGAGTTATTAATAATATAGTGTATAAGGTAGTTTTTTGAATTCAAAGTGAAGATCTTTTTTTTTTACTTTTTATTTAATATTTATTTTATGAATTTAATAATTTTTTATAATAAATATTACGTTTTTATACTTTTCTTAGCAATGCCCGCGTAAACGCGGGTTATTGAACTAGTGATATATAGTTTTACTAAAAACGAAACGACAAAGGCCATGAATTAATGTAAAATTTCAACATTAACTTCCATAGTTTTGTTAACATATTATTTGCAAATAAATTCCTTAATTTACGCCACTAAATTCGAAAATATTGAAAATCCCTTAATTTCTTATTTACTCTCCACTAGAACCGAAAATATTGAAAATCCTTTTTCTTCACTCGAATTAGATAACTCATTTTTATTTTAAGTTAATTGAATACACTACTTGATGGTTTAAAAAGTAGTGTAATTACAATAGTTATACCGCTTATATTGATCAACAATTATACTTATTGTATTTATCACAACCGCACGTTTGCGAAACTTATTATACACATATGTGTATGTGTTTTTATTAAATACTGTGTTTGCGTTATAGTAAAGTAATAAAAATATTTAGTTGAGTTATTTCTCTTTTGCATAGATTATAATAAGTTTGAGTTTCGTATGTGTGTGTGAGATCCAAGTCTATAAACAATGCATGATAGAATTTGACCTAACAGTTAATAGTTAAGTTTCAATTGAACAATGTTAATACTCTTTTCGCCTCACAAAGATTGCACATTTTCGCTTTCATTGAGATTAAAAAAAAAAAGTAGTTAGTATTGTTGAAGTACCAAATTTTATCAACACTTTGCAATTATACCGTTCCTTATATTAATGTGCTTTAAATAGAGACACATAAGTCATTGCATAAAATAAAATGGAAAGTGTGTTATAATTTTAGATCAAAAAGAAATTGTCTTATACTTATGGGACAAGGTGAATATCAATTAACAATAATTCAGTTCGATGATATTTCAAATGATATTTCGTACGCGATGAGTATCAGCAAAAATAAAGGACAGTCTATTTTTCAAGTTGGACTTTTCTTTAATAAGCTGGTTTTCAATCATGGTCAATTGCACGTTGTATAATCAAGAGTGATCAATCATACGGGGTTATATATATATATATATATATATAGTAGAAAACTACAAATTTTGTATACGAATTTTTTCCTTCATAATTTATAAAATACATTCATTACAAGAATAATCATTTTATGAGCCAAATTTTTTGATTTTGAAGATTATATTATGTTAAGAAAAAAGTATTAAAATCATTTAAATCTACATTATTTTAAACCACTAATGATTCTAATTCAAAATGAAAACCAATAATATTCAAGTTAGTTTTTTATGCCATTACCCGCACCCCACCCCACCCCACCCCAAAGAAAGGTATATTTAGATGGTGCAATTATTAAAAATTTCAAAAATTATATCGATGCATATTACACAAATAGTGTTAATTTTTTTTGTTTTCATTTATATTTTAAAGTGCTCTATTTCGGATTTCACAATGCACATCAAACTTGTGTTCATAGGTTAATTATAAAACTATATAGAGATTTTAAAATTAAAAAAAAAAATCGCGAGATTCTCTCTTAGTTTTAAGGTGTTGACGGTAATATTCCTACAATTATAAGGATAGATTTTGAGAGAAAAATTCTTATGGAAAAAATGTTAAGTAGAATCAACTATACATTAAATTGTAAGAAAATTATAAATTTTTATGAAGAAATGTAAGGTAAAATCAACTATATTTCAAGAAACAAATTGTAAGAAATTTTATTTTTGTTGTTACCACGAACCCCAATGGTATTTTTTATAATTATATTAACACTTCCAATAAAATATATCAATGAAGTTTAGTCTTTACACCCCAATGGTATTTTTTATAACTATATTAACCCTTCCAATAAAATATATATCAATGAAGTTTAATCTTTACGAGAAACCTAATGACTATATTTCAAATTTATAATTTTAATAATATTTAACTCTATTTTACAAATAACATTTATCGATAGAGACTTATGTTAAGTTTTGGTTTTTATTAGATGAATATATACTACTTATCTCTATCTTTATAGAATCACTTAATTTATTATTGTTGATTCATTCAAATATATATATATATATATATATATATATATATATATATATATATATATATATTGTAAACGAGACCATTCGCAATCGTGGCTGCTCATAATCCTGTGGAGTCATTTGAGGTTCCCAGTTCCCATGATTAATAAAGCTTCCATTCAACATCAACAACACAAAGTAATCATCACAATATTACTCAAGATGATAAATGTTCAAGCATTTCACATGTAATACTTCGTATCAGAAAGGATAGATTATTGAGTTGATGAAATAACAAAGACGATTAAAAAAATTAGCCACTCCACACTCAGGTCTGTGGCTTCATATAAAACTACAGTATAATAATGTCGATGATATTTATATATAAATCACATAGGTCCATATTTTTTTTGAATATAATGTTACAAACTAGAACATACTCTAGCAAAATTAAATATGTAAAGAAAGAATACCTTCTAATCATCACAAGGAAAATATATATGGAGCACAATTATTCTAGTTCTTGGCTTGCTGAAGACGAGTCACAATTATTCTAGTTATTTGCTTGCTCAAGAACAGACTCCTCTCCCCCCTTCTTTATTCTTTGCTGTCCTGTATTTTTGTGTTAAAACATCATAACCAGGTTAGAGGGCAACGGAAATATAGCAATGTGCAGATATTAATGTTATTTTATTTCTTTTAGCTAGAAATACTACATATGTGTGTGTAGCTTTAATTATCATGCATCTTTGAAAAACATCTCAGAATCAGCAGCAGTTCAAGCAAGAGACTTTGAAGTCAAAGAGCAACTTGTGTACTATGGATACTAAATGTCCAAAAATTAAACCATAGGTACTATTATCGCAACTCATACATTACATGTACTAAAAAATCAATGACCCTTTGGTATTGGTAAATGACCTTTAAAATTTTGTTTTGTTTTTTATTTGGTATGATCTAGGATTGCCAATTATTGATCAATTTTTATGGATTTTGATATGATGGGTGTAATCAACAGTCTTATCTTTGACCAGGTACGTATATGTCTTCTAATTTTTAGTTGTCTTTTATTTCTCTTCAAATGTGTGTGCCAAACTTTCATTGTCGTTTATCGGTTGAAACTACATAACCATATCTCAGTTGTTCCTCATTTGCATTAAGAGATCAAACTTTTTTGTTTTACATACTTGATGACATTTATTGGCTTCTTTAAAGGATTGGTTATTTGTGTTTTTCTCAAAATTGGCTATTCATGTTTTTATTAAAGGATTAAAATAATTTATAAGAAAACTTTTTCGGTTTTGGTAATATGATTTAGGATTGTTCACCATCATTGACCTGTTTATAGATTTTGGTGTGATGGTATAATCATACGAGTTTAGCTTAAAAACTATTATCTTTGACAAGGGCCTTCGAATTTTTAGTTTTTCTTGAAATGTATACGTTTTGCCTAAATTCACAAAAAGGAAGATCCTTCCAAACTTGTTGCCAAATAAGTAGTGTGTTGTAAGTAGGAGGTTATAATTTTAGTCTTTTGTTTTAGGTTTGAATAATAGATTATCTGACACATTTTTCAGCTTTTTATTTTTTAGTACCTTTAGTATATGGGTTGCAATTTTAGTACCTATGCTTTAATATTTCGAAATTTAATACCCATAGAAATACACGGGTTTGCTCTTTTGGTACCTAAAAGAGCCCGACTGGTGGAATATTTCTCGGCGGGCAGTTTGAGGTACCAAAAGAGCAAATTTGTATACTATGGGTGCTTAATCCTCAAAACAACAATACCAAATGTACTAAAATCGTATAATTGGTATATTATGGGTTCTAAAAAATCAATAATCCATACTATTATTGACAGACTATTCAACGAAATCGACCTACAAACTTATAAAGGAAGCTGTGTAGTGGTATTATGTATAGGTTGTTAGTGAAAGCCTGAAATGTCATCACATGTTACTAAATTAGCACATCTCTAGCTCCTATCATATGTTTCTTAAATCTGACAAAGAACGACAACAGTCAAGCCTTGAGCACAATGCACAAAAACAGTCCCATAACCTATACATAAATACAATAGGCACCCGGAAGAGATACACGAATAGAGATTGCAATTACCAATAAAAGTGCTAAATTTCTAGATTAAGAATTTTAAAAGAAATCCATCTATTCAACATGCTGTTTTTCTAATCTACAATCTGTTGAAATTCAAAAATCATAATTTCATATGCACACGACATACGTAGAGGAAAGCGATGAATCATGACTTTCATTTTGTCCCTAGAGAGTAAAAGAAAACTAATATACTGAATAATTACCTTTGAAATGAATAGCCTTAATATCAGAACAATTATATGTATATCTAGAACTTAATTATAAAATATCAAGTGGCACAATATAATTGGCCAGTTCAGCAAACATATATACACGAGACTTACTCTGGGAAGGGTGGGATAGGAGTGAACCACAGCGGGGGAGGTTTAATCATTTTGGCGCTTTGATAATCACAAGGATAATAGCACGAGGAGGTATTTTTCTTCCCATAGTCGAAAATGCCATTATCGTGGCCACCATGGGACGATGAGCAAAGACCATACGCATCTTCAGTAAAGCAAATCGAATTGGGCGGGTACCCAGAGGCCGCCGATGCCGGCATCGCCAACCCGTGGCTAACTCCCCCGAGAAACATCACCAGGCCTTCCAAATGACCATCGTCCATTCCGGTCATTCTCCCTCCGGCAATCTTCTCAACATCAAAATCGAGTGTTTTGGCCGGAAGGCGACATTCTAAAAAATCCTCTTCCCAAGCACATGTGCCATCGGGTCGCATATACGGGTTTATGTACCGGTTCACATAAAATACCTCCGCCTGATCCCCTCCCTTATGTTGTGATGCAACAACAAGATATTTTCGTTTGAAGCACTCAGCCTCTCTGAATCCCAACCAATCCTCTTGAGCGTCGGTTAGGTCTTTATTGAACCTGCTGCCATGTCTTATCTCGTAGTCCCTGCGTGACCACACAAGTTTAGGAGACTGAGGGTCTCGGAGATCCCAGGCCTCCAGCTCCGCCGGGAGATTGTACGTAATGGTGAAGAAGAGCTCCTGCGTGGTGCAGTATGCGAAGTCCTCGTAATACCTTGCCCCGCCGGTGTACTCGTCTAAGGGGGTCCCGATGATGGTCCACTCCGTGCTGCGGCGGCCGGGGCAGCAGAAGGCGAGGCGGTTGACGGTGCCGAAGGACATCAGCGCGCGGCAGTCTTCTGAATCTGGGTCGGAGGAGGAGATGATGAGCTTCTCCACGCAGCCGTAGCCGCCTTCGAGATTGGGCTGAGGGATGGGGAGGTTGTGGATGGGGGGAGGTTGACGCGGCGGCCGGAGAGGGGGTTGGAGAGGAAGAGCTCGCCGCGGTTGCGGCGGTAATTGAAAAAGGACAGCCAGCCGTGCGAGGACCCGACGATTCGGGTCGCGTCTGGAAACCCGGATTCCTCTTCTTGTGTGGCATCTGGTTTGGGGAAAGTCAAAACCCTGTTCTCGGCGAAACTGTACAGGCTATAGGCCGTGTTGTCGCTGCGCGGAGATAGCATCAGCCACGGCGGCGAAGAAGAGATTTGTAGTTCATCGGCACTCGCGGTGCAGACGCCTCTACGCCAATTGAGAGATCTGGAAAAAACTCCGGCGGCGGAAATACAACGGAGAGAGTTAGAGGTGATTTTCAGAACCCATGTCATGTCAGGCTGTTGTCGATCTGTTTGCCCTAAACTAAACTGAACCCTCCAAAGTACTAATCTGGTTCTTTATTATGTCCTTTTAAGCCCAAGTTGCAGTTTTGGTCCTTTTCAAATATAGATTTTGCAAGTCTGGTCCCGAAACTTGATAAAAGATTGCAACTTCACCACAGGCCAACATATAAAGAACATCTTTTTAAAATTTTAAATCAATAATTAGTTTATAATTTATATTTGGGGACTGAAATATTCAAAAATACAAAAATACCAAATATCTTTTATAATTAATTAACTTAAATCTTGATGCATCTATGGTAAAATTTATGGTATATTTTTAATATATACTTGTTTAACAACAGTGTATTATACATGTTTATCAAAAATAAATATACAATATTTATGATTATTATAGAGTTTTTAAATCTAAACATAAAATTTTAAAAGATATCAAATTCTCAACTTGTATTCTGTACTATTGTCTGGTTACTATTTATTAACTATTATTTTTTATTGTTAAATACTTTTTTATTTTAATGTTTGGATTAAATTTGTTAATAATCTCATATTTACATATTTAAATAAATTCAAAACTTGCTACATGCTCAAACTGTGTCTAAATTCTATTAATTAGTTATTATTAAATAATTTTATATTTTAATATTTAGATCAAATTATATATTAGTTCTTAGTAACATGCTTAGTAATTCAAAAGATGTTATATTCCCAACCCGTATCAATTGTACCAGTTTCATAATATTTATATTTATTATTGTATAATTTTTTTATTTAAATTGAATTCATTAATAGTAAATTTATTATAAATGTAAATTATTTAGATTATTGATAAATAATTAAAATATTTTTTAATTAATATTATCTTATAAGTAATTTAGATTTTTTTTCTAATTATATAATGACTTTTTAGATATTTTTATAAGAACAATAAAATCTAATATTAAATTAGATATAATATAATAAAAGAAAAATATTAAATTAGGCACATACAAAAAATGAAAAAATAATATTAGGTAAAATATAATAAATTATATATTAGAATTCTTATATTTAATAAGTTTTCAAACCTCCAAAATTCCGACAAGTAAGCATCCATATCACGAGAAAATTTATCATAAGGAGACACGTAAGATAAGATTTTCGTTTAATATATATGTGGGATATAGGAAATGAATACAATATTGTGATGACACCATACCCCTATTCCTATTGTATTTACATTCAATGATCTACTCACTACTATTTTTATGAAATAATCTAATGATTATAATTAATTAAAAATAATATAATCACGACAAAAAATCTTAATAAAGAAAAAGTGTCTCACTAGCATTGTCAAACGGGAGAACCCGCTCCGTCCCACTGCGAGGTGCCTGAAAGCGGGGCGGGCCGAGGCTGGGCAGACCGGTTCATTTTTTCACGGGTCGATAAAATCTAAGTTTGTGATCGTGATTCAAAGTCCACAAGTCATCAGGCCAGCCCACTGGCTAAAATTTTTTTATTGAAATTTTATTTTTATATTAAAAAATGATAATATTTAAAATCATCTAAAGAGTAGACAAGAAAGAAAAGAATACAAATATGTATTTAATTTTAATTCAAATTTAGACAATATAAATTTATATAAAATAAAAATAAATAAATCTCTCTCTCTATATATATATATATCTATATATATAAAGAGGGAGTTTGGCAGGAGAGAGAAACAATTCATGAAAAATAGTGGGTTTTCCCGCTCATGAAATCTTCCTTTTTTATTTTATTGTCCTTCTATTTATTCTCACCTATTACCGCAAAGTTTTTAATAGCCAATTTCTCACATTTCTGTTTTCTTCCTCGGTAGGTTTTCTCGGTCTGAGTTTTGGTTCTTTTCATTTGCAATCATAGAGTTTTCTATTTCAGTTTTCTTAGTCAAATTTCTATTTCAACTTTTCAATCATTTTTTATACCAAACTAATTTGTATCAAAAATATTCTGAATTATTTTTGCAGATCTCCAAACACTTGGAGAAATATATCAGCGATTGGAATTTGTAGATCTGCAATTTTTGGATGGTACCAGGTAATATTACTTTCCTCTCACATTGATGTTTATTTTATATTTTTTATCAGTTAATATCCGCTCTTTTTTTTTTATAAATCTGCAATTTTTTATCGAATGATTTATTTAATTGGTGAATAAATTTTCCATCTTTATATGAATGTGAGAAAATTCTCTTTTTATCTTATTGCAGATCAAATGAAATGCAGATCGTTAATTTAGCATCTTAAAGTTGCAATAGAGATGGAAGATTTTATTGCATTTTTTTTTTCATTCAAATGTTTTTTTTTTCAGGTCGAATTTTCATTTTGTTTGGATTTTATTGTAGTTGTTTCAAAAATAGCTTTGATCTAATGATTTATGTAATTGTAGATCAATCTACCATCTTTATATGAATGCATACTTTTTCTTTCTATCTTATTACATATCAAATGAAATTCTGATCCAACGTTCAGCATCTTACAGTTGAACCCAAAGGTTTTTCTATCTTTTTTCTATTTTAATTTTTCGATTTGTTGAATGAAATTGGAATCCATTATTTCAGATTTGGAATTCATTATAATTTTGTTAAGGAAAAAGAAATTTTTCTGAATTCTATGAATCATATAAGGAAAAAAATATTTCTCTGAATATACTATAAAAATAAAAATATTGATCTGCACTGTTAATCATAGTAAAAATATAATTCTAGGAATCTTATAATTTTATTAAGAAAAAATGGATTTATAATTTTATTAAGGAAAAATGGACTTTTCTGAATTATAGGAATCAGGAAAAATAGATTTTAGGCGTTAATTAAATTACATTTTAATATATACTTAAAATAATGACAAGGCTTATTTATTTTGTGTTACTATCCATACGTATATTAATGATGGGAATAAGTAAATATTTATAGTAATATAAATATATCGCCGTATATATCGCAATTCAAATTACATACAGCCATATATATCGAAATTCTAAGAATCTTATGAAAAACAGAATTATAGGAATCTTATATTTTTATTAAGGAAAAACGGATTTATACTTTTATTAAGGAAAAATCATTTTAATAATTAAGATATTGGTAAAGTAATTAAATCTTACACGCTGACTATTTTGGTATTATACAACCATATATATCGAAATTCTACGAATCTTAAGAAAAACAGAATTTTAGAAATCTTATATTTTTATTAAGGAAAAACAAATTTATAATTTTATTAAGGAAAATGAATTTATCTTAATTTTAGGAATCTTATAAGGAAAACCAGATTTCTCTGAATAAACTATAAAAATAAAATTATTCCGAATATATTTCCTTAATATATTAAAAAATTATAAATATATTTTATTAAGATAAAATATTGTAAATTGGTATTAAAAAAATACTAATTGGTATGATACTATAAAGATTTTTATTAAAAGATTATGCCGAATATATTTGGACGCAATTAATTGTTATCATCAACAAAATTGGTATGATCTGCCCAAATACA